>JAJAVP010000295.1:31012-83324 GCA_020740425.3 Heterorhabditis indica
CATACTTTGCATTCACTTCACTGTTTTATTAGCGCTTCGCAGCTTCTACACACCTAGTTTTCTTCTCTAATCAAGACAATTATAAACTCCAATTAAAACAATATTTTCTTTCTTTAGTTTGCAAAAGTACTTTTTTATAGGTTGATATAAACATTTGAGTTAATTACCTTTTTAGCGTACCAAGGATACGTGTCTCTTGATCTGTTCTTCAATATAAAATAGGGGAGTTCCAAATTAAGTTCGAAAACAGAAGGCATAACATTAACTATCTGAATTATTGTGCTGTTATTCTTCAATTTCTTTTTAATTGCCTTTGAATGCGCCAACCTCACTGAAATCCTTCCTTAGAGTTTCTAGAATTTCATCTAGTGATTGCTGTTTCAGAGGACTACATTGTCGTAGTTTGTCATAATAGGCACAAGTCTATAAGATATTTTTAAACTACATAGTTATTTACAATTCCACTGGATTAATATCAGATACAGAAAACGTTACTGTTCTAGCAACAAAATGTTCTTGCCATCTAACAATCAAATTTGGCTCATTAATAAGGTATTTGTCATAAATAATCTACCTGATCTAAAAGGACGATGGTCTCCTGGATTTCGTTGTTTAAATCCTTTTCCTGTTTCTCTACTATTTTGCTATTTTCTTCGGAATGACTCCTTACCATTTCCATCTCACACCTTCAATAAACAATAAAATAGAGTACCACAAGAAATAAAAATGTAATTTGAATAATATTTACTGCATAATTATTTATATGTAAATTTTACAACTAACTGGCGAAAATAAGATGGTCATTATAACTTGTAATCTATGATGAGAAACTAAATTTAGACCACTAGGTGAGTATTCTTTCATCACAAGTTATGGTGAACAAAGGGATCATCAATTTATACGACTTACCTACCCATATCTGTAATCCATATAGGCTTTGGGTGTAGAGCATCCTATAAACGGATAAGTAACACCTATTGTCAGGTAGAATTATAACAAAGATAGTAGCATTTCCCGCATGGGAGGGTAGTAATCAATATAAACACAATCACGAATCAAGTCTAAATAAAAGCAAGATCTTTAGGAATGCTAGATGAACTTCTTACGAACAATCTCTAAAACTACTCTATTACAAAGTCTCACAGCCAATACATTAGTTAACCTCTTCGTTCAAGAAATTAACGAAAGCTCTCAATAGGAATGATTATAAATATTTATTCACTATTTCAGTAAATATTTACCAGTGGAATTTGTATGTTATTTTGAAACAGGCATGAACATTACTATTGTTGACACATTTATTAAACAACAATAAACCATATGTAAAATGAAAACAAGATAATATCTGACATGATCCGAATTCACAATATCTTACATTTTGTATAAACAAAGTTCACTCATACTGTGAATCAATTTTATTTAGCGAAAGAATTGTTACCCCATCCAGATAGTGAAGAGGATACAAAAAATAAAGTAGTAGATGAGGTCACAACGGAAAATGAACCTGCATGATAGCACGTAAAGCGTGGGAATTCCACATAATTCGGTAATAGCACACTTGCTGATAATTGGCTGGTTCTTTCAAGTTCCAATAAGCCTATTTACCAGCAACTTTCCGTTACTATCAAATCCGAATTTATTTTATTTGCACATCTCAATGAGAAAAAGTTGAGAGGAAATAACATCTTCTTGAGCTTTAAATTTAAGCGTGGATATCATTTTCTCTCAACAAATACTACTAAATAGAAAGGCCCGTTTAGGTGAAACATCACTAACAAATCCGAGATCCAGTGACACGGAAAGAAGGCAGGTTCTAGTAAAAGTAATGACTGCCCGATCCTAGGCTGTTATAGGAGATGGTGATCCTCAAGACCTGTCGTAAACAGTACAAACAGATGAATGATAGGGTTTTCGCCTATTCTTCTCGGTCGAAGAAGCAGGCGTGACTGTAATTAGCGTTTTCATAACGGCAAATAAAAATGAATATTTATGACTTTACAAATCAACTCATTGTAGAAGATAACAGTACTAACAAGTAGGGGTGGAGGGTGCTGGATCGTTAATTCTGGCAACCGTTCTATGGTTAGATGTCGAGGTTTGTCGAATACTCGAAGATGAATTAGCGAAGCGATTGCTAGCCAGTTTTCGGGTAGTTGAAGGAGGTGTGGAATTGTGGCTCTTTAAGTTTATGAGTTAAATCATTGACAGTAAAACATAGAAATTATGTTTTAAAAAATAATATTATTATAATAATGAGGAATCAACGTACTGGTGCAGGAACACTGGGTGTTCTATTAAGTTCACCCTCTATGAATCGAACCACCTTTCCCATACAAGCTTCTTGATAGTCGTGTACCCATCTATAAAATTAAAATAAAGATGTCGAAAAAATTTAACTGTATTTAATTGTTTTCTATGGCTATATTGTTCAACATTAACTCACTTGACTCCATTGTACTTGGTAATCATCCGAATATCCTGAGGAATTTGCTCTTCAACTTGAGGAAATTCAAATGCTTGGTCGAAAATTGGGATTATATTTTTTTGGTACTCGAAGGCGCATTTTAGCTAAAACATCAAGTAATGGTAATTGAAAATAATATCTAATAAAATTTCAATAAAAATCACAAATAAATAATTGCACTCATAATACCTCTTTGTGAATCCAGTCTTCACAGTTGTGATCATTTAATAGCCTGTCCAAAGAATTCGGTGTTAACACAAGAATGAAATGTTTTGCTGCCTGAATATTCTTCAACAGTGACGAGTCAAACTTTCCAGCGTATAGTTTGTCCACATCAATGAACACCTATAAATTCTTAATTTCAAATTAGTCATAAATATCATAATATATTGCAATAATTATGAAATTCGTAATTACAAACGGACCTTGAATCCTCGCAATTGTAGCAAAACTTTAATAAGACTAGCGAGTTGATTGCCTGTACTTCTGCGATAACTGATAAAGACATCGATTTGTTTACTTAATACAGCAACCTCTACTTCATCAGGATGTTTGGCATCTAAAAAAATTTAGGCTATTTTTTTGCCATTTTTGTAATCTCACTCCTTTCTCTTCTCCTTTTTGCTACATACTTTGGAAAGCCTGGGTCATTTTAAGCCGGTGGATAGGATTCGTGATTCCACACGCAGTTTGCATCAATTCATCAGTAAGCGAGGCAAGCAGAGACCTGTTAATACCGCTTGATAGCATCTGAAACATAAATTATAAAGTCATGGGAAGAAAGGCAATAACACGATTGGAGAAAGATTAGTATTAATAAACTTACCTTATATGTATAAACAGATAGTTCTGGACTGAGGGACATTAAAAGTTGGTCTAAGTTGCTTTCATCAACCGAAGAGTAATCAGCCGCAATCTAAACACATTTTACAATAATCACTTATAGAATATGGCTTAATCCTTAAAAAGGTGTAGTAACTGATAATAACTAACAAAGCGCCATTGTATCATCTCAAACGTAGTCCCATATGAAATGCACTTATATATGTATAAGCCAGAATTCAAAGCTAGAAACTAGTCCAATTTGCAGTTTATTATACATTTTGCTCAACGGTCAAAATACATAATTATTTTCACACTATTTGTCATCCTATCGCTTTATTTAAGTAGTATGTACCTTTAAGCTTTCTAGTTCTCTGATAAAACGCTTTCTGTGCAGGCCAGATTCCATTCCAATATCTCTTTCTAACTCTTTCTCATTGAGATGTAGTAGAATATCACCATCAACCATCTGTTTAGCAAATCTATCTACATAGTCTTCGAAACCGATCTGAAATGAGTTAATATGTATAAACATCAAATAATTCATTTTAATACTCTCCAATCACGCATCTGACTTTTGGCATAACGAATTAAACAATAAGAAGTGAGCAGATTGGGGAATTTACTTTTGTTATCACTAAACAAATATTGAATACTGTTTTAAGTTTCCCACCGGAAGCGCAATTAAATTGTTGTCTGCAATCCCCTGCAGCGGAATCTTTTGGTCAAAGTTTTCTGTAGTTTGGTCTACGAGCCAAACAGTTACTGTCGTTGACTTTGAGAAAAAACAACGCGACAAAAACAGTAGCAGATTGTGCATTTATATACTTCAGTGACTTAAAACATTCTGCTTTGAAGCATCTTCTACGGAAATCTCCCGTCGCATTGTTGGAAAATTGACCCAAACCTCGTACTTTACACTATAGTGCATATTACGTATAGCTCATGATTTCCTGGTTGGACTTAAACAAAAACCAAAAAGTGCGCCCTAAATATTGCTCGGAACAAATTCCGATATATCACTGACAACGAGTTTTCACTAGACTGAAAACTTGTTACAGTGACCACGAACTGTTATTCGAGAATTCGCATTGATCTATAATCACAGTGTAATTTATGCACTAACAAAAAATAGACACTGAAACTAACTTTGTATTCTAAACTACTCTTCTAACAATAACAGTTATTTCTCTGCTAAATTGAATACATTCTCTCTGAAAACGAATAGTTTTCCACGAAATTTCACAGTCCCAAAGAGCGTTTACTAACCAAAAATGCGAGTTTCCCCATAATAGAAGAAGACAAATGTCTAGACGCATTCTAACTGTTTTATAACCATTATCCTATTTTAAATCTTTAAACAGCTATTGTATGTAGCTTCCTTAAAAGTGCCCTAAATCTCTCAAAAACATAACAGCTTCACACTTTTCGCTAAAATTGCGAAATTGCAGCTATAACGATGAAGAAATATTTGCGTACATCAAGAACCAAAATTCATAATAGTTTAGGCTGAGATTAGAGAAAGAAAAAACATGAGAAGCGCTTAGCGATATTTAAAAGTGGGAGATAAGAAAAAGTAATACCAACCTTCCTAACCCAGTATTGGACATCGTTAACAGTCCAGTTAGGTACTTGCTGGGCCAGTTTATACGGAACTTCTTCTCCGATGACTGTTAATGCTTCTGATGCAAATTTAGCTGCTACCTCGTCAGGTGATGAAGCTACTTCTTTCAGTGCTTGGATTGCTCCGATCTCCTGCAAAGACTAGGCATAGTACTTTCAAAACCATAAATTAGATGGAAAGAACAACCGATTGAGAATGTCATTGTGCAAACTGAAGATGCTTATGTTAATTCGGTATGAATTATAGCTCGCTAACCTTATGATATATCCATCAAAGAATGCAGAGTAGATTTTGAGAATATTTTGTTGTTCAATGGCGAATATCGCATCCCTAATTACAGATTGAATCAAGAAATCAAAAGTTCATACCGATTGCATTTTTTATTGTTTCGAAACTACCGCCGGTTTGGCGCCAAAAATGAATCAGCAACAATGTTCAGACATGCCTTTCTCGACATGGCTTTATGCCATAATCATTCAAAATCTTATAAATACCCCTTTTTGATGTGCAATAGCTTTCTGTACGGATCAAATATACTATAGGACATGGATATAAATAGAATCTATAGAACATAAACATGATTCATTCACATATTATTCATAACCTAAATTCGTGTGGTATGACAAGCCTGCAGAAATGTTTCATTTAGAGGAAACCACATCTATGATATTGGTTAAGCTTCGCTTGATCAAAATTATTTTCTATCTAGAAACGTCAGATAGACCAGAATGCTTTTCTACTTGAGTAAATTAGAAAAATACAGGTACTAAGGAAGTCATTTTTACTTCTCTGAGCAAATCTATATCCCAATACGTCCAATATTCATAAATAGAAAAACTTAAAGAGGAGGATATAAGTGGTAAGTTAATTAAATATAACCCAGTAAAACAGTGCTGAACACCACTGCGAAAATCATTAAAGCCACTAGCACCACCAGATTACCATGTGAACATCCCGTGATAGGAATAAATATAGATCTGTCAACCCATAATCTATACTTAAAAGTACACACCTAAATACTAAAGTCTAATTAAATCATGTGATTGACAGATAGTCTCAGATACAATCTTGAACTCTACCAGGCCACGACAATGCCGATGATCCTGAACAGGCAAACGAGGCGATTAAAAAAAAGCAGAGGCATGTTGAAAATGTCCAGTTATCTGCAAGTCTGTCCATGATCAGGCAACCAATTTGCGCAACTGCGTATCACTTCAGCGAGTTCATGTATTCGCCAAACAACTGGCGCCAACCAGATCATTAGACTATTGCGCAATTTTACATAACGCGGCCACCACGTACCGTTGAGTTGATTTGAATTTGTCGCTTAGTTTAAACAGCCTTGGATGGACTACACAGTAGTTGGGAGCTGTCTTAAAAAGGTACAAACCATATGTTTGATTTGTCTTATCAACAGATGCGACGTGTAGGGAGTGCGCGAAGGCAGGATATAGCAACATTAACCCTCCACCGTACAAAACTGGTGTCATTATTATTAGTTACATTGTTGCTAAAATTTTAATGAATTTAAAAATAGTTTACCCATAGTAATTCAATGACGCGAAATACATTTACGACCTCATATAATGACAGCTTTGCGGCTTATTCCGGCTTGCGTGTTTTCTTACAAAAGCGACTGGTTATGGTCAACTTCTACGTGGGTAAATACGATCAAATCGTTTAGTGAGTCAACTGCAGTAGATGATCTTAAATGAGTCAAGAAGCTTGCAATGACTCAGGTCACGACCTCAAAAGGAAGCCGGTTGGCGTACGGTCAGCTTGTTCGCTAAACTAATATGAGTCATAATCTATCCGTTTCGAACTGGTACATATGGAACTAAAAACGTTCAGCGAATCAGCTTGGTAAACAGTCCTCAATAAAAGTTGATACTAAAGAACAATAAATCAGTTATCTGAGAGGTAAAAAATTTTAAATAATGTATTAAGCCAGGTTACGAAGCAATATATTGGTAGGTAAGGTCTACCCACTGTTCCCGGAAGTGTATCAGTGCACTGCACGAAGACCACAAATCACAAATGTCTCTCGATGCAGACATTCCCATGAAAATTGTAACTTCGGAGCGATAGTTTGTGCCAGCTGAGAGATGTTTGAAACATTGTGAACAACAATGACCGCTATTTACATAAACAGCTATGGAAAAAAGTTCATCGCGTGATTAAGGAATCGGTCAGCTACAGATCAACAAATTAGAAGATCACCGTTAACAGCTATCAGCTGATCAACTACTCGATCTCGAAATAAACGAGATGAACGAAAGGTCACTTAATAAATACATCTAGTTATCATATACATAAACATGATGACATAAACTAGTGGTAGAATAACAGACTTTGTGTGATCGAACTTTGAACAATTGTCAAGAAGAAAACCCGTAATTCTAAATATAGAGAATATTGCGCATAATATAATGGAGAAAATAGATTATTATTATCAGTTAAATAAAACTGAAGAACGATTTACAGCGGTAAAAGTATAAGCAGTCCAAATAAGAGAAGTCAAAGAGTAAGATATGAACTCGAATAGTGCTTGCAATTTTAGCCACCGATATTTTAAGGCGAAGTAGGGAAGGTAAGATCAACGGATAGATGGTACATAACTCACCCTTGCATATGGGTGGAAGAATTTTCGAGTACGGGATTTTTTAAATCGTTCCATTGTAACTGATTTCTCTTTAATGAAACACGATGGTTTCACAATCAGAGCCGTCTTAGAAGGTAGTTTCTTTATAGGAACGTAGGGTTTTGAAGGCGATGGGGGACATAGTGGAGGTAATTCAGCGAGGGACGATGGTCTAGTCAGAACACAGGGAGACATCTGTGAAGGCATGGAATCCCTCACTAAGGGAGAGTGAGGTTGTTGTTGTTGTTGTTGTTGTTGTGAGTGTTGCTTTGCAGAACTAGGGTCACGTGGACGGGACAGCCCACCACTCATCTTGAAACAATACTGATAAGTGCGACTACGGCGACGGTCCTGTTTGCAGACGGCGGCACCGCCCATTCGAAAATGCGATAAAAAATGCACGAGGCGCGGAAGCGAGAGAGTACTATAGAGAAGGAGACACTGATACCTAAACATAAACAAATGCATGGATTGATATTTGTTGGCTCCTTCAGTAACTAGTTTCGATTTTAACTGACCACTCAGGCAGCGAAATGGAGATCTCTAGTTACGGTGTTTTGCCAGAGGTATGTTTATAGAAGCCATCGACACACAGACTACAGAATATGACTAAGCGATCAATGTACACGAAAACTTTCGACGACAGATCAGTCCAATTAGACTACGTGACAAACCGGAAAAATAAATGTTTAATAGAGTGTAACGGGGAGTATTGTAGCCTTAAAGTAGAATAAACTATTTATACTACTAATTTCATATTATTTTTGTTAAATTTTTTAAATATATACTTGTTTAATTAATAAAATCCTAATTGATGAAAGCCGTTTATGCCAATATTCATATCAGTAAATTAATAAACTTATCCTGTGCCTTAATCCCACTTAAAAATAGACAGAACAATCATCTATCTAGAACGATATTTCAATAAATGGTTTTAAAAACCTAATCACATAGATATTAGAAACGCAAATCCCTTTCTTCTTGCGAAATTCTCTTGAATTAACCAAACCAAAGATTTGAACTGCATCATGAAGATGAGAATTTTTGTTATTTCTTCAAATCAGCAAAATCTTGGTTATACTGGACTTTTGAAAGCCACCTTGGTCATATAACCTCACACCGGTTTTAGCACGTGGGTTGACCACGCACGATCTTTGGCTTCGACAACATTGCATATAGGACAGAAACCACAAAGCCAAATGTTGAAAAGGAATAGGAGCATCAACGAAGTAGGAAACTAATTTGATAAGTGCAAAAATCAACTAGAAAAATATGGTTACTATTTCTAATATAAATTGGGTCTTAGTGTGAAAATATTGGAAACCACTATTAGCTCAATATAAATAAATCCGGAATTTAGTAATTCCGTGATTCACTGAAATAACAAGCATTCATCGATAGATAACAAATTTTTGATCCTGTAATACTATCAGCTAGAAGTAGCATAGTACACGATCGGCATTATTTTACACACTACACACTAATATTTGAGATATGAATGAGCAGCAAAGATAAGAACTCTTCCGCCTCCTGCTTTCTAGTCAAAAAGAAGCAGCACTATGAGAATTAGTTTATATTCCGAATGGGATAGAATTCTACATTAGCCTTCTTACATGTGTTTAGACTATCTTTGAATATGATTCACCTTGACTCACTTCCGGTTGAAGAAGTTGCGTCAGCAATGTCATTAATTTTTTTCACTAAGATATTGCCTCAATAAAAGTGATTTTCTCTATATCAATGAATATTGTGCACTGCATCCCAATTTTTATCAGACGCAATTTTAAAAATAACAGAAAATATGAAGAGATCACTGGACCACCCACCTGGAAAACATCCAGCTTATTTTGGTCTTTTTTAATGGCAGCTTCCATTGTAAAATGAAAAGCAGCCATACTCTTTGCCTCTCGTCGCATTGACTTGAGCATAGGAAGTAGTCTGAAAGAGAAACTTAATATAGATGAAATTTAATATACATAATAAAAATAAATACCAATAAATATAGGCTTAGATAAATAATAACTACATCTCATATTTACCATTTTAACAACGAATTTGAAATAAAGTTGTACCATTAATATCGACTTTTTGAGCACAGCTGTAACTACTATTTTTACCAGATTGCGTACTTTGAACTAATATGGTGTATAGTAATAAGCAAAGTTTTGAAAAGAAAAATAAACAAAAACTTGTCTAGTGCCATAAATCAATAAGGTAAATATTTGCAGTGAAAAATTTGGAACAATTGATGTCTTTGGTGGAAACAACACTAGAACACCATTTCTATAGTTGCTTTAGCGGAATTAAAAAGGCTTGTGATAAGTAAAATTCGATATTGACCCGGAACGGAGACATTCAGTTGAACAACCGTTGAATGCTAACACTTATTTTCATCATTTCCTAAACGGTTGTCTCGATTTCAACACAGTCATATTTTTATCAGCAATGATTTGCATGCGTTTACTTGAAACGGTGTTGCACAGCCAAATTTTTTCTAGTGATTACCGCCGTGATCATATGCACGATAAGTGTCATTCCAGTTATTGAAAAACGGATGTGACTAGAAGAAATAGAAGCAAACCGCATGAGCCACTCCTTTGGCCTTCCTTGGGAGTGCTTGTAGTGATCTCCAGCGAATGTAGTAGCCTCATGAGACAGAAGAAACGGTTCGACCATTTTTAACGTATCAGACTTAATTACCGCGGACTCGAACTCCTGTTAATAATAAATTTTTAATCATCCCCATTTTGAAATCATTCCTTAAATCTCACCTTTATGCTAGCAAGCATGCAGATGGCTAGACTAGCATAGTATCTAGTCAAATCATCATCTTGGTTCACTAGCAAGAATAGCCACTCAGGAAGCTGAAAAATAAGTGGTTAGATACACATGTCCATTATGAAAATTGTGGAAGATCTCACTATCACAAAAATCTTTGCCAGTGAAGTGTTGACCATACCTTCTTTTGGATTATCTTTTTCTTTCCTTCACTGCAGGTATAGAGAGTGAGATTGGCCAGAGCAAGCGCTGCATGTCGCAAGGTAGTCGGAGTATCCGTCGCTCGTTTACTAGTCAAAATTATGTGATCTAATACTCCATATTCGATAAGTCTAAAAAAATTACTTTAAGAATATCCTGATAAAATAATGTTGTAAACCAGAATATAAAAACGATTTAGCAGAACCTAACCGTAGAGAAGTCACCGAGCTATGTTTGAACATGCTTTCCATGATGCTTAGACTCATTCTCTGCTGTTCAGGATTCTTATTCAGTTTCATAGCCATTGTAACAATTTTCTTTAACCAGCCCTAAAAATACAATTATGGTTAAGGAATTACTAAAATACAATTACACAAAGTAAAACCAAACTTGAAAAGCAAAGCACCTTATTAACTATGTACTCTCTATTATTCAGCGACATGCATTCTTCTAACACCCGACCGCAGGCCAGTCGAACTGTATCAGTTAATTATTCACTTAGATGTTGGTATTTATAAATTGTCAAATTTGAAGTAAAACAAACATTATTAGAACAAAATTATTTCAGTAAGAAAATTGATTTTAGATTAGCCTGACCAGGTTCGCAAGTTGTTTGTCCAATAAACAGCTTTATCAATGTGTCAAGATAAGTCTTATCCCTGAGATAATCACAGAGAGCAAAAGAGAGATCGTGTGATACTTTCGGAATCATCCATGCCTTTGTCATTACTTTTGCTACGATAGTACATCCCTGAAAGTACAAAAGGATAAATCATAAACGCCGTTAGCCATATCTATTTGAACGCGAAAATCTGTAGTGACATAACCATGTTTTGAATTGTTTGAAAATCCGCACTCGATTACTAGTTTATTCTTCCCAAAATAATTCGCCATATTATTGGAAATGTTCGAATCATTTTGTAGATAAAGGCTTATCACCTACTAATACAAAACCAATGCGTACACAGCTATCATGCAAAATTTCACAACTTCTAGAAAATTCCTCAAATAGTCATCTGATAATAACTTCCTTACTTACTGTGCACAGGGTCAAGTCCAGTTAGCCGAATTATGTTCTTAATATTTTACTTGTTTCAACTTTTGCAATGTTGAAGAAAAACTAGATGTACTGGAGGCTTGGCAGTTGACTTTGCAAATGATTACATTTAACTTACAGCTTCAAGGAAACGCTGCAGTGAGAAAAACGTTAATTAACGTGGTTACTAGCAGATTTAAGGTGCTCACCTCTATGACTTGTTCATCGGTTGCCTGCAAAATGTGTTGGAATGCTTTGTCGATGAACGACTGGTATTTTGATGTCTTCGTTTTTAGTGTGTGCATCATTAGTACTTGTTCTGTGTTCGAATGTTTCGTGATGGGACCTCCATTAACAACTGAGTCTTGCTAAAATTTAAGAAAAGAAAACATAGAATAGAAGCAACATTTGGTAATTAGAGATATGTCAAATTTGCTACTCTCCCAGCTACTAGCGTTCACTAATTATTGTGTCAAATGCCACTTAAGCATGTAACAAGTAGACAATGTCTACAGGAAGATTAGTGAAACTAGACTAGTAAAAGGTGATCGAAGACTAAAATGCGAATAGAAATATTTACCGTCATAAGGTTAAATCGATGAGGAGGTGAAGATCTTGGATC
Source organism: Heterorhabditis indica (assembly GCA_020740425.3). NCBI lineage: Eukaryota > Metazoa > Nematoda > Chromadorea > Rhabditida > Heterorhabditidae > Heterorhabditis > Heterorhabditis indica. The sequence goes on from JAJAVP010000295.1 coordinate 43,201, forward strand.
GGCTATCGGTGAAAGATCGTCGATGGCAACATCCATCTCCGGACCTGCTGGAAGATTGCCAGCAGAAGATCCTTCCGACTGAGAATAAATTGATATTTAATATTTCGTCCTGTACCCATATATTTGTATTATTAAAATATCTCTCAGTAAATTAATCCCCCTTATTTATTAATCTACCTTAAATCTCCTATATTCCGAATCCTTCTTTATTGGGCCTTCTTGTGGACAGGGTGTGGATAAGGATTGCTGGAGGCGACACTCCGTAGATCCACACTGGAACATAGAGGAAGCTCAAGAAAGAATCAGACGTAATTCCGAAATGTTATTGAGTAGTGATATTTGTCAGAAAATTTTGTCCTAAGATTTGTCTGCTATATAATTTCCAGGTGGATTGTTTTCCAAAAATGAAATGTTACTCACTAGATGAAAAAGGAAATTGCCACAAATTGAGAGCAAGGGACTATCAGATCTAGACTTGTTTTGAACGCCTGAGCAGTCTACTAGTGGATTTACTATTATTAAAAATTATCTATATGCGAAAGTTTAAAATTCGAGTTAGCATGCTCAGATATAAATCAGGTCATCATTATGATTACTTCCTCAGAGAGAAAAGAATAATTAGAAAAGCAAGTGTTTTATTTCATTAATATTTTAGAACCTTGGAGTTGAAGAATTTTTAAGAACACAAATCTGACGGATTTCTTCCTGAACCATCCTATATATTGGAATTAGCTTCAGTTTTGGTAAACATTGTTTACAAGAAAACTGGACAGCTGATTATAAGGCAGTGGTGTGCAACTTTTAGTAGTTCTAATAATCTATTAAACTCGCTGCATGTGGTTTCGGAAGCAAAAATTACAAACAGTTCGTAAATTTATCCGGTCGGGAATACGAACAGAGGATGAATCATCAGACTCGAAAGGCGAGTTCATTTTACGTATTTCACGATAGGCTGTGTGAACAGTGAATAACACTTATCTATGTCCCCAAACTGTAAATTTGAACTTTTCGGCTTGAGACCAACTGTCGACCAGAGCGCTTTTGCAACGAGGTGTTTTTCTATTCTCTTTTGAAGAGTTCGCACTTCCTCTTAGTCTGAACTACCTATAGGATTTCATGCGCTTTACTCAAATATTATTCATCACACGAATCTTAGCTATGACAAAAAACATTCGATGGTTAGTGAACTATACTATTTTTACAAAGGTAGCTAAATCTCTATCAATTAATGTGCTTAAATCTAAAGTTCGCATTATATACAGCAGAACTCACTCCTAGATAACATAGGAGAGCGTTATTTTGTGTGTCCATAACAATTGCAAAAGGTCAAGATTTCGAAAGTGTAGCGTACAGGTTCATTGAATGCGAAAGGACATGTTACATTCCTCAAAAAATGATTGGTTAGGGACTGCATTTTCTTGATAAATTTTAATAATGAAAATACCACAAGAAGGTAGGAAAAAGCTGAGGTAAGCGCACTTTAAACAAGATGATACTTCATGCAACGTTACCTTCAGCAACTTCAAACCACTAAGAATTTTAACTAAAGCATGTAGTGTTATATCTTAACACAGTTGAAGTTTTTTGAAAACAAATATATTTTGTTTTTCTGGATTTTTGCGCTCAGTATGTAATTGTACGTTCTGGCTACCTCGGCTGTACAAGGTCAGGGGATTGTGAAACCTTGCGAAACGCTCTCGCGTGCTGCGGAACGAAAACAGTTTTTAGGTCATCAAGGGATCAAAACTAATTGATCTTAAACTATTCCTTCATAATATATACATGTGGTGTAACTGAAGTCGACAATTTACATTTGAGCGTACAGTGAGTTAGTCTCTATAGATGGATCAATCTACACTATACTTAATTGGATTTGCTCATTTATCTATAACATGAGTTCTTCTCACCTGATCTTCTATACGTTGTTTCATCTCCAATTCATTTGGCCTTAACAAACTATCATCGTGCCGAAGGATAGTTGGTGTTCCTCCATTGCTCACAGAAACGTCACCACTACATACATTGGTCGTATTCACAAACTGAAACTTGGATTAATGGCTTGTACATTTTACAGCAAATGTCTTTCCATTACTTCAAATTTATGGAAATTTAAAGTATACTTAGAAAACCAATTTGGTAACTGCTCTGAAAAAGAAACTATTTACCTGAGCGCTCTGTGGACATGGGGGTGCACTATTTGGTGGCGGTGGTGGAGGTAGCGCGATTGCAGGAGTTCGAAGACTGTTAGGAGTGTTCACAGGAGAAGAGTCTTCAGAACAGATCTCATCATCTTCTAACTCAAGCCAGAGATCGTCGGTCCTGGAAATGTAAAGAAGAGATTCTGAGTATTCTTTGTTAGATCACTGGGATTATGTGCTGAAATTTAAATCATAATTAAACCATTTAATGTTCAGTGCTCTCACCAATTAAACTGTTAACAGGAGTATGAATAGTTCTTATAAGCCTGAAAACTGCTAAAACCACCCATGTCTATATTTTCAGTAGTGAGTTTTGTAATTTTATGAATAATATATTACAATGATCGCGCTTCATAGTCTCATCAATTAGAAAATCTATAACAATGATACAAGCCTACTCATAATAATGTCCTCTGTTTCCCTACAGAAAATGAACAATTAATCGGACGATATCTATTTTTAGGAGTTGTGCGGGCGGATGTGATCTTCTACACAAACATTGCAATAACGCCGAAAAATTATGATGGAGAAATAACAAACATTTTTCCGGATGGGTGGTAGCAAGTAGGATGCGGTCTAGGAGTTTTAGGAATGAAGTGACATTTCACTTGGTAAAGACAAATGGTGTTACGATTCACTATGTAGTAGTTCATCCGTTTTCCAAACATACTTTGCAAGTCTACGCAACTCTTATGACTAAACTAAATTTTCTGATCGCACCTAGAAAAGTATATAAGGAATTGTTAAATAATATAAGTACGTTGGCGTAGAAACATCATTAGGCATTAAGAATTGGCAGAAATAAGGGAAGGTAGTGAAAATAAAAACGATATAATACATGTACATCCAGAACAAATTTTAGCAAAGTACCGAGACAAATGAAATAACAGCCAGGTAATTAGAATTTGCACCACACGGGACAGGATTTCGACTTTCTGAACTTACTTGATGATCAGATTATGTATATTCTTCATCCTTCTTGAAGGATTCTCATCAAAGGTCGTAGATGATTCCAGTCTGATCTATAGATTTGGAATATAAAACAAGTAGTAAGTAATGGAAGAGGGAAGAATATTCTTTCGATAGTATGTTTATGGAACATGAAATCATAAAAATAAGGATAAGGTATAAATATTCGCATAAATAAAGACTTAGAAACCAGAGTAGCAACAAATAAGCGAGAAAAAACTACGAAAAACAAAATTCTACTTTAAATTTAATTCTTTGAAATTCGTCACAGTTGCCTGTGAATTATAACTTTTGAGGAGGCCATGAGTCACTAAACAACCCGCTACGAAGAGCTATACACAGTGAGATTGAAGATCGGTAGCTGGTAATATTATAGGAACTAAGAACCTTATTTAAAAATATAAAATACAAATTACCTGATGCATGAGATCAATCCATCGAGATATAAAACAGTTATAATAAGATAATTCGAGGTTGCTGAGTGGATGATAAGAATCCCGGTTCTAGAATCGAGACCAAACAAAGATCACTACGTGGGAGGCCAGAGAATGCGCGCAATTGTTGCACTTAGAATCCCTCTCATAATCTATTGGATGATCTACTAACAGGTTCTTCATGTTATTCTCAGTCACAAAGCTACGACAAAATGATATGGAGAATACAGAACTTTACCTGAGCCTAAACTAGCACGCGCAAACTATGGTCTACATCAGATAGTATACCTGTTTTGGTTATGACGTCTGGATTACGAGTTCCTTTAAGCGCATCACTTCAGCACTGGTTCACAACTGTTAATGAGAATGGTAACTACTTTTTAACCTTACTTTGATATATTTGATAAAGATTCTGAACTATTACAATGTTATGCAAAAGAGTTTAAAATAAGTCTAGATAGCAATAAATCACTTACAAAATAGCACATTTAGACATTTATGCAGTGACTCTACAATAGAGTTATTTCTAAATGAATGAAAAATAGATGAAAATTTATTTTCAAGTTAGATTAAGAGGACTATTAAGAACGAAATAGGAGCATTCAGGGAAAGTTTAAAACTACTGCGGATTCAAAAATTGGCAGGATAAGACTAGACACTAATGCAAACTGCAGGAAAGCGTGATAAGAGAGACGTAGTGCAGTTCAAAAATGAGCGAAAATCGTAAGTGAATTCTTATTCCCACGAATCGAATGGGAAGTAGATTGTAGACCAAAATGTACACCAGTCAGCCATAAATCCTTTATAGCTACATTAATGATTAAATATCACTACTTCTCTTGAATCAGCTGATAATCATCCTACTTATTATAAGTTAATAAATTCTTTCAAAAAAAATCGTTATACATTGACGCGCAACGAGATCCTCTAGACGGGATAATTCTACTTAACTAGAAAATCCAGATTGCAAAAAACACTAATGTTTTTAAGTCAACCTAGACCTGGGTGCCAAGAAATATAGAAATGTGGAACTCTGGCTTTCGAAATTAGTTGATAAGTATTTCAAATAAATACTATGTAGCCGAAATGATTTATCACACGAAGCTATGTATCGGTGTTAAAGCATCTCTGCGATTCATGTGAACGCGACATGGTCAATATCTCCCCGGTAGATTGTTGTGATCCGTTTTGTTTTCTATTTATAAAGAATTTGATGATGATAAGGAGATAAACCGTGAGAACTATGGGTAGTCAAACGATTGCGGAATTAGAAACAATCAAAGGAATGTGCGAACGTTAGAACTTCATATTTTTTAGTGGCTATGATACTAAGAAATAACTTTCTATACTGAAATTCCCCAGAACGACGCTATTATGTAGTAAAAGATTCAGAAGGCGCAATCTTTGCCAATTGTTGCTAATAGGGTTAAGCAAATGGGAGAAGAGGCTGATAAAGCTTACGTCAAAGTACGATAATTAAGAAAGGTCAATGTGGACTGGTTATTTTTAACCGGAATAATTGCTTGCATCGAAAGGAATTATATCAATAAAAGGTGAATTCTTAACATTGATTAATAAAACAGGTGGTAAATAACACCGTGGAGTCAAAAGAATAGTTTTAAAAAGCGTAAGAAAAGTTGACAAAATGCTGATTCCAGCAAATGTTTTTCATGGAAGCCCGCATACCATGTTTAATTACATGTGATGTAGTATTGACGCTGGCGCGAAAGACATAATATAATACTTTCATTTTAATTGAACAAGAAAATTGGAATGAAAAGGACATTTTTGAAATATGATAAAATTTCAATCAACTTATGCGTTCGTTTAATTTTTTTCCATCTTTAAACTTATGCACCTTCCATAGTTAATATAAACTTATATTTCAAAAGTAAATATTTGACACCATCCTGTTACAGTAATGTGATTCTAGGTATACACACTTAAACAGTTGAAAATAAAAGTGATATTAAGTCGTCACGGGGTTTAATTGGATACAGTAATCCCGCAGTTCCTAAAAGTGACAGAAGTACTCCATAAAAGATTTAGGAACGTATTTTTTGGCAATGATCCCAAATATCAGTGTTGATGATACTATTTACTCCACAATAACTTATGATAATATGAATTTGCAATTGAGATCAGCGCATTATATTTTCGCCAAAACATGATACTGAAGATTAGTGATTATTGAAAGAATGGAATAAAATATGACTAGATTTAGAAAAAAGCAAAATGAAGTGGAATTTTATGAGTAATTTAAAACGAAAAAAATCATATAAGCACAAATATGTGTATACTTCTATTTGATGAAACCAAAGATATCATTGCCGTAGTACCTATTTCATGGTGCTGATTATATGTAATAACACAGTATTAATGATAATATAGACGTTTTCAAAATTTAAAATTTTCTAGATATTTTAAGTAACTTACTTCATACAATTATTCTGAAAATACTCCAAGAATCGTTCTTCCAGCGTTGTTGTATCAAAAAAAATTCAACTTCAGGCGCAGTTTCAAAGGCAAAAAATCAGGTATGTGAACTCCGGACCTTCATCTAGTTCTGGCGAAGTGTCGTAGGCAAAAATTACATCGAAAACGGGTCTTCATCAGTCTCTTCAATAGGTGCAGGATGTTGTAAAACAAGAGCGCTTGGCTCAAGTTTTGATTTAGATCCAAAATTTACAAAACACTCTTGACGTGCCGCAAACGTTTAAACCCATCTTTTTGTATCCTAGGAAGTATGAGATGAATCAGCGTGTCTGTGATTTATTAATAGTTGAACCACGACGACTAAACACTTCTATGATTAAAGGTACTCTTTTCGAATTCAGAATAAATCGGAAAGCAGATACGGCCTTTAAAGCGGTTAGAAATATAAACTGAATGAACAAATGAAGGTTGTAAGAGCTATTATCACCAAAATAACTTGTGATTAGGCCAGTTGAGATAAGAAACTGTTAGCAACAGAAATAATCTGAAGTTCCTAGGTTATTGTTCGCCGTCATCATTGCTTTAGCAATTAAAATAGATTATGCTTGAAAAGTTAGATGTATACGTCAGCAATGACTGTTAATGCTTAGAATCCCATAAGTACTTATATATAGGGAAGAGAGAATGAAAAGGCAAGGATATTATATATGGACAAAATACTGTAAATATTAGAACAGAAATGCTGGACCTTATGTTTGACCTTTGCTTCTACATGAATCGCACAGAAACGCATTTGACTTCTCTGTTTGCATTAACTACCCGATCTTTTCCAAGTCATAGAAAGTGTAATATCTGGATATCATCAGCAGAACAACTTACTACTTATATTAAATAGGTAGGTTAAAATATTTTCAAAAAATGTATTTTACTTCAAATAGAGGAAACATTTTATATTGTACCTGCCGAGTGGACTGCGTCTTTTGGAAGATACGCTGGCATCCTGTCTCGCAAGCTGATTGCGCTCCTCCCTCAGCTCATCCCCCATTGTTGTCTTAGCCTTCACATCCTGTAAAATTCAAATATTCTAAATACAAGAGATATTAAGTAAAACCTTTGATCTTACCAATAGTGTCTCTTAAGAATTCAGATTATTTAGAACAATGTTATCAAATTTTAAATATCTCAGTAAACTAAGCTAGTTATTTGTGCTCTAATTGATCTGAGCTATCTATTAGTGCAGTCACATATTAAATGAACATAGATCCATAACGCAGCTATGTATCTTGGAATAACCTCAGAAACTCATGAATACTATTGGATCTACGGTTCTCTTCGTTTGAAAAATGTTCTCTAAAGTTGTGTTAGCTATGATTAATACTGGGGATTTTTTTCTTAACTGAAGGAAAATGCACGATGCTGCTGAATAAGAGAAAATTCTCCTGACCATTATCGTTAATTTTCACGTGTACGTTCGAAGACGTCGTAAATGTTTATTCATATTTTTAACATTTTTCACTTTGGAGAAAATTAAAGTTAATGCATTTTTCAATCGGTGTTCGATTATTTTATTTAATCTTTTTTACTAGTAAAATCAGTAAGTGGAACATTGTAACAGATTTCTTTAACGATAACCAGCTTTTCCCTTAAAGAAACTGAAGTAAAATAATTGTCTAAGATTATTTTTAAGTTAAAAAAAGATGTCGAAAAAGTCACCTTGATGAGTGGTTTTCGGACAATCTTGGGGTCGGCAGGTGCCAGACTGGCGAGGGAGGTGGACTGTTGGTGAAAAGTGGGATCAAGTGATCCACCCAGAATTGTCGTAGGTTAAAACAAAGATACTATAATTCAAATAAATTCATTCTTAATAGGTGAGATGTAACTGAAAGTTAATTGCAACGAATGTAAATGAAAATAAGAGCTATGAAAACGAATGCAATCACATAAATAGATTTGTTACATATTAGTCTAAAATGTATGCTTTTAATAGAAATCTTAAGAAAAACTTATGAACTAGAATGTGCCAGTATCAGTTTATCTGGGAGGGGTGTAAAATACAATGAAAACAAGCAAAATTATAGCTTTAAACGAATAAGCGAGATCCTAGCATAATTAACAAATGTGAGTATTCGACTATTACTTGAGAATATGTATCTTATCTTTTTCTAAAACGAGCTATAATCGTGTTATAGAAGATAAGATGATGAATTTATTTTATTTTGTTTTGACTTGACGACAACTATTTTGTGTTCTCATCTGGGAAGGTGGGACACCGATGGGCCCTGGTAGTAATTGCTGTATTTGGATGTTCAGGTAGATAATTTCAAGTCAGGCTTATGGGAGTTGACATCAGTTCACTTCGTGAAAAAATTACCTCTTCTTACACTTAAAAGCTCCTTAGTGTCTATTTGTGCAGACAGTTTTACACTGTACTAAAAGACTTCATGGTTCTGCATCGGGAATCACGATTTTGCTACGCTAACATAGTGATGTCAATTTTCTTAAACAACGTGAAATTCATAAATTAACACCAGTCCAAGGTGTAGTAATATCCTATTCAAAAATGCAAACATTTCTTAACGGTGATCAAAAATCTTTAATTCGATTTGCGAACGACAAGCAAGGTAAAAATGTCGCAAAGGTAGTCGTTTTGTAGATATCTGCTATCAACAAGATAATCTAACTGATTTCTTCGAATTATATTTCGAAGTTAATAGTATTAAAATGACGTCTGATCGTCAACAGACTGCTATCTCGATAAGGTAAGTATATGCATATGAAACTGTTTTGCATAACACGAATAAAGTGGAACTTAAAAAAAGAACTAGTAGAGACAAATAGCAACAATTATCTCGAAGAATTCCGACTGTATTTTCATCAACAACTAAGTCATCTGACTGGATCCAGACGCCTATAATTTGCCATAAACAAGTCTTCAGTAACCTAATAATCTCTATAACAAATCATTTGCCTCCATGAATAATTCTTTAAAATGAAAGAGTAATTTTCAATCTATTATTAGCCACACGAATATGGGTTATTTTAAATTATTTAAATAATAAAGAGCAAATCTTGTTGAAGATCCTCATCAAGTTCTTTATATTCCTATGTAATGCAGTCGCATTCTCCAGTTCTACTGCATCTAAATAATAGCTTTATATGCTACCCCATAGAAAATAAGGTGCCATTGCAGATACTAAGGTTCTTTTAAACTATTTTTAAAAAACTCGAGGTGTCATGAGTTATCGAAGGATGGACAAGATTAGATAACGTATAAACAAGAAACAAAATTATCTATTTATGCTAATGGCGGCTGGATTCGATAAAATAAGGACATTGACGTGATTAATTATCTATTAGAAATATTCATCTCAAAGTGTGTATTGACCGTTACATATTATTATAACCAGATATTTAATAAAGATAAATATGAAAATCAATTCCGTATCGATTCAAGGGAACTTTAGTCGCAGTGAGGAAAACAGAGATCTCTACTGGTTGAAAAATATTATGCATAAAACAAAAAATAAATATTATATGTGTATATGAAATTTGGTTCACACAAGCGGAATCACACTTACTTGGCCAAGCGTCTTTAAATAAGAGAGGGTTTTTATGTGGTTGCAGAGGCCTCATTCGTGGTATTCAGTGTAATAAGGGATTTTGAGAAGGATTATGGGACCAAAACCATTTCAGCACACATACACGCGCAGAACTATTTATATACCATACACATATTACAAGAGCATGTTTTTGAGGAATTACTTGTTCCTTTAAAGTGCTTCTGACACCAGTTCCCATCTGGCGAAAGGAGAACTTTCAATTGCTTGCAAATCTTATCTAGAGATTATCGCAATGATAGTATTAGACAAGTGAAACGCAGGCGTTCATTTACTTCCTAAACATGCCGGAGCCTATATATACCAAGCAAATGATCTAAGACAGTAGGACGTCACACAGCTGATTCTATTTTCTTACTTAGGTTATAACCTAAGTACCGTAGCGTAGTTAGTGTTGTGTGGGTAAATAAACTCATGAACCTAAGTAGTCAATGAGAATTGTATTAAATTCTTAATGCCCCTATTCAAGAAGATTACACAAAATGGAAATAACTTGAAGTAGGTGAGAAATTATACTTCACAGTAAATACTTCGACTTTATTAATAGAGTCCAGGTAATTTTAAACGACAAACTATTAATTTTTTGATTCTCCAGTTGCATTTTGGGTTTATCCTAAACTCACAAAAGTACTCCTTCACTTTAAAATTTCATTTACAAACTTAGTGAAAAACTGTAAGTTATGCATTGGCCACTAAAAATAGATGTAAAGTAGGAATACTAGGAATATTAGTTTGGTTCGAAGACTGGAATGCATTGAGAGGGAGTGAGAGCAAAAGCATATTTGTGAAAGAAAAGTGTAGACATACGAGTCTCCCTAGTTTCAACTATCATGGAGTAATCATATGGCGAAATATCATCTGTTCGAGTACGTCAACATGAAATTCACGCCCATCGTATCTGTTTGCTTTCGTCGTAAACTTTTTGCTACGCAGTCATGTTGAGGGCTTTCTTCTACTTTTAGCATTTTAACAAAACTATTAAAATACCACAATTTCAAAATATGATAACTAATTAAGACTAACAAGAAAAAATTGTTTTTCTCAGTTCCGTTGTATTACTACAATTAAATATTCTATAAATGCTGCAAAGTGTTCAGCAAAGCCTAGTAACAATAACCTTTTGATAGAATTGAAAGTATATGGTATTTTGAAGCAGTAAATTTTGCGCTCCACTCATAGAAATGTTCTTCATAAAAAGTAACGTTCTTATGAATTATTAGGATCTGAACAATGTAATGCCTTCTTCGAGTTATGTACACGGCTTGAATATGGTATTTAATCTATTTTTTTCACGCGAACTTCCAGAGCTGAACATAAATGAAAGCTTATAGGCAACACGACATAGCATGAATAAGTAGCCATCTTGCAAGATCAGTTCTAGCTATGCCAAGCCACACTTAGAGAAACGCAATGGATGCTTACTTTCTAGGACTTCAGCCAGAGAGATAAAGCTGCCATGCAAAAATATTTTAATACTGGGGCGGAAATTTTTATCAGATTGTCAGCTGTGAATACCTAGATTGTCAATTTTGCGAATTGTTTGCTGATTTCGTGAATGTTATGAGATTGTACATACATCAATTGCCATCAGCAATCAAGATATTATTGCGAACATTTGGTTGTAGAAAATATAGTCTGGCATAAAACTCGTCAGCTGATGTACACATTGACGAGGATATTAAATAATTGCATAACCTGCAAAGGATTGTAACTAAAAATTTGGAATAGGCTTAGTAGTGACAAGAACTGTACTTTCAAAATCAAAAGCGGATCATCACATAAGAAGCTTATAAAACAAGAATGGCATAACTGATAATGATAAGTGACATCTAGTACCCATCAAAGCAACCGAAAAGTAGATAAAATGAACAAATACTAGTTTTAGTTGCTACAAATAATATCGAGTAGTTTTTCCCTTGCTTATGATTCAGAGCAAATATTCACACATTTTATTGACGATTGTTTAAGATTGCTAGGCTTGTGACTAACTTTATTTGAAGTTAATAATAACAAGACCATATTTTGCATTAACTGTGTGTTCTGATTTTCTGATTTCAATTAAGGATCGCAGTGACTTGGAGTTACTGAAGCGCCGTCGATACGACATCAAGCAAAACTATTGCTTTCGCTGTGAAGCAGTCACCACCTCATTATATTTGCATAATTGAATTGCAGGAAAAACGTATCGTGAATTTTACCTTGTTGACAGAAAACAAATCCGATTTCACGAATACTGACAGTGTATGATCGGGATTCGCCGAGTGTCTAAGCGATATGTGGTCCATGTTTCTAGTAAAACAACTCCATCTGATGACAAGGTGGTTTTCATGCTTCCCTTTGTTAGGTATAAGCTACTTACTATATGAAAGCAATCTAAATTACAAGAATTTTTCTTACTGCACGTGGAATAAGCCATTTTAGGAAATCGTAATTCCTATATATGAAAATACGTTAGTTAATAATTAGCATAAGAGGCCTCGAGACATTTACAGCAATCAGCACACATTTGCATAAAGAACATTATAAATACATGCATATAATTAGTGAGATATATATAACTAGTAAAATAGTAATCATTTAGTTCACAAATAGTTGCACTTAAATAGCTTGAGTGCTTGTATTATAATAAAAGTTCGAGTAGTTTGAGTGTTTTACTAAATTTATGATTTTCCCTGTTTAACTTGGCCACTCAACTTCCAGTTCATAAATAACGTTATTCTGGGTATCTAACTACGAAGTACAAAATGCTTCGATATTTAACATAGAGAAAATATTTTATACAAGTGACTATTGCTTCTAGATAGGTTCATCAAGTGTAAATAGTGGAAAACAGGCAACGAGCCAAGTGTTGGAAATCCTGATGTCACTTACAGTACGGTATGAATTATTCTGTCTACCCAACGTAATTACCACTTCGAATTTTTAATCGTTAATAGGGGGTTTATATCAAATGTCTTTTAAAACTCCAAAGATAACCATGACATCAATATTATTTAGAAGTAAACGTAACAATAAGGAGATAAATTGTAGAAAGCGTAAAGGAACTTGTTATTGTTTAATTAAAAACGACTGTATAAAAATATCTATAAATTGTTAGAATGAAACCATTACATCAAGTGACACGGCAACTTTCACTTAGTTGGCTTCAACAACAACTAAATCTATTGCAATACGTGAGAATCAAATGCTCCGCACCACTTTTCCTGAAACAGAAATACCTTCACTAATTTGCTGATAAAATCTGTTATAAATGAACGAGGATGGAACATAGAGGTATAAGTAATTCGTATCCATAAGCTACTAATTTCTATGCGAACAATCATAACACGTGCTTTTGAAAATACTTATTTATAGTAGGAAAATTGCAAATAAAATACAGTACTAAACATAGCTGCACATAGTATTTGTCTAGTCTGTGACTTTCAGAAAATTCTAGGTATTTATAATGGGTTAATATATGCTCATATCAAATTAAAACACTAAGAAGGGTTGAAATTAGGTAGATTTTTTAACCCATCACAACTCATCTCCGTTAAATAATTGTCTCGACACAAACTGCAGGATGACTGAACTATTAAGTACTCAGAAACTAAATGGCAAGAATATACTGTTCATAGTTAATGGCTTTGGTTTTTATTTATCGAATTTCAGAAAAGAAGGATGATAATTGGGGAAAATTGAACTGTTCTGCTATAAACATTGTTATAATAAAACAAAGGAACTAAAAACCACAGGTATGATTTCCACAATAAATATTCAAACGTTAGATCATGCATTAGGTCATGAGCTACTATACACAGCATTTTATTCGAAAACAGAAGAAGACAAACAAATCACGGTACACCAGCCCTCCATCAAGTTGTTGGGTATTCTATTAGAATAGTCAACTGAACATCGGCAAGGCCATATCAAAAAGAACATTAGAGAAAAATACCTGTGACTTTGTACGGAAATAGAAGCAATTATCATTAGATTTCAGGCCGGGAATGAGTCAGTGAGGCGTAAGTAGCAAATTCGAGTATAACATGCGAGTGTAACAAAGCGGAACGCATGAAGACTCGGTGCGAGGATCGATGACACGTGACTTATAACTACATTGCTGAGGCTTACAACAAATATAGCACTGTAAATAGAAAACTGCAATAAAATGCACTGCGAACGAGGAGTGGTACTCTAACAAACGGATAGAAATCCAATTATCTACAGGTTAACAGCTTAAGAGGTCAAGTTCATAAAAATCTACATGAATTTGACAAAGATTACTAGTTAGACAGAAGTCATGACCATATGGTGGTGATGGAACTATTCATACTCGCAATAAAATATCTTGTTTTAAAGTAAGTAGAATTGACTTGATTTATGTAACAGGTCATTTATTTTTGCGCAAATCCTAGCGCTTTAAACGAATTAGTTTCAATTCCTATAGTCACGGCGAAAAAGCAAAGCTATGAACATAATAAAAGCAATAAAGCGTAAATTATGCATCTATACACCTGAAAATAATTACATAGACGATATAATGAGGGGGAAATAACAAGAGAGGACGCCACGTGCGAGAACAAGAGGGCTCAGTTCAGGCCGTCCACATACAATGTTCGTTTCAAGCGAAATAAGCGCAAAAAACATATCTGAAGGATATTATTAGTAACGACTGCTTTGGGAAATATCTGTTTTGGGTATAGTTATCTCGCTTCAACACTACGATCGATACGAGGCTGCGCGCCTTCCGCCAGAGTAATAGGAAAACGGTCCAGAAACGCCAAGACTAATGTTCCTTTAAGATGCCACAAAAACTTAACGTCGCTATTGGTAATGTGACGAGATCAAATAGTCTATTACATTGTGGTCAGTCCGTTAAGATGGGGTATTTTCGTAACTACACACTCTGCTTCGATGTCATGTCGCTTTGTAGTTAATTTTTCTAGTTTATATAACTTATTATAAAGAGAGATTTCGATCCAAACATGTAACGATTATTAAATACGAATGTATGGTAAAATTTGCACTTACCAATATTCATATTTTAAACTGTTTGGTTTCCATCTGCATAATTTGATGTGAGGGAATTACAGTAGTTTAGAAGGGTAAGATATATAGTGAGCAATTAGGCCTCAGAGATATCTCAAATTGTAATGCAGTACTAGAATCGCACGCAAATCCATGGAGGAAATATACATTTGAATGCTTCGTGACTCTAATTATCCAAAGTATTTGTGTATTTTGATTAACTCAGAGAATACAATAGTGAGTGCTGTAACATGCATGAGTTATGGACTGAATTTTTATGAAGCCCTTGTCTTAAAATCACTGGAAAGCCAAAAATATTTGGAGAAATGCACAAATATCATCTTTTGATTTCCGAAGTCAACATTCATTGCTACGAGAATCATGCAGTGTGGAGGTACAAAATTAACTAAACACATTCGTTTTAGTTCCTTCATGATGTCGCCATCCTGATCAGTCAAGGATTGTGTGCTGAACGAACTCGATATCTCGGTAGGAAACCAGATCTTAAGTTCATTTCATAATTATCCTTCCATGTATTTCTTTGAGACAGTATAGTTTTATAGTATAGACAATCCAAGAAATGTCCCAAATAATGTTGGAATTTCCTATTAACGCTTTCAGGTTCGTCAATATGTTTACAGCTCTCCATGTTTTCCATTTTTCGTTTAAAAAAATCAACAAACAGTTGTGCTATTTTCACAATTATTATTCTAAATTATTCATCAATACTCACATTTAACTGATGAAAATTTTAGTTTTCGTATGTAATGTCACTTTATAAATAGCCTATCACTTGTGCCTATTAATAAGTGTTGGAAAAAAACGGAAGTGGATTGCAGTGTTCTAACAAGGAGTCAATGTGAGTGAAACTAGATAAGATTTGACTTTTGGATTTTAAACTCGACTGATTTTTGTCATATAGTATATATTAATTTCTTCTGACTTAATTTTTACTGGATGAATTAAACTAAAGCTAAGGGGGAATGACTTATTTATGCGACTACTTCTATCGCATTTTAGGAGATTTCAAATTAGCAGTTAAGTTTATCTCAGTAATTCTACAAAAATAGCAGTGTTTGATTATGTCTACGTGATGAAGTAGAAGCTAAACTTCTGTTCAAGTCTGTGTCTCGGCCATTTTTCCTCAAGTAGCCATAGCAACTGTCATATACGATTAAACCACCTATATGCGGCGTATTTTTTTCACTTCCACTAGTTTCATTTAAATTATTGTGAATCGAATTCGACACCACGTAATTGTCCCTACTATGAAAGGGTTTTTCCTTTAAATTGTCAATTTGCTATTTGCTTGTCAAAATTCTATACGTTTAAACTTTAATACGTATGAATCAGTTTAACATCCAGCGTATCTCTTATACTTTTTCGATTTTCAGTCTACTTAGGGTTTATCACAAATAGGACTACCTAGGTAAATCATACTTGTACTAAATAAGTGCACATAATATTATTTTTTAATGTGTTTCCTTAAAAATAACCTGCAAAGATATTTATGTATTAGAAGTATCCGGATTTTTGTATTCGATAATCTCCCTATGATTAGTACAAGAATGTGTTCATCATTTAAGTCATGACGGAGAAAACTCTCAGAATACGTAAGGCAACATAATCTTAAAGGAAAAATCGATTATTTGTAAAATACTATCAAAACATGTACGAAAGAAAAGTTACCTGAGTCGAAAGACAGGCTATGGATAAATCTAAAAATTACTATAATACAAAGTTACCTAGGTATTTAAAAATCAGTATGGAATTCATTACAAGTACCTAAGGAGTTATCTAAGAAAAGAGCATATACTTATTCTGACTATGATCTTATCAGGAAATCATATTTCCCATGCATAAATTTTGTAGCTGCTTTCAATATACACACTTCATGACAAATGAACAGAGAAATTGAAAAGTTTGGTATGCTCCGGAAATTTGATGTTGATTATCATTCTCTCTTTAAATTTGCACAATTGCCATTTTGGAAGAAGTTATGAGCGAGAGAGTAACAAATAGCTCTCGATTGCTTTCATGTACAGTGTGCTAAGCGATCCTACTGTATATATGACAACTTTGATAGCAGTTTACGCTAGTCTGAAGCCCTAGTATCTTTTCTGGGTGCTATCCTTATATGTTACATTAAAAAACTAATTAATTATTTCGAGCCTTTCTCTTACTATGACCCTGTCAATATCAATCACACTTACACTTAATGTAGTTCTGGCAAAAGTTATATTATGTTTTATGATAAGAGGTACATCTGACAATGGCGAAACTAAACTTTGAACAATGCTGCACTTTCTTTCTTTCATAGTAGGAAAATATTTTAATTTAAAATAATAATACGAGAACAATGAGTATAATACATTTCAGTTCTAAATATTTATTTATTTTATCCTAGATTTTTTTAAAATTCAGTTATTTTGATAGAAAGTTTAGATATTAATCAGAATGACGTCAGAAGAGGAAAAGTGGAGAGATGAGAGGGCCAAAGTCCTAGATCAGTGGTGTGAGGTGGGGAGAATTACGAGGAATATAATCAATTAATATATAGCATATAAGCCAGTCTCCAAATTCGCAACAACAATAACAAAATAGTTTTTTTTCCACAGTTAGATTAAATATTAGCTATAGAAGTGAGGTTGCTATTTAGATTGAACTCAAATTTCGAGATGCGCCTCCCGATCTACAAAATGCTACGTCCACTGAGAAGGAAAGAGGAAAAGAAAAACAAACAGATTGGACTGAAATGCATTACGAATATAACGATCCTTTGGTTGAGAGGATAATAAATGAGAGCTATGATCAAGAAAAGGTAAATGTCTATCTGTAGTTTTCAGTGTCTGTACATGGGCTTTATGAGTGAATGATTACTTCAGTATGGATAAAAAATATTGTTGTTCCGCAAAATATAATATGATTACTGAACAAATTGACTCCAACCACCACCGAATAACTAGCAGCGATTGCGTAGCTATAGTCTAAAACAGTACCATTATATATAAATATAACTTCGTATTACGTGTAAGTAGTCCCTTATTTAGGTACGCGTATTGATTGACTCATCAAATGAGCCTTATAATCCAGTTTTCCTTCACGCTGTCACACCCTAGGCCTTGATTTTGTCCTCCTTGCCACGGAGAGAGTCCAATACGTTCAATGGTTTCGTTCGACGATGTATTTGCCGACCCCAACAGTCGCTAGAGTGCGACCTCATCAAAAGCGAGAAAATATTGCTCTTGGCTCTTACCATAGGTAAATTTTCCCACTAAAATATGTAAAACAACGACTTCATGAAGAAAAAACATGTTTATTCTCTTATTCATTAATAAGTAATATTTAAATAATGTACTTTATTAATATTTCAGTCCCCTACAACGACAGTTGTCATGACCACTGGTGTCTTCTGTACGAGTTTTATCGTTCAGTAGCTACTCATATTCTAGAAGACTCAGCACTAGCCAATGAGTGTCCAAGAAAAGGCTCCCACTGGCAAATTGTAGGCTTCCAAGGTTTGAAATGAGTTCTTCCTTGCTCATTAGAGTTTGAATTTAATACGAAATTGTAAATTATTCATTTTTCCTTTTTTGATACTCTTTTTGATATTCATTGAATTGTAAAACACATTAGTCATCTTCATAACCTCTCTGTAAATTGATGGGACAACATCTAATATATTTATACAAGAAATAATTTATAGTTTAAAGTTAAATTTAAATCAGGTGTGGATCCGACTACTGATCTGCGAGGAGCCGGACTCTTCGGACTCATCCAGCTGTATAGTTTAACCCATAATATGCAAGAAGATCTAATGAAGACTATGATACAATTATCAAGAGATGAGCCTCATGTGATGATGATTTTTTCCGTTGTGTGCATTAAATATTTATTTAGTGATTTTTTTTCAAATAACTTAACTCTAAAATGATTTAGGACTTCCCTTTCGCTGTTGTTGGTATTAATATTACATCTATCCTCATTAGCAAATTGAAAACTGAAGATCTGGACGAGTGAGTGCGTAAAAATACGGTAAAATCAAATTTCTTGATCTAGTCTATTAAGGTTGTCAAATTCTGTTGGTGGACTCCTTCGCGCCATGGATATCCTCTACAGAGGGTGTTTTATTGATTACTGTAAACAGTGGAAAGAGAACAGTTGTACCATAAAGGATTTTCAGAATGTGTTCAATAGTCAGCATTCAATTAATTATGTATTCCTTGTAAAATTTAGATCTCATTTAAGTTTCTAGATGTATACATTTATGAAAGTTTTCTTACAGATTGATTTTAATGTTTACAGGAATCAAGACAACTCTAAAGAAAAACCCATGGAAATTCATGAAGCCTTATTCAAGTCATATCATCTAATGTAGAGGAAGCAATACCTATGGGAAATGTATTTCAGAATAATTCTAATCTCGCAAATTCTTATGCATTTTTACAAGCATGCTCTACCAATTTTGTTTAGTATTATTATAACAAATATAATCCGTGAAAATAAACAGACCAGTCTACAATAATTATATAGAAATTTATTAAACGAATAAAATATAAATTAACAGTATTTGTAATGCCAAATAATATATTCGAAACGTTTTGAATATTTATTGCATAGATATTTAATACTGACGGTAGTACTGTAAATTAGAAACGATTGAAACTTGTATTAGAATTAATTAAACCTTAAATCAGATATGTACTACAACTACGGAAAGTAAAAGACGAGTGGCTCCAATGTGGAATGTGTGAGCGAGTCGTTTCCTTTATGGGACGCCTGCAGCTCGGTAGCATGGTCTTTTTGATGGCGCGTTACGTTCCGCTTATCTGCGATCGATGGAAAATGTGATAAAATGATGCGCCTTTAGTGAAGCTTCGTGCTGCAATAACTGCAATACATGAAAATGCATCAATCTCACATACAACCTTTTTTCCTGAGTTCCGTGTGCTAAATATGCATCTTGTTCATTTAAACACCTTAACTGCTCATAAGTTAACTTTCAGTTTCCAACCATCCAGTTGTGTTCTTCAAAATGTTTTTCGTACATTTTGTCTTATTGATAATAATTGTTGTTATTAACAGTATATTTGGATGGTATCTCTAATAAGTTATATATAACTTTTGTCTAACCATTACGAGTTCATTACTTTTAATCTATGACATACGAAAGCTCAAGCGTTGTGTTTAAATAATTAATATCTTAAAGGAATTGCCGTAAGAATTACCATACTTCCTTGTAAATAATGGTTGATAGGAGTGCATAAATATCCATCTTAATTTTTATAATTCACAAATTACTACGTTTAGGATTAATATTTGACTTGTAGCTTTAGTTCGTAAGAAATCAAGCCTCACTAAATTGAAGTTAATGTAATAAGCTATAAAAACAACACCTACCATAGCAACGGGAACTCATTTAAAAAAAAAGGTAAGCATGAATTAAAATTATTTAACTAAGAGCAATATGACATTATTTTTAGATAATATAAAATTGATGTTTAAATGCCGTCTGTTCAGTGGTAAATTGATCGTTATTCACTGTTAGTTTCGTGAAAAATGGATTTACGAATCACTAGTTTTCGTTATACTTTGAATTCATTTGTACACATTGTTAATTCGTTAGAATATTTCTGTATAATTTGTTTGAACTTTAAGTTAATTAGCAATATGATTTACTCAGCATCTATTCTATCTACTTAGGTATTAAAACTGCTAGTTTTGTGATGATCGTAAACCGTGGATTACCTCGCCTTCGTGAGTTCTTAGGTGTTAGAGTGAGTTTAAACATGTAGAATTTTAAAAATTATATATAAGCCATATACTAAAAAAGAAAAGAAAACGGATCCTTGTATATTCACGTATCTTCTTAAGCATATATTACGCTTTATAAGACATTGTGAATTTAACATTATTTAGATGAACATAATAAGTAGTCTGAGTACATCTGCGTCAGAGATTCTTGTTGAGAAAGAAGGATCTAAGAGAGTCGTCATTCTCAATAGGCCAAAGGCATTAAATGCTTTAAATCTTAACATGGTTAGGGAATTATTTCCCCGTCTAAGGGTGAGTGGGTTTTCGTCACTAGTTTTGTATTTATTTAAATCTAATGGTTTCTATTATGTCCAAACGCTTTTTAAGAAATGGGAAAATGCTCGTGATGTGAATATGGTAATTCTAAAAGGATCTGGTGGGAAAGCTTTTTGTGCCGGTGGTGACGTTGTAGGTAAACAAATAATTATTTTTTGATTTCTGTACATGAAAAACTGTAGAAGTTTTAAGATCCAAATAATTTGTATACATTAGCTTTGCTTATAAGTGTTTATGTGCTTTGATTAATATTTTAGCCGTTGTAAAGTCATATAAGGAGGCGCAAAATGGTGGATCATGCACCTTGCACAAGGATTTTTTTAGGTGATACATAGGACTTAGTCCTTATATTTCATATTTTGTAGAAAGGTGGCTTATATATATATATATATCTTTTAAAAACTACGTTTTTATATCCAACTTGTTTTGATATTCTATATTTTGCGTCTTTAAGAGAGGAATACCAACTGAATCACTTAATTGGCTCTTTGTCAATGCCATACATTGCTTTCATTGATGGAATTGTTATGGGAGGGGTAGGTATTTATTTTGTAACAGCGTTATTACTTTGTTTGCCGTTGTCATTTTGCTTATCGTTTGTTTTCGAACGGAAATCTAATAAATTATTATGTAAAAATTCATTTTATGGCATAATCTTGAATTTTTAGTTGATTTTCATCTGAAATTACAAATGTTTAGGGTTGTGGCCTTTCTGTGAATGGCAGATTTCGTGTTGCTACTGAACGGACCTTGCTAGCCATGCCTGAAACTGCTTTAGGACTCTTTCCTGATGTCGGGGGATCTTATTTCCTCTCTAGACTGAAGGTATTATAGTTTCTTTACGCTATATTACTTTTGATAGATGCTTTTAAAAGAAGGTTATTTACAGAATAATCTTGGAATGTTCTTAGCTTTAACTGGATACAGGTTAAGTGGTGCAGATGCGTTTCACGCTGGATTAGCAAGCCACTACGTAAGTTTCGATTTTTATGTATATTTTAATTGTGTTTGAAAATACTATAATTTATTTCGGAAAAAAATCGTAGTTAATTATGGACCAAACAGGTTCCCTCTATGCAACTACCATTGCTTGAGAAGAAACTTCTTTCCTTAGATGTTGTGAATGAGAAAGCTGTTGATGTTACTATCCGATCATTAGAACCTACAAATATTCCGCCATTCAGTCTAGAGGAACAACTCCCTCTAATCAGGAAAATATTCCATGCGAAGTAAGTTTGACTATTTCCGACTGTGATATGTGACTTATCAGAGTTCACTAGTAAATTTTTTTTAAACTGAACGTTGTTCATACAGATCAATCGAAGGCATTATCGATAATCTCAAGAAAGATAATTCTGAATGGTCTCGGAAACAACTAAATATTCTCTCAAAAATGAGCCCTACTTCATTGAAAATCACTTTTAAGCAAATTGAAACTGGTGCAAAGATGAGCTTTGCAAAGGTATGTTTGTTCATATTGAAGTAATAGATAATTTGCTTACTTGATTACAATTCTGTATCGCACGTAACTGCAACTTTTTGTAGATTGGTTACAATACATCATCTTATAGTATCATTTTTTATTTTAGTAGAACACAGCTTGGGGTTTTTTCTTCTGAATGTTTATATTGAGGTATTCACGATGGAGTACCGTCTTACTCAACGTTGTCTTGAAGATAATGATTTCCATGAAGGATGTAGATCAAGTAAGCTTTTTAGTTGATCTTCTCTTGACTTGGTGCTCTATATACTTAGTGTTCTACATTTAATAACTATTAAATAAGAATAAGATGTTTAAAAAGTCCAAAGTGGAATCTTTTCACCTAATTACTTAAATTCGTGATGAGTTTGAGAGGAAGAATACGCTTATGGTTATAAATACAGACTTTAAAACATTTATTTAGTATTGTATATGATCCACTGGATAAATTTCAGTTCTTATTGACAAGGATCGTAATCCCAAATGGAAACCAACGCGATTGGAGGATATCAACGAAGATTTAATGGATCGGTACTTTGCTCCTTTAGGACATAATCAAGATCTGATTTTACATGATGGCTAGACACGTTTTCTTTGTAATTCATTAGGAACCATTATAGAGTATACATAATATTGTTAAAAGTAATTTACTAGAACTGTTCATTTTGCTTGGGTGATAGAATCTTCTTTTAAAGCATATCGTTCATATAAACATTGTTGAGGATGCTACAAATTGATGTTCTTCATAGCTTATTTAAACATTGAATGGTATTTTACTGTAAGTAATAAACTATTTATATAAAATGTAACTTCACTGGGAAAGGGCAAATACGTCCAATTTTTCCTACTAGTCTAGAATAATTTGTATTGAAACCTAATAATAAAATTTCAATAATTTTGGAAGAGTATGCGATCATTGTTTGGTTAGGTTAATAACAGGTGGATAATCCGAACGACTACGCAAAGGAATATTTCTCAAACTCTCGTGAGGAAATACATTACGAACGGAACTGTTCTACGGCATTAGTGCGTACTGTAATGTTACGATTTAAGTAATATTTATTTAGTACAGTTTAATACTGAGTCAACGCTTGCGTCCACTCATTCCACGGCTTCCCGCGTTTCCCTATCAAACGGCCGAATAGACCATACATTTATTGATCGATGGGGTTTCTCCCTTATGTAGCTCGGACGTTCACCGATTGGTTTATTCTATAGTCGATTTAAAGTGGTAGGCTGATATTCTGATGATTTTATAAGAAAAACGAAAAGTGGGATGTTTTACAAACTTATCTTTCAAATATTCTAGGTTAACCATCTCGAAATATATTATAGCTTTTACTTTTTTTCAACTTAAAAATCATAATTAGTTGTAGTTATCATGATTCGTTTCTCCCTATGTATTTAGTTGTTTTTCATACTTCTCCACTGATATAAGACTGAACACGAGCTGAGTCATTTGTGGCGGCTTGTGGGCGTTTTTCTCTTTCGTTCAGAAGAATAGTTTGGCAGTTATTAAATCTTGTTTGTAATTATGAAAAATTTAGTTACATGTGGCTTTTAAAACAGATTTAGGTTATTTGACTGGAGAATATGGGTTTTATGGCATGCAGAAGTTCTTTATTAAAAGTAGCGAACATATGCGGGTTTTATATGCGATAAGATTGATCCTATCTTGCAACCATCTATGCGACCGATGTATTGCATTGCAGTCTATACATTGACTTCCATTTTTAGGTATTACGCTTATAGAATAGTACCCATTATTTTGATCTATGTTATTTTACTTAATTTTATTATTAAAATAGTCGTGGTTTTTCATCTCATTTTATTATTTTAGCATTTTTCGTTATCATGTGATAGTGGTTCTGTTTTTTGGATTGGAATGTGAGTGAATATTGATTGTTATTCAATTCCAGATATGGCATCCCGTAAAACTGTCAACCGCCGTCAACGCCCTCAGCGTGCTACATCCAACGTTTTCGCCATGTTTGACCAAGCACAAATTCAAGTCAGCACACTTTAGAATTCATCTATAGCAAAGCTAACAAATTTACTTATCTATTTTAATGGATGAATTAGGTAGATATTTGTAACTATTTATTCATTTCGTTTATATTGCCTGTTTAAGGAATTCAAGGAGGCATTCAATATGATCGATCAAAACAGAGATGGATTTATAGATCAAGCTGATCTGCAAGAAATGTTTGCTTCTTTAGGTTGGCTTTTTCTTGAATTCGAAAATTCATTTTCATCTATTTTTGAGAACATTTTTTGTACTGCTTTTATTTATTCACTCAGGGAAGGATGTCAATGATAAGTTCTTAGACGATATGGTCAACGAAGCTCCTGGTGCCATTAATTTTACCATGTTCCTTACTCTTTTCGGCGAGAAGTTGACGGGTTTGTACTTTCATAAATTAAACATCTAGCATTTGGATATATTTCATTTAATTTTATATTATCAGTTAAAGATAGCCTATCGTGTTGTAATAGAAGTAGTAAATCAAAAATTATATTTACAGGAACGGATCCTGAGGAGGTAATCCGCAATGCATTTCAATGTTTCGACGAGGATAACTCTGGTAAACTGAGTGAAGATCGACTGCGAGAGTTACTTACCACAATGGGCGATCGTTATTCACATGAACAGGTAAGATCCAAGCATGTTTTTTACAATATAGGTTTATTGTGAATGTTTGAAATTCTCAGTGATGATACCATAGAAATACTGTCCTTACTATGACAGGCATGTTTGCTTTATACAGTACCTTTTTGTTATGCACGGTTTATCTGAATTACTGCACTCTTAAATGCTCAATACATGATAATTGTTAATACCGATTGCATTATGATTAAGAATTCCATGCATTCATGTACAGACATGATATATTTTTGGTTCTAATGAAAGTGAAACAGTACTATACACAAATTCAAGGCTTTTAGGTAGATGAACTTTTCCGTGATGCACCGATTAAGAATGGAAATTTCGACTATGTGGAATTTACCCGTATGCTTAAACATGGAACAAAAGATAAAGATGAACAGTAAACATTGTACTGTCGTAATGACCTAACCTTCTTCTATTAGTATTATTTGTTTTGAAACCAGGTAAATATGGATAATACAATTTTAAAATGAGACCTATATTTTGACAAATTCATAGTATTAAAAAACTAAGGTGGGATTTGAGTTGTAAGTTTATTGATATTCCTATTTTCGTCCTTATTTGAAAGCAGTGGCAATACTGCGCTGTATCACCCTCACATTTTTGGGTTCGTAAATGTGCACTGAGATATATGCTTTGAATGCCATACAAGCTTTTGCCTGTATTATTCTCATAATAAATCATTGATGTATTAATCTCAAGAATTATAAATAATTTCATATATACAATGGTCATTGTGATAATGCCATTTTGTCACCTTTTCCAAGGACACGGACGTAATTTTTAATATCCAATCATGCATTTAATTTAAAATACAACTTTTTGCCTAAATTTAAGGTAAGTTTATCTGTAGAATGATTGGTTTTCTGAGGCTTATAATTTAAGAATTACAACGGCTAAACAGTATGGTGAGCTTGTGAGAATTAGGATTTCTTTTACTGACGATTGTATTTGCTATTTTACAATTTGCTAGAAGCTGATAGTACGTAAAAGACATACTAAAGGTATAGTTTATTAATGCAATGGAAATGTACGATGGAGTCTAGATTCTGTGTAGAATTAGCACTAAACTCTACATTGTTCTAACTATAATAAGTAATCAATAAAAGGCAATTACTAAATGACGGCGAATAGAAGTGATTTTGCTTTTTATTAACGAGCAATCTACATACATTTCTTTGTGATGGAAAATAGTTTTTACTATCCTGAAATATTACTCTGAAATTATCTTTAATTATGATCTACTATATAGATGTAAGATAACTTTTTCGTATGTTGTATTATTACTTAAAGTAACACTAATATTAGAATGTATCTCACCCATCCATAATGTGTGCAGAGAGCCAAACGACAACAACAAAAGGATACCTACAGTTGTTCATTAAAAAGAAGTGAAATTAGTTGTTCAGGATATCATGTCGAACATCCAAAAACTGGTTTGACGAGTGATCTCCACAAATTGGCGTATGTTCGCTTAAATGCGATTGTCTATGCCAACATAAAACGATCGAATTTGAGGCTAAAAACTCAAATAGCTTTAAAAAGTACTTCTTTCCTACGAAACTATTTGTATTTATTTCATCTATTTCGCCATCGTTATTATAGAAAGAAAAACCAGGTCACGTTCATGAGTGAATTAGGAAATTGTACCACTCAAATAGAATAATTATAGTTATGCATAATTTATTGTTCAAGTAATTATTGATAATATTATTACCGATATTTCTTTCATAAATGTTCAGTCAGAAAACCGGGTATATTCTCTTTTGAAGATAAAATTAAAGTTGGTGGACAGTGGAAAATCTTACCGAACTGTGGATGACGTGAACGAGCGTAGCAGCGTTGAGAATAAAGGAAGGATCAATGAATGAAATGACATTGGTAGTAGTGAATGCAGTCAAGAATTTAGTGCATTGATCACTATTATATATAAAACGAAGTGCTGAAGCATTGAATGTCACATGGCAGTCACCTAAACAACCAAGCATTTGATGCTTGTAACAAAGAAAGACTTGCTGACGGCAAAATAATCATTGTAGTGATAATCGCCTCGTAAAAGAAAAGAGTTAAAACAAAATAATACCTATAGTTGTCTTCGATTTTTCAATTGTTCCTTCCTCCATTTCAAAAATACTTGCTTTGGCTGAAGCCCTTATTTCATAGTCACTCACCGATTTAAGCAGTTTTTTTTGCCCTTATTGTGTAGAATTGATCATAGATCCTGGTCAATGAGGCACTTCAATGGAAAACATTTCATACTCTGCAGATCAAATATTACTTTCATATAGAATGAATTACTGAAGAATTGTTGTACCGATAACCATCTCTTAAAGGGATAGTCTACATGTTAATCAAGTAGAGAGCATAATGTCTTAATATAATTGGTAGATATTAATATTGCTCTTGAGCAAAGTATTAGCAAAGAATTTGATGCTTATTTTATTGGCAACAACCCATTCAACATAAGCTTCTGTGATCGCAGAGACATATACAGGGTGAGAAGAAATGCATTTCTGGTAATTTGATAAACTGATAAAAATATTGAGGCTGAAAATCTAACATATGAGGTTACTGTAAATATCTTTATACGGCAGTCTTTGTTGAGTCAAAAGAAGGTTATAGATTATTTAATATCAATCCATTATTACTCACCTTGTATATTACAAAGCAGCTAATCGCAGGTGATATAAAGAAATAATATAACAGTTCCTATGTCTCATGCTGTTTATTTGTATACCTTTATTCTATGCTTCTAATTTAACCATAGCTACTTCTAAAAAAGCAAAACCTTATGGAGAAATTTCACATAAATTTGTCCGAAAGATGGATATATCCACGAGATAATAACGAGTGCCTTATGTTATAAAATAGTACAAAGCCATATAATGAAGAGAATTCTTATCTAGGTGATTTTTATAATGAAAATTCTGTCATAGTATGGCCAAAATCTGACTGCAACAAGTCGATTTAACGCAAGGCAGAAGTCTGATACGAAAACACTAATAAGGAATACCCACAAAATCCCAGACATAGTAGAAACTAAGTTGTTCAAAATAGGGATTATCCGAAATAGACCTATAATTCGTTTTTAAGCGTTAATAATTACACTCTGATTGCTAAAATAGCGTATTCTAAATATTTATGTAAATCAATCCAACCATTAAATGGCGCTTCGTTTGCGCTATTATTAATTGACTTTATGCTTCTGAAAACAAGCTACAAAACATTACTGAAAGAATTTTTACAATAAAAAAATCACTTTCTACTTATTTAATACACCACTTTTAGAACCTTTATTACCGTAGAACTGGAAGTGCACAAAAGACAAACAGAATACAGTTTGAGTTGAACGAAGGAGCGAGATAAGCAAAGTGTAGTTGAACAACGTTCGCCGTTTGGAACTTAGCAACTAAAATAGGAGGACATATCCATTGGTGAAAATACCGAGTAATCTTATCTTAACACAAATTATTTATAACGTTTTTTATAATCTTAAAATTGTGATACAACTTCAAATTGTAATGAATGTGAGATTCATCTCAAAATTCTACTCTCATTCTAAATCATAATTGAATGAACACATGATAAGAATTGTAGAACCAGCAACAACTTTAGCTAAAAAAGCATCCAACATTTTTCCCACTGAATGATTGTTTAGGGGACTTTGAGAGCCTAGGGTTATAACTGTACTCAGCATTTAAAAAATCTACTTTCTAAAAGAAGTCGAGATATTTGATAACTACCAGTGACTTAAATAATCAGTAATGGAGCCTCAACAATTGTATTATTTAATTTCTCATCAAATAATTGTAATTCAAGAGAAGAGCATGAAAGGGGTGGTTAGTTAATTTTGAAAGAACTATTCAAAGGTGATGAAATATTAAATGAGAGTAGCTAGTGAATCAACGTTACAATAAATTAATATTGTATCAGTCAGTTTAATTAATGTCTGGTAGTGAATGATTTGACCAGATCTCACGTAATGCAAGGAGTTATTGTGCACGCTCTCCTTTATTCTCAAAATTGATGCTCTATTTGTACACATTAAATAGTTCGCTATAAAGCCTACAACTTTGTGATATACTAAAATATGGATGCTCTAGCAATATAATTCAAATTCTTTCTTAATAACCTACCATCGATGTCTCATCTACCAAATAATTGCAACAATGAGGTTATATTTCTCTTTAAATTCGTAAGATATGTTTGAAGAATGAGAGAAATTAGCATAGATTATCATTTGTTAGTAATTACTAATATTGACAGGTGTTGTAAATTAATTAAATTGGCTGAGAATGATCAAATATAATAAAGTGACTCTCACTTGCCATTAATTTGTAGAAAATTGATTCTATACGAGTTCACTCAAGATAATAAACAAACAAACAAACAAATAGGAACCATTCAAAAAAAGAAATAAGTGTGCGAACCAGTGTTTACTAACTATAAACTAAATAACTTCCTTAACCACGTGAACCGGATTAATGAATTAAAATACTTTAAATTAATTACTAAATGCGGAAAAAGTTTTGATAGCTTAAATTCGAAAAAGCAGACTTTCGAAAACAGCAATACGAAAATTAAAGTAAATCTAAGACTAAGGTTAATTTCTGGTAGTCAGCCACCTCCATATCAAACCTATATTATTTAAAGTTCTTAATTTCAAACGACAACCACTAATCTTATAAAATTAACAGTACCTATTGAGGTTAATGAATAAATCTTTATCAATAGAAATATTAAGAAGCAAAATATACAAAACTATCAAGAATAATGTATAATAGATGTAGGTATAATTACCTAAGTGGTATATAGACTTATACCAAAAGTAGCATATCAATTTTCAAAAGAAATAATTTACGGAAAGGATATCTGGGGAGTCCTGATGAACTCAGTATTAAACTCATAGTACACAAGCTACCAATTATTTTCACTAGTACCTAAATACAAAAAATTAATACAGGATAGGCGAACTTATCTTTAATTTTGTTATATAAATTCAGCATACTTCTAATTGATTACCTGTGCCCTTAAAAGTATCTCAAAACTTATGTACATATAGATTCTAGTCCTAAACATTGTTGAATTGATGGTACTTATGTGAAGTATTAGCATAAGTAATTTATACACATAGTGACATATCATTCTTGGTTTCTACAGGCTTAGTTGCCCACTTATCATGTTTCAAGGCCTAGTGAAATATAGAATTGTAGCGCAGTGTTACGGTAGAAACTGCGTAACATACGCCACATCGCGCGCTTCTGTTTTAAAGTGTAGCGTGTGTGCGTTTCACGGCATTTTTAACTCACCGGATGTACACAATTTTTACTTCAACAAAATTTCAACCTCTAAGACAATGAGGTTTTGAAGTCCCGTCCCGTATCGTTAGATTTTATTTATTTGCGGTTTGTTGTACTGTTATGTATATTCAATTACAGACTCGTCATAAGATTTCTGTAGATCTTTTTTAGCGGTGAAGTAGTTATGGAAACCGATTCTTTCAAAGACGACTGGGAGCTGAATTTCGAGTCCAAATCTGATGATAGCTTTAACGAATCAGTATGTAAAATAAAGTACTTCGGTCTGACATATGTATGTTTCAATTTTGTTTAGCAAATCAAATTATAATTTATTAAGGTAACTATGAATAGGGTCGTCTCTAATTCTCAGTCATGTGGGCAGTTAAAGTCTTCTTCAAAATCATTCTTTGAATACGAAGTCAAAGGCTGTGCTCACTCAGTAAATGAGGACCCATCACTAAATAACCTTTCGGTTGATAGTTTCGACGTAGAATTTTATGTTAGTTTAGTTTTACTTCTCATTATTGATAACTAATCTATATGTGTGGTATTTTTCTCCATGTTTTTAGACGCATGTATCTTCTCCAGATGTGAAAAGCACATCTGTATCTCATCCGATGACTTATATTAGTGATAGTAATATTGAGCAATTTAGTTCCACTAGGGATGGATTAAATGGTGCTAGCAAATTGAATACCAATGGGTCTTTTCTTTCAGGTAGGTAGACATAATGTTATTATCACTGCTAATTATTTAGCAAATAACAGTGGATGTAACAATGATTTAAAGGTAACTCCCGGATATTTAATGAGGATATTTTGCGGAATGACGTTGATAATCTAAGAACCATACTTCAAGCTGCTGTAGTTAACAAGACGTTTTCTACAAGTGATGTTGAACGAGCAGTTGCTATTTGCTCGAAGGTATAGCAATCTTTTTTTTCAAAATATGACATTGAGTGGATGGAGATAGGAAGTTTACTGTTATCAATTATTTATGTATTGTATCTAAAATTGTAACAGTTAATTTTATTTGAGAACCAGTTATTTAATTTGATTAATATTTTCTTTTAGACTGCATATTTTGACCATATCGGCTCGGTATTATCAGGTGGCTTAAGAAGGATTATAATAGATCCAAATGACGTTGGAAAGCAAGTACTTACTTCCATATTCAGACTTGTGGCTCAGGTATGTATCTATAATTTTTAATACTTTTTTTTGATTGTTGATATTTTAAAAGACAGTATACTCAGTTATTATCTGTTAGTGTTGTTTTACATTACACAGATCTCAATACGATGTTACTTAATTGGTTGTGATCTCCCGTTTTCGGTTGTTCAGAAAGAAGTAGATTGGGTTAGTTTGTCTGTATAAATTGCTTTAAATTTCCAATTAAGTTGAACTATATATTCAGCTTTATATGACGAAGTCTTAAATGAATTTTGATACTTAATTTTAGTCTAAGTACAGTTCGGAGGTTTATGTTCGTGCTCGTAGCTGTTTGCTAATACAGAGTTTATTGAGTGCGAGCACCGAAGAAGATGAAGTATACGAGGCAGAGGAATTTGATGAGGGTATTATTACTTTATTATTATTAATTTATTCTCTGATGAATAAATGGTTACAGAGTTTTCTTCCGAATGTGGATGCTTTCCACCTTCGGTCGTTCGCCAATGGGCCATTTCCCTTTGTCAACGTAGGTTAGATAAGGTAATATTCGTATTATATTATGGGGCTATTTACCATTGATATTTAAATATTCTCAAAACAAGCGGTAAGATAGTGAAGAATGACGTTTATGAGGATACTAGTGAGAAAATGAGGCCTTAGAAAATTATTTTGTTCTTATAATAAATTTTTAGGCTCCAGCTGTCCGTTCTGCTGCCGTATGTGCAATTTCTCATCTTCCACCTATTAGTGAATATCGAGATCATAAAGGGCGTCAATTTCAGCCGAATAATTGTGAGTTAGTGTTAGTCCAACTAGAATATATTGCACAGTATTATATTTTATTCTTAGTAAATATTAATTTTCAGAATTTAGAGTTTTTTTATAGTGATTTTGAGCTCACTCCGTGATATTACTGCAGAAGTTCGTCTTTCTGCTGTGAACTCACTGGCTATAGTCTCAGATTCAATTATAAATAAATGTCTCACGTTTCTCGAGACTGATGAGGATGATATGGTATGAATAGACAACCTATGCTTTATCACACGTCTTTTCTTTAACAAAACCTTGTATTTTATATGTAGTTATGTATTCATAAATATAAACGTAAATTTGTGATTAGGTGCGTCGGTTTATGGCAGCACGTCTTATATCAGCAGTTCATATACGATCGTTTACATATGACCAACGTCTACGTTTCCTACATCTATTAGAAAGTGATTCAAGCTGTTAGTTTTAGGAAAAATTTTCTTTTAAGTCACGTTTACTTCTGAAGAGCATATTTTAATATAATTAGAAATGCAATTTATACTACTAAAAATATTATAGCTGTGATTCGTTTAATGATCTCCCAAGTATTAATTCCTCGTTGGTTAGTCAACTGTGAAGTCGAAACCTTATCGATAATGGGCGCGAACTATGGTACTGAAAATCTACCACTGTTGCCTTTCCCATTTTTTCTTTTGGAGTACTTGGATCCTCTCGCGGATGAGGAATTCGTCAAAAAAATAGTATGTATAGTGCATTTACCCCAATTAAATTATTGTAAGAAATTTCATTAATTTAGATAGTTTTGGCACTTATGAACTACATGGATTCTGCAGTAGGGAATAGAACTGATGTACTGGCCTTTTTTACTCATATTTTTGAAATAACTGAAGAAGATCGAGAAAGAAAAGCCATTTTACAGGCTAGTTCTATTGAAAGAGAGATTAAAAGGTGGGAACAATACAAGATATATCATTTGTTGCATTTTCCTAAACGTACACTTTTTACTATGGGATAAGCAAATTTTCAAGCATTTAAGAGTAGATAATGTATTTTAAAAGTAGTCTATTTAAATTTCAGTTACAACATTAAATCTTTATACAAGCGTTTATTTTTCCACCGTTGTCTCGTCGACCTGTTTCATTCACTGTGTCGCTGTGACTCACTGTTAGCTGAAAGAGATAAAATTATCACAAGATTGCTCCCTAATATGCTAAAAATGGCGGAAATTCTTAAGGTGTAAGTTTTATTTTTTGAAACTATAGTAAAGTACAAATACAAAGTGCAACATTATTCTTGTTGCTTCATTCTATCTATATAATTGTAGGTATTCATCGCGTATACTAGATAAAGTAGGTGATCATCATGTAGAAGAATTCTGTATTCGACAACTTTGCCAAATGATTCGTTTGTTGGATCGAAGCTGTAATTTTGGGCTGTTAGTAATATTGGCATATGTACAAATAACCTTTTCATAGTTATTATGCTGTAGGCAGTCATGGCGTGATACGTTATACTACTTGGCTGTATCTTCCTCCATTCATCCATCTCTGGAAATGGTTGATTTCGCAGTCAATGAAGTTCTTCAAGAAGTAGTCAGAAAACATGATATGTACGAGGTATGATATATTCAGAGTGATAAGCCTTTTGATGTGTTTTCATGTCTTTACATGTATATATGGATTAAATTATTAAATTTGTCGAGTTGAAATAGTTTATAGCTTTTCCACTTCTTAAAGTACAAGTTAGCGTATAATTTTTAAGATGCAAAGATGTTTAGTGTTAATTTTGTAGAAACAATTCAAACTAATACTTAAAAATATTGCTGGGATAATCTAAAAAATATGTTAAATAGGTCACAAAAATATTAGACGTATTATTATTACTATTTACTTAGAGGTAGAAATGCTAGAACTTATAGAGGTTACTATTTATTTATTGCTTATTTAACTAAGAAGTTTGACTTATTTGTAATTTTTGTTTCATAGGAGACGAGCACATGGGCATGCTACGCTATCATGGACCTTCTCCGTGGTACATGTGATGGTGACGACAGCGTTAATGAAGATTTACCACAATTTGAACCTAATGATAATGTACTACAACGGTGTGGAACCATATTGCATGCAATATTAGGATGTCCAGCTATCGACAAATATACAGCCTTGCATAGGAATGCTTTCGACAATATAGTTGGTAGTGCACTCTAAGTTATATGTTATTAATTTCTATATCTATGAAGACTATTAATTTATATATATTCTAGATTCAACCGCTTTCACTTTCTCCATCTTTACATGGTCGCTCTTTAGCATGTCGGCTAATAGGACTATCAAGTACCTTAGACAAAAGAACTATGAATCAGAGAGTGGTCATGCTTAGGCATACCATTGAATTGGATGTCCCAGCTGTTCAAGTATTTAGCATGTGCTCTTAGTGTTTTAAGGGCATGCTGTTTTTATTCAATACTGTATTTGTGATAACTAAATTTTCACTCAACCAGCAGTTCCTAAACTTGTCTTGGTAATCTTTTTTAATGCAATTTTTTAGGTGGTTGCAATGATTGCTTTAGCAGATGTAATCTGTAAGTATGGCTTTAGCGAAGTTGCGAAATGGACATTTCCTGAAGAAGGGCATTCTACTTATAATAAGACGATACTTCTAGCAGAAATTATTCAAAAAACGATTGATTCAGAGAGTTTTTTTCTAAAATTATTATCCCATGCCTTCAACACATTGTGGCATATGATTAATTTGTAAAACTAAGAGAACGTGGCATCGACTGTGATTTTTAACTTTAAGGACAGTATCCATCTACCAATCGCTGCTTTTCATTCACTGCGAATAATGTACATGCAGTGCATTAACTGGCCAGAATTATTAGGCCGTCTTCTCTTAAAGTCAGTTATTTTTTATAGGCCTTGCGAATTTTACATACAGAAGGTATATACCAATTTTTAGTTAGTAACATTATTAAAATATATTTATCGATATAAGCATTTTTGCAACAATGGATTCAGATTGTTTGAAAACTCCTCGAACAATGAACTAGAATCTGTGATGAATGGATTTCTGGTTGGTTTTGTCAAAAGAGGACTCGCTGCAAAGTTAGTGTACTAGGCAATAATAATATTGATCTAAGACTTGGAAATGTATTATATTTCAACAATTATAATCGTTATTATTATTATTATTATTATTATTATTAGCAGATAAGAGTTTAATGTTTCTTGTTTAAGGATTCAGCTAGTTGTGGCATATTTGTGGTGTATTGATTGGATTCAGACAACAGAAAAGGAATCAATAGAAGTGTCTGTCACTTCATTAACGTCGTACGTGTGCCGACTTCTCACAAATACAATAGGCAAGAAAATAAATATTAAGACAAAGGAGGAAGAAAATTATAAATATGAGAAGACAAATGTGGAGACACAGGTATTATGTGAAATGGATGAGTTGTTAATACGATAATTAGATTTACATAGCCCATAATTTTTATTATATTAGCATCAACGCAAGTTTGTACTAATACATAGGGATAAAATTGGTTATTTAACAAGATATTTATATCTTATAATAATAATTACTGTTTTCAGGGAACATTTAGAGAATTATTTTATGTAAGGAATAAAACTTTTAAAAGATTCATTAAGCAAGCATATTGATTACCTAGGATGTGTGTCCTGCCCTTTTACTGTCTATCGGAGTGCTTCGAAGAATAGCTCGTTTACCTAATGGTATTGTTGCGCGACCTCTTCTTATTTCATTATCTGGAATTGATGTGGAAAATATCTCTCTCAAACACATTAGCTCGCTCTTAAGCTATAGTAGACGAGTTATTTGGGTGAGCTTGCTACAATTGTTGGTATTTGTAGGCTTTTAATAACTATTATATGTTATCATTTTAAATCTAGATATTGAAAAAAGAGGGTCTCGAGAAGCTTATTTCTCCAATTAAGAGATTTGGCAACACATTGGAGAAACGAATGAGAAAGGTGAAATAATTCGCAGCAGTAACATATCAAGACTATAATGACTAGTTTATAATGCACTATATTTAGTCAGAAAAATCACATCATCGATTAAAACGCGTTAAGGATGAAGATTTGGATAGCATTAACACTAATAAGGCTTCATCGAGTAAACGAATTTGCTTAGGAAAAGGTAGGTGAACATATAAAAGACTCGTAATATTCTTACTTTATGTTAATAGTATAGTTTTCAAGTAGGTTTAACTTAACGTTTGCAGATGGGAGGTCAAAATATGGAATAAACGGTTTACTTCCAAATAGAATGATTATTAAAGAAGAATTTGGCGGTATACTTGATGCTGAAAGTCTAAAGATTACTGATTCTGATCAAGACGTATATACTATAGAGAGTGATGATAGTAGTGTCGAAATCTGTGTCAGTTTTTTTTAATTTTATGAAGGAACAAATCTAAGTGTTTAAACTTTTATTTTAAGTATCCGAAACCACCTATAGCAAGATGTTCCCGCAGGTCTGTTGTTAAGAGATTAAATAAACAAAAAAAACAAATGAAATCCGTTATTGAACAGGTAAATTAGTTATTTAATAGGCACATTATAATAAATGCTAATATTAAGTATAGTATAGTAATCATCAGTCCTCTTGGGTGCGTTGTGTATAAAAAAATTCTAATACATCTTTAAACTTCAATATGACCAAGTTTCTAACCATATAACCAATATATGCTGTGACTTACCAAAATTCAAACTGAAAGATACTAATTTCTTCATGTTTCACATAGTCTCCTTAGGAAAAATGATTTATTTATGTAAAATTGTTACCCTATCATGTGAATAATTATTTTGTTAAGAAGTACTGCATGTCAGTACGTAGTAATAACACGTTGAATAAATTCAGATTAATATTTTTTAATGTTTTGAATTTTGTTCTAATTACTCGTAGACACTATTAAGAACGGAGGATCCAGTGGAGCTACTGGTAGAGTTTAAGGATTGAGCAATAGCCATTAGGGTTAGTGACTATGCACACTGCATCATTAACATCGTGCAATGAGACGGAGTGATTGTGGACGAGTGATTCAGGCAATGAGCCATCCATGCAGAGTCGGGCACAAATTTTTTGGGGACGAGTCCATATAGCAACACTAAAATGTAGGGCGTCATAATAGATATTGAATAAACTAGAACATTGGATAGAGAAAAGAAACAGAAGAGTACAGCAGTAAATATCTGTTCTAGCGATTTCAATGCGTTGTGGTTGAAGTTGATTCAAGGCTTCGTCTACACTTTCCCTATTAAATTCTGTAACCGTTTTAAAGACTTTATTATATTCAATTAATGCGATATACATCGGATAAATATCGTAGCATGCTACTTAAAATGTGTTATCCTTATAATAGCTTCTCAACAAGACTATGTAAAATCCGGAATTCTCCTATTTTCTTAAAACAACCCATAGAGATGATTTCTGTAGCACCTAACTAAGTTATCTATTGCAGCTATGAAAGTTGACACGGTTAACTACATCAATATAGATATCTCTAACGATCATAATCACTGGAATAGACTCATAAACTATCGAATATGTTAAAATCAATAAATGTTGGTATTTAATGAACTAGGGGTTCTTAAAATAGTTTTTTTTTAATTACAACTGTTAGGAAGAAAATATTTGTAAATAAATAAGACCACTGTACTGCCGATTATTCATAGGTATAGCCTTTTTTTAGGGTGAATGCCAAATAAAAAGTGAGTCCGGTGACTGAAATAGGTATTGCCAATATAGTCTTAAATTAAAACCAAATAAAACCTAAAAATAATGGTTATATAATATTATCTTGAAAATAACTTATAGGACTCCTCTTTAAATAAAATTTGAACAATTTGCATCTTAAGACTGTTGTACCTGCAATACGAAAGCAATAGAATATAACGTCCTTCCGCAAATCATCTCTGTATAAGACTTCTGTCTCCTTTTTAAGCTGGTTAGAGTAGAGCTTAATAGAGTTACGCGGATGCAGAACTAAAATTTGGCTTTAATTAATTTGCTATTTTTTTAGAAGTGTTATACCGCGTTATATGAGGACATAAAAAGTCATTTCATTTATTATACGGTAAAACCATAGAAAAAAGTTGTATCTTCGATATTCTCTATCGAAATATGCAGATTTTAGTACAATTTATTTAAACACTTGATTAGTTGACTTTCTTATTAAATTTGAAAACACTACGTACATTATATTTAGGGGCAATGCAAAAATAATAGCAAAAACCATAAAACTATAGGAAATTTGTTATAGCTTTTGTTTTTCTATTCTTAAGAGAAGGAAATGGTTGGCGTAGTGCTATTATGAGTAAAATATTATTGTTATATACAGTGGCGCAAAAAATAATCTTAAAGCACCTATCGTTCACGCTCAAATGCGTATTTTATAAAAAACCAGTAATTTGATTCAGTGCTAGGAGACAAATTATATCTTGTACTTCGCCCCACTTTTGTGCCACGAAGGGTGCCTTAAGAATATGTTCCCTGTTGTATGCACTGTTGGAGATGCTACTGGTGCTTTATGTCCAATCCTGTTTTTTGATTAAGACGAATATTGTTGTATTATTAGTATTCTGGCGTGATAATAGCCTAAGCAACTGGCAAGTAAATAAAATATCTAACCTTCAAAAGCTTCATAATCATAAGTTTTGACGATAAGAACAATAGTAGCAATAAACATAATGGAGGTGATGATAGCAACAAAGCCCTTAACTATTATACGTATATTTTGTGGAACTACTACCATCTAAGCAGCATTTTCAGTCGACTTACAGTAGCAATCATAACGAACCATGCACACCATTTGCTTCGAAATATTGCAGCGACGAAGGCACACAGCCAGATAAACAACTGAGAAACAACAAATTCATAGTTTTCTCTCATTTTCTCTCATGCTTTTCCGTTCTTTACTTTTAAGATTCGTCATTTTCTATTACTTACGGTAAGTAGATTGATGATAGTGATTATATTAAAGTTTTCTACATCAATTCCAAATACAAATATCTTGTAGATAGTATCGATCGCTCCAATTACAGCGAAGGCCATAAGAGCGTACTAAAAGATTGGTAATAGTCGCACATATTCTTCAAACATTAAAACATTTTGTCAATTATTATCTAATTTGAACTCACTCTAACGCTCAGACATCCAAATAATCTTGGGTCACGCTGTAAGTGAATTTTATTATTTAAAGACAAAGCTATAAAACTAGGAATAAGAAAAGTGCTTTTCGGACGAATTTAAATACTAGTCAATTTATCA
This sequence comes from Heterorhabditis indica, assembly GCA_020740425.3. Taxonomy (NCBI): domain Eukaryota; kingdom Metazoa; phylum Nematoda; class Chromadorea; order Rhabditida; family Heterorhabditidae; genus Heterorhabditis; species Heterorhabditis indica. The sequence continues at coordinate 82,633 of JAJAVP010000295.1, forward strand.
AAACACAGAGTTTTCCCATTTAAAAATACGTTCCATATCGAATTATTAAAAATATAAACATCTCACCATTACGACAATCCTCTATTCCTTAAAACAATGTTCACTCCTGTTTTAAATAAATACAATAATTTGCCACTGTAAACCACACCAATGTACTTTATAACCATATAAAACATATTTTCCGTTATAAAGAAACTATAGTTTGAATAGAAACCCATTCTTAATTGACTTCCCCTATTGCTTCCTATGAAGACAGCCGTGTTCTTCAAGTGTTTTCAGAAAAATGTCTTAGAGTTCTATAATTATTTATAACAAGTTGTTTTGTAAACGTATAGAGATAAATTATTACAATTCTAAGAATAACAATAAATTCATATCATTGAAAAGATAATAATTCAAGAACTATAAGTAGTACGAATTAATACAATTACATATTATTTTTGGGCAAGTGATACATAAAAGATTCTATCACAATAACTAATAGCACCTGTTTGAAATCACATAAAATCCATAACACTATATTTAACGAAAAATATGCCCAATTTCGAACTTGTATTATGTGCCCCAAGATATCAATACGAGTAGCAAATCAAAAGAAAGGAATACTAATAGAATTGTCGAAAATGAAAGTAGATCATCACTTGCTAGGATTTAAAAGCTCCTAAATCCTCATAGTTAAAGCCCACAACTCG
>JAJAVP010000297.1:0-53104 GCA_020740425.3 Heterorhabditis indica
ACTATTACAAAGGACAAAGATAACTAGAAAAAGCGGCGCCAAATTTAGAATCGTGAAAACCGCAATTATTTTTGCACCAACCTAATAGATGAGAGCTGTATGGTATCATATTTCCGTTGATTATGTTGTACGTAGTTTGTCTTTATGCTATTTCTCCGTTTTGAGATTAACATAAAATAACCAATGCGAATACAGAATACTCCTACAAAGAATTATCAATAGAAGTTATATCAATTACAATGGTATACTTTGTATGGTACAATTTGAGCACTGCTAAAGGTATCAAGTAACAGTAATATGTAAGTTATAACATTTTTGATTTTTTCTGAATATCTTACATTTTAGGTTGACCAAGCATTAGTTCGAAAGTAAACCCATGAAAAATCGTTGACGTATACTTCTTGGCTGAAATTCCACAGTATTAGTGTCTTCTATGGGTAGTTTTAGATATCTTTTAGCCAACGCTCCTTCTTCCCCCTTTCCTCTTCTCTAGATTTCGTTAGCATGATGTCTTGTGTTTCCTAGTCTGTCCTCAATATCTTGGACATCCTGCCGCCGAATGAAAATCAGTCGATTGACAAAAGAAGTCGACCGATACTGGTCCGACAGCAAATTACAGAGTACAGCAGACAGAGCGCATAAGATTGCAAGTGGCGAATCTTGGGGAATCGTGAGACATTTTGGCAGGCTGCCAATGAAATTCAAAGGGTCGTTTGGGTAATCACTTAAATAGGACATTACTTACTGCGATTGTATTTTATGCAACCATAATGGCGAAAAAAATGCGATTATTTCTTTATCCTCTCCTTTTCTCTGTTTATTATTTTACATCTCGGGAAATATTATTTCATACATTTTCAGAAGGAGTTTACCAATAATTGATATTGCATAAGAACAGCTCGGAACGTTAAAGGTAAGTAGTAAGAAACCATCTTTAGTTGGATATTTTATGATCATTCCGGTTGGGTTATTGATAAAACAATATCAGATTACCTAAATGAACGCCATATGCATTCACTATCGGACACTACTTTTAAAAAAATGTTAATCGAGTTTAAAAACAGTACTGTTTAAATCTAGGGCCTATTTTGTATAATGTTACCCTTAGTTCTCTGAAGTTTGGCATTAAGGAAATTATCGGAGTATTAGGGACGTTATCAACAGTTTAATAAATTATTTCTTTTATTATAACTACGACTTAGTTTAAATTTTTTTAATAATATGTGCTTGAGTTATAGGTTAAACCGCCCGCTACCTTTAATGACCCTCTGACCACCTGGCGAAACGATGAATCAATCATTCAAGGTCACTAGTGCCAGCCGATGTTCTAATATGGCCATCTTTCGACACCAAATATAATTTCAGTGATTTTTCTTGTTTAAATTAGTTATCACTCTGGAATATTTACTAAGTATTTATTTTTGCAATATATCTAGAGGTTTAAACATCTCATAGAATTCCACTACAGTCATTAATTTTTTGTTTTTCTTAGAAGAACCTTCGCTTAGAACATTGTAGTATGTCGTGAAAAGTGCAATAGATTATTTGGTGGTGTTCACATATATTATAAGGTTTTGTAGATAATTAGTTAAATTATATAAATTATTCTTATTTGTTTTCTAACGAACCTTCTTTAGCGCAACGAACTACTTTTATTATGAGCTCCTGATTTCAAATCTTCTTGTTTTGGTATATATTAATGGTGTAATTAATTTATACATCTATATTGGACTACCTGTGGAAATTATTTTTTAAGTTTTCTAATAGGCGCTTACTAAAAGGAAGCGTTCTAGTAGGAAATCGATATTTTTATAACGTTAAATGAAAATAATATTATATTAGTAACCTTTGTAGATTTGGATAAATTTTTCTTGACATCTTTTCCTCTTGATTCTAAGAAACATTAAAATGCCTTTAGTGAAAAATTGTGGAATAGCTTAGGATATGTAATAATATAAATTAAACTTATTATCGGCTGTTCCTGATATATAATATATATTCTTTAGAATTTCAAGACAACGGAAAAAATAAACTGATTATTAATTTATCTAATCTGCACGTCATTGCTGAAACTACTATTTTCACTATCTAGCTATTCCAAGCATATTACGTTTAGTTATTATCATTTTCCTCAATTGAAAATACTTTGGGAGACAATATTTCTAGTAAAAGTTAGATTTGGTAGAAATAGGTGGTATACTCAGAACTGATTTATAAACTCACTATGCTACTTTCGTTCGAAAATTCGGATTTGAGCACTATGGGTAGCCTACAATTATGCGACATCAGTACATTTTCTAAAATAATGATTGTTTGCCATCTGCACTCGGACCTCCCCTTCATGGCTCAGGACGCTTTCAATGGAGTGCGTCCTGCATTGTGCTGATATTTCGTAGTGTCCATGAATTGCCCCAGCCAGCCCAGAAATTGTCCAATTAGAACCGATGCTGTGTACACACCCTTACCTACACATAATACTCATGTACGACCATTCCATCTGAAAATTAATCATTTACCTTATTACATCTAATATGCAACTTATGTATTATCGAAACAACTATATTTTCTCACTTTGAAATCATAATCAAAAATTAAACAGAAATTATTTAAGGTTTTTCTTCTGCACATATTTTCTTTTTTGATTTTAGATTATTAATATTGTTGGAGTCTCACTAATAGCCAGATGGAAAAGAGTGGTACCAAAGTTAGAGCAACTTATTTTTCTTAGGATTTAACTGCTAGTTAGAATGTGCATTATTTCTCTGCAGTGGTTTCACACGTTAAAAAAAATGTAGGGATTCATACCTCTTATTTAAAATGTTTGTTCTTATTTAAAAGTTCTATAGCTTTTGAGTTTTAATATCTCCATTCTTATAATTTTCTAATAATCCACACAATAGAGTACTACTTTTCATTTGCAATTTATCTTCATGAATCCTAGGAGAGTTTATATTGCACTGTTTCAAAGTAATCAAGCAATAAAGTAGACTTAAACGTGAAATACTGAAATCAGTTCTAACTTGATGACTTCTAAGTTAATAGTCACTTTCCTCATGACAACTACTGTTATTTACTAAATGTAGAAAGGGATGTATTGTTTACTATTAATAGATATTGATTTTCCCACATGACTAATACGTATTATGGGCACCAGAGCCAATTCAAAATGACCTCGATTTGGCCCAGCCGAAAAATTCTTCAATTTGTGTTCAAATTGGTCTATAAAAGTATTAACGTTTGAATTAATTGTAATCCACTCTACTTATGTTTCGTTTACAATATCTATGAAATTTTGCACTCAAATAAGTACAAATTTAGTAACACATTATAGAATGGTAACTGGGTAAATTTGCAATTTTGCATTACTACAGTGATCACCTGTTGCAGGATAAATGGCTCAGGACAAGGGTCGATTTGCTCAAACATGTATTCTAGTGCTGGCACTGATTTTAATTGTCGTAGCTTTTGCACTAAGTGCAGCAGGTCTCTTCAGTCCAAGTTGGCAAGTTGTCGACATACGTGAATTCCGCGCTGAGCATCATGTAAGATTGATAATAATATACATATATTTTTTTGAAGTCAATTTATTTTCAATATCTTGCATGATTGTACACGCAAATATTTATATCTTTTTATATTGTGAATTTTTTAAATTTTCATCATATTAGTACTGTATTACTAATATTAGCACGGACTTTGGCTGGACTGTACACGAGCTGAAAGACATCTTGCTGCAGTTAGTCGCCAATTTAGTGAGGGGCAACCCCTTCATTGCACGTACAAATTCGACTATTCCGCTAGCCAAGTACGCTTTTTAAATACTATCAAAAGTGTTTAAAATCCGGATTATTGAAAACTAAGCAAATTTTAAAAGAACGGTTAATTACTACAAAATAATTTCGAGAAATATGTTATAGGTAATAGATGAAAATATTGAAAACATTGATCAAAATAGTGCTGCTGGGGAAAGTGAACACCACCAATTTTTTGGTATAGTTATAATATATTGTAATTTTTATTATTACATTTTAAGGAACTAGTAGGAATATTAAAACTTTCTCAGATATATTCATTTAATAAGAATTTTCAATAGAGACATGGCTTATTTTTTTGCCGCCAATCCTTCATTTATTGCAGGATGGCACAAGGCGGTAATGGGTTGTATGATAACGTCACTACTTTTCGCCTCACTTGCACTCTGCAGTGGATTATGCGCTCCCTGCAATGGAGGATGCGCCGTTATTTTCTCTATCTTCGTTTTCCTTGCTTGTCAGTATTTTATTGGTCCCCACAGAGTATTTTGTAATCTAATTTAATTTGTACATGATCTTGTGAGGTTGAATAAATCCCAAATATTTTACACTACGGTATAGGTCTAGGGGATTTTTCGAATTTAAAGTGAAATGCTATGATTTCAGTATTCATGGCAGTTATTGGAGACGGGATTTTCTTTTTTGCTGCTCATAGAGTTGATAATCGATTCGTACAAGGATTAGTAGGAACTTACGAGGTTTGAATTTATTTATTCCACTATTTCCGTTTAGTTAGACTTATAGTTTTAAATTTAGATGTGATATTTTTAGACTTTCTTAAAATTACAAATATTTTCCACTAATTTTAATAGTCTTGCTAACTATAATAATATACCTACAAGAATGAATGAAATCCTGCAAAAAAAAGGATGTTATAACTTAAGTGCCTATCGATTTTCAGTGAACTATAACTGCGATTTCGTCATATTAATATAGCTAAGTTAGGACACTTGAAATTTCGAGCCATTATTTAAACCGTTTTATAGTGGGAAACATTTGCGAAGTTATGGTATATATCTTTTTAACAGCATAATCATCTAATTAATTTAAGCAGGTGATTGGGGTTGCTTTTTACCTACATGGAGCAGGGACGGTCCTCTTCATGTTTGCATTCATCATCTCGGTTATTGCTTCATACCAGATTCTTCGAAAAGCAGAGCTTTCCAACTCACTTCCTCTAAGAGAACTCGCTCCATTGTATGGTTCGAGAGTTAGAGAAACATTCTCATAAATACTGGGTCTAACTTTTTTTGCAATTTGTTTACAAGTCATTAAAACATTGTCAACACTATTTGCTTTTTTAAAAGGCTTAGGATAAGTTTTGAATTAAATTTTAAGCATGACATAAATGATATTGTAATGTGATGGAGGGAAGTATACTTTGGTATATATGCCACTCAATTGAAGAATTTTTTCATCATATTTTATCCAGGATACTTAACTATTTTCATGCATTGAAAAAAGTTGTGTAATGAAGTAATCACTTTAAATTCAATGTTCTAATTAGAAAGATGTCTATTGTATTGCAAATCCTGTTTCCTTCTTAAACTAAGCTTTTAAGTAAGTTGTATTCCATGTATCCATATTAGATAACTGTAGATCTCTAAACACTTGACTTTAATTGTTCCAATCTGGACAATGAATAAAATGTTCGAATTTATTATGCGTATGACAGTGGATATTTGAAGGCTAAAAAAGTATTAAGGTGACACGAAGTACTTGAGGCAAATATAAGTGAAGTAATTAGAATACAAAATGTCCGTGGTAGATCACAAGCAATATTGAAAGGTAAAGATCGAAATACAAAATGTGTAGGTAATAACTTCGACCAGTTTCCCCAGGTATTCTTAAGGATAAAGTTATGAAGTCTCTTGACTTTTCTACTCCAAGAATAAGTTCAATAATGGTGCCATTTAATTATTTTAAAATTATAGGTCTATTATAAGTAGTATTTAGGAAAAAGATCTTAATTTATTTGAAGAGATGAATAATAAATTTTAAAAACTGGCTATTATTTCCAACCATTTGTTAACAATGAAATTTAAGGCATTCTAGAAAATTCACGAATAAAAATATTTTTAAAGAAAACAGCACTTCTAATATCAAATCTATTATCTTAAAATGCGAAACATGAGATTATAATGCCAAACTAGTTTCAGCAAAAAAATCGACTATTTTTTATCCTGTCTTTTAATACTGATGAAAGTAGAATAATGAGAATCATAAAAGCAATTATTTTCTTCTTGTCATCATATGACAGAATTCTGCAAAACAAAACGAATTAAAGCATTTAACGATTATTTAAAAAAAATGCTTATTAATGATATCAATATGGTACAGGAGACTTCAAAATTTGGAGCTTCAATTTTCGTGGATATTCGTACTAGACATCTTTTTCCTTATTTTCTTTCCTCAACAGGCTCTCTTTTTCCTTATTTTCTTTCCTCAACAGGCTCTCTTTTTCCTACTCCTAATAGGATAAAGTTAGATGATTATGTATGAAGATTGTTCGCACCTTGAAAGTTAATTTTTCCATCATTGTTAGCGTCCACGTGCTTGTAAATTGCTTTAATATCTTGATCAGTGAGTGAGTGACCCATTCGTTGGAATGCAGTTCGTAATTCAGATCTTAAAATATTCCTTTCTTCATATATAGAAAATCAATTGGCAAAATTAATTAGGTAGCTTTGTGTCATAAAGCTCCAATATCTAGTTTAGTTCTACAAGTACAATATGATCATCTGTTGTCATCGAAAAATATTATTCCTAATTCATTCTGGGAGACTAGTAAGATATAAAACTATTATTTTAATTGATACTAATAAGATAAAAATATTTTAAGAATTATTTGTATTTAGAAGTAATTAAAACTGTAGCCCATACTATACCTGGTTATGTAACCGTCGCCATCCACATCTAATTCCTCGAAGACAGCTTTTAGTGACAAAGATAAAGGATTAGCATGTGCTATTTGCAAAAATTCTGCAAGATTCACGACTAGATTTAATTAAAACGAAAGAGTACAAAGGGCAAAACTACTTTAAAATATGTTGTAATTAAATGGTTTAGCTCATCATTTGAATTTTGTTTATTTTATTCTACGTATTATTTGTTATTATACAAACCACGGAAATCAATATTTCCGTCATGATCTTGATCCGCAGCATTAAACATAGCATCCAGCTCCTCTTCCGTTGGTGATTGCCCCATTTTTTGCATTACCGCCCTTAGCTCTTCCTTAAATAATGCGTAAGCTTTGTACCTTGATAAGAACTTCTCTTCTATTAAGTATTTCTGATAGTCTACATTTACTTTCCAACGCAATTATAGCATCTTATTATAGGTAAGCAATACACTGAAGATATTTGCTTTAATTTGTATAACCAATCAATGAATGGTCAATCTGACCTTGACATGGTTGATTTCTTTCGATATAAATATTAGTAGGCTTAGATATCAGTTGTTTAGGCATTAATATGATATTGGCCTACGAGCGTTTTAATAGAAATATTGTTTCTGCGTCATGAAAAATATAATAGTTGCTGAAATACCCTTTGAAAATAAGAAACACAATTATATTAATAGGAAAGGATATAATTATAGTAAGTTACTACGCGTTAGTGCATGGTCATTATAAAAATTATTTATATTATAATGAAATTTTTTTTAAATGTGGGAATAACTAACTCTCTGTATAAATCCATCACCATTCAGATCAAATTCCCTGAAAATGCCTCTTAGGTCATCATCCCTTATTTCACCAATATCGCCGTTCTGAAATAATAATATAAATGTTATTTTGAGATAATTTGATTTCGTATTAGAAATAGTCCTTAATAAGATCCATTTATGAGTTTTATTACTAAAATAGCAGTTTATATTACTGGTGAAAATTCACAGTTAATTACAACTAGGGTAAAAATTGCTAAGTATTGTGTTCTACATCTGTTTACTTTCTGTCCCTAAATCTAAAAATTAAAGAATAACTTTTACATTTTGCCAAAAACGCGTTTCTGATAGCCACAAGAGGAACAGGTCTCAGAGTTATAAACAAGCAGACTCACAAATTATCGAAAATGCCTTTGGCTGTCACGGTGTAATGTATTTGGCAACTATTTGGAGCGAAAAATGCTACCATACAACAAAAATCGACTACTTTCTGATTTTTGATGTATTGCTAAGATTAGAAATAAATAATGGCATCTTTCAACAAAGCAATAAAAGGAATGTTAGTATAAATGTGTATAATATCTAATTTCTAATCTTTTCAGGTAATTACAAATATAAATATAAAATTGCTCTAACCATAATTCTAAGTATAGACATCTCACATCAATATTTAAACTAAAGTGCAGAAGAGTGTCAACCTACCGATAGGAATAAGTTAGGAGTATTTTTGTGGTAAAAAACTGAAACATTGTTATTAGTGTTGTTAAGTATTAGATCAGCAATTACAAACATTCAATATTTTGAAATAGGTCTACAAAAATGCATGGCTTTCCTAACATTGTTAAGGTTTTTGTATCTTATCTGTATTTATATGGGAGATGTAAAACCTATGTTTCTTTAAACTTATTTGTCACTGTTCGCAATTTTATCTCGAGAACACTAATTTTCAAATAGCTAAAACTTGCAGTTATTATTTATTTGCACAAGGATTTTTCCACCTTCACTTTCGCCGATTTGTAGTATCGATTTAAGGCTACGTCTTAACAAACTTCCAGCCACTATGAAACATAATTTGAGATCTTATTTAAACCTTCTTCTCTTCAAATAGTATATGATTCTTTAATCTAAAAGAACTTTTCAAAATATTCCGAAAATTACTTCTTCGTTTAAGAAACACTCATCAAGTACAGCACATCAGTAGTGAAAAATTTCTCCAACACTATATTTATGATTTGACGCTTTTCTATCATGTTCCTATATTTGTCTTACAAAACATTTTATGATATCATACGATGTAGAAATTTATTTCATGTTTACTTTAGATAACAAGAACCTTAACAAAACAAAATTACACTTATATAGCTGCTCGAGTTTCATTTTTACGTATTCTACAGATCTTTACTAACATTTAGTTACTTATCCAACAATATAGTCCCTTAATTAGATAGTACAACAGACCCGTTTTAAAGTAATATTTTAAACCAATATTTTTTTTCAATGCAATCAATGATGGCTGTGTCAAATCTATCATCAATTCCATACATCACCCTAGTTTATTTTCACACAATACGGGGGTGTTACTGCGTCGCCCGTTCCCAATAATTGACAGTATTGGATGAAATTATGAGCAAAAGAATACACATAACATAATGAAACTTCGAACTTTCTAATTATGTGAAGCAAAGAACTTCAAACTCTCGTCAGTAGTATCAGTGACACACAATTACATCGAATAATATTTGCATGCTTGTTTCGCACACTACGCAAACAATGTGGATAAACCTCGACGGTGCTAAGCGTGAGAGACTAACTTCTTCAGAATACTGTTTATCTAAAGTATTCCTCTGAACAAACCACTTTAAGAATGTTTGTCTTCCATTGTCTTTTACGCGGTCTATAATCGTTCATATGAAATTTAACCGTGAATTTCAATCAATTTAATCGAACATGTGATGCTGCAATTAATTTTGATGTAAATATGCACTGTTTAGAGCTATGACAGCACTTGAATTTTAGAAATAAACAATACCAAAAATAGCAACTTTAATATAACAGAGTTATAGGACGCATTAACTTTGGTTCAAATTTAATGGATATTTGATGGATTTAAGTTCTTATAAAATACAATAATCATTTATATGATATAAAAATGAAGACCAATAATAATTAATGTTATAAGTATTTTGTATTATTTTTAAATAAAGATTTTTAAAAAAAGCATATAATTATGTCAAGGTTATCAGCAATAATAGGTGAGAGGAAATAGTGAAAAACGTTATTAACATTAGAATGAGTGAAGTTAAAGAAAATAACAAAAACGAGATGGAGATTTGAAATGCTGGTGCTTAGGCTTACCTCTTGTGCCTTGCGGGCCTTGAGAGAGCAGCAAGCGCCCATGCGGGAATGTAGAGGACACGACGCGACAGGGGCCGCCCCGCCACATTACTCACCGCTCACGATTATGAAAATGCGCACTGATAACGCGTCTTCCTTGTTTCGAATCACTAGCGGTTCATTGAATGGGTTATAGGAAGGGTACACAAGTCTTTTCAGGCAAATATTTAGTGTTGTCAACCATAAATTCTAATTTATTACGAAACAATTAAAATACTCTCCTCAAAGTTATTATTTCATACATACTGTATATTTAGTAATAGCTCTTATTTAAGAGTTTTCTATGATCATATATCTTTTTTTCCTATCCAATATATATAAAGAAATAAAATGATTAATATAAGTCTTTATTTTTTCTGAAAAGTTAGCTTAATGTATATTGTTTATTATATTATGATGAAAAGTACTGAAAGTTCTATTATCTGATAGAATATTCTAAAGATTTCAAGACAAACGTGAGGTAGACGTAGATAGCATCTTAATAAAAGACTAGTGGTATTGTTTTTTTATAAACAGTGTCTGTATATGCATTGTTTTCATATTCAAATGTGCTATAAAACATAATTTTCGTTTTTTTTTTGATTCTACATTATTGATATAAAATCTGTTCAGTGTAAAGCGATGGAGGTTAAACCTGATACAGATGCGAGAATAAGTAGAGATAGATTAATCAGATTTGCTTAGTTACATTTATTTCAAATTAGCTTTGATTTTGTATGTCTTTCTCTAGTAATTTCTTTGTTCACTCCAAATAATTGTCCTTAGCCTCAATAGATTACGAACATTAAATAGATATTAATCGCAGAAGAATGTCCTTTCACTGATATTTATTTTAATCAAAACATACAACAACAAATGTCGTTTATATCATAAATTAGTGCCCATTAATAGAAGCAGGATTTTCGCAGTTGTTACTGTCACGATAGATTTCAGGCAAACTGATTTAGTGGTGCAGTTCCACTCAATCATGTATCAATTGCATGCGAATACTAGATATTATTAGTAGTCAATAGGGTTAATTTGTTATTCTCTGGTGTTAAAACTTAATAATGAATCTCCCACTTAGGTCTTGTAGATATAATTTGAAAACTACGTACTGTAGATTGTAACATCACGTCTCAAGGCAGCTAAAGTAGTAGATAGAAAAGAATATGGTGTACTGAATGAAAGAATAGAGAAATTATTCTTTCTCACTAATCACGTTATTTGTTAAAGTTATGGATGGTACTAAATGAAATCCTTATGTGAGACAATCAATACTAATATAATTTGGGAATAATCCTTTTATTTTATTAATAAGTAATACCAGTTTTCTTTATGTAGATCTTACAAAGTGGGTTTCGAATTATAATAGGAGACTGTGGGGTAGATGTAGGTGGGTGGTTGCGAAGGCCAGTAAGGCGTTGAAACCTGCACCTAAATAGATCAGTATATTTATAATAGGTAATTTACTAGTTTTAAAAGGACCCATACGCTAAATTTGCATAACTATGTAGTATATCCCAGACTTAAATTATTAAAATTTATTGGTAGCATTATAATCTAATGTCCAACTTAAAATCAAAACTTCGGTAAAAATTACGATAATAAGTGATTCATAAATTATAACTGTACCCTTTAAATAAACGAAATTTAAGAAATTATTCAGGTACAAATCACTGAGTTGTTTCAACAAATATTTTTTAAATATCTTTAAAGAATCGTAAAAGTTAAATATTATTTTTATATATTTCTATATTATATGACACTTTGATTAACAAGTATAAAACGTACAACTAAAGCAATATGAAGATATTTTTTGTCGAGACAAATGTGATAATTTTTAGCTGACTATTTTCAAACAACTTTAAGTGGAATCACTTGAACGATGAATAATTACACTAATTTTTTTATAAATCAAGTACCAACCGAGTTTTGTGCTAACCGCTCCTGATTTCCTAATAACTGATATGGTACTGATGGTGGTGTTAGCTTTGATACTAAATTTATCCACTTTGTCGTATTATACATACTTAATAAAGCATAACCTAATACAAACATTTATAAGTAGAACATTTATTATAATGTTTTAGAAAAGAAGTTGTTATTAAGATATGAATATTAGCTACTTTGAAACGACTCAATATGACTAACTATTCTGATATGGATGGAGTGACTGAACTGCAATAGAAATGTCGCTTCCATTCACTATAGAATTTTGACAAGCCTGGGCAAGTCCTTGGAAGTCAAATTTGTACGCATATCTTTTGCCATGAACCTGTACGACTTGTAGCATTTTAACAATTTATATTGACTTTTTTACACTCCATTTCTTTAGACCATAATATCGAAAAGAAATGGTGGATTTCCTATGTATTAAAGGAGAGTTTGGCTTTTAGAAACATAATTCTGATATTTATGAGCTAATTCTAGCCCCATATTTTAGCAGAAATTATTACATGGTGCTTAAGCTAAAAGCAAGAATAAAGGTTTTTTAAATCTCACCTTTGTCATAATATTTTTGTCATAATAGTAACGTAGTGCCCTACTTAGTTTATCATAGTTCATATTTGGCTTGCTGAAATACCTGGATTGAGACAAATTTGTCTTGATTATTATGCCAATAAATTAACTGTGAATCCACAAATAATAAAAATACATAGGCAAATAAGTGTCTATATAGCAAGTTTTATATTACAGCTCATATTACTTAGAAAGTGACAACCACCTTTTCCTCTCTCCCCATTTTCTAGCCACTTCGTCAGGATCAACAAGTTTGAATTCTCCATTTCCTCCTTCCCAAGCAATACAGTGTGCATTTACAGCAGCATCTGATAAAAGTTCAAGAAGAAACTGCCATAGTTGGATTTGTCCACTTCCTGTAAAACACGCTTAATATCGTCTCAATTTTTGTACGAATATAGTTTTCCATGTTTACATTTAGTATATGATATATTTACTGTGAAGTCTAGTAAAAGTATCGTAATTCTACATAAAAATCATGCTCATGTAATAATGGATGCGTTTATCTTATCTATACATTGACGCAATAATTTTATATACGTACAATTTATCTATCCCACATTAAACGTGATTCTAGAAAGTTAGTTTTAAATGGTGGATTTATGCTTTTAAGAAATTAAAAAATTCGTGGTTTTTATTATTCATCTTATATACCAAGTACAAAACTTTATAAGATTATCAGAAATATTTAAAGAACTATTCTTTGTTCATTGACATACCCTGGCTAGGCATTCGTGACAACAATGATGTGTACTGGAGACAACCTAAAAAAGAAATCTTCCCAAATATACTTAAATGGTTCAGAACTAGTTTTATTTTTTGAGTTTAAGTGGAAATGAGTGGAATTTTAAGTTTCAATAAGATACTTTGTCAGAATACCAAATTACCACAACATTGATATTAACATTATCATTTGGTTGTAAGACCTCTAATTTAAGCGAAATAACTACTAATCCCATGTCACAAGAAGAAGGATTTCTAAAATGGGATATTTAGTACTTGAAATTGTAATGCAACACCAAATAGTTAATTACGCATCATTTTAGAAATAGATTCGTGAATATTGCGTTTTACAACCTAAATACTATTTTTGTAGACTTATCACTTTGAAAATTTGATTGTTGTGGTAATTTAATGCTATGAAGTTAAACATAGTCTCATGTTTTATATTATTTATTAAAGAATATATCATGTATGTATAAATAATATTAACAATAACCTTATGGTAAAATATTCGAATCCCCAAATTTTGCGGTCCTAGGCTGCATGAATTCATGTCAATAATAGGAAAAGCACCTGAATACGGCGAGTTGCAGCAGAGCGCAATTAAGGCTTACTGCTTAGAACACAACGTATTTCGAAACGTCAAAATCGAATCAGTATACTAAAAACTTAGCAAGTATTAAAGTAATATTGAAACATAAAGTTCATTTGATGGAAAGATAGTTGTGTCTATCATTTGATCAATTCACAAATCATATAGTCAGTAAATACAATTGTAAATCATACTAACCTATTTCTGAAGGAAAATATTTTTTATAAAAGAATTAGTTTTACACAATTTTTGGTGGTGATTTCTAAGCATTCGTTGCGCGCTATCTGATTTCTTGAAGACAAATATCCGCATCTGTATGCTAATAGACATTACGGATTGATTACTAATTTAGATTTACCACAAAGCTTTTCCTAAGATCATTTAGAAAATATTAATTTTCAAATGTGCCATTGGTCAGTTTATGAAAAAATTATAACGGGAAAGTGATTATAGGTTGAATGCCGTCATTATATATCATAGTCTATCCAATCATTACTTAAAATATTCTTATTTTCAGCGAATTATTAATTGATCATTACGACCTATTTTACTACAATCTCTTACCTGAATTAATTCTGCTGTTTTCTGGTTGTGACAGCGATGTGTCCCATGGTGTTCGTGGACAAATATTTTCATATCCATCTGATGGAATATCAAAATTTATCTCTCCGTTAAAAATTAATACACATTGAAAAAGTATACATAAATTTAACAAAAGATGGAGTTTTATAATTTAAATTAACTTGTTAGATTAGTTTGGTCAAATGCTTTGGTGACATCTTTAGGCCAAAATAGAACCAAGGGCAGATATGCTTATAAGAAATAAGAATAGGACGAGTCTCCGTACATTATTATAAGAATTTACTAGGTTAAACCTTATGCATGACAGGAGCTGTCTCTATTTGGATGAGGGCAGGGAGGGAGAGATGAAGGAAACGGGGTTTCCGCCGGGCCAGGAAATAAGCTGCGGAAGCGCCGTTTCCGCTCTATTGTGGAACTCTGGCAAGAGCCGAAAAAGAACTGAAGCAGCCGAATTTCCATAGGCGTCAACACCTTTACCAGACACAAAATTTTGATTTAAGATTGAGAGAACTCACTGAGAGATGGGTACATTGCGGTATCGCCTCAGGCTGAATGTGGCGTACTGCCCATCGCGCTACCGTAGTATCGGCATGGCAACCGGTGGCAATTAGAGCATACTTCCGATTGGACGGGAGTTTCCGCTCAACAGATAAACGACTAATGGAATTGGTTAGACTTATGGTAGCATCGAAGTAATCATAAGGGCTGTTTTTTAACTAGAAGATTAGATAGAACTAATTTCCATAGTTTACAAAGAAGGGGCTTTCATGTTAGCACTCAATAGCTCACGACTTGGTCAATTCAAAAAAAATCGATTAATATGTATGAATAGTACCATATAATTTGAGATAGTTTCTATCCATTTGATGTTAAAATTGAAAATTATTCCCTAAAAGGGTCCGAGTACACATTTTAATCTCGATGAGTAGTGTTGTTTAATAATGATGCATTTTTAAGCAGATTATAATAATATAATATGTAACGAGTGGGAAGATTATGAAACATCGTTTTTTATGTATAGTCAGAAATATGTATTTAATCATTGATTACATGACAAAAGGTAGTCTCAATGAGAAAAAAATTTGCAACATGATAATGAAAGCAACTCATCTAAATTTCATGAAGTTCATCCCTACTGTAAGTTCCTACTTTTCATCATCAAATCATAGTGGGCATATGCAGATAATGTGTATAAGTATTTATATAAATAACCTAATGTTTAAGAGGAAATATTATAATTTTCACAAAATATGAGATGCAAAATTATGCATAACATTATTATTACTAATCAAAAAGTAACTTTATTGATGTGTGAAATCAGTTTTAATATCATACATACTTTAAATAAGTTGTCTAAGAAAAATATTTTTCTGTTTAGAAGAAATCAACAGCTAAATTAATCTTAACTGCAAATATTTTACTGTAATTATGTATGTGTAAGTTGACTGTTGATGTGCTGTTTAACATAACTATTTCTTCTTCTGCTAGTTTTGGAGTTAACATTTTAAAACGAGGAGTGATGTCTGTATTATCTAAAATAACATGGTTAATCTATTACGATGTGAAGTTGTTTGAATCGATATATTTAACTCAAATTAGTTTTCTCTTAGTACCCCCCATATTATTTTAATGGCATTATTAAATAATAGTTAAGTAGTGCTATAATAAATTACAATAGGTGCCTAATTTAAAGTCTATTTCGGAGCAGTGAGAACAAAATAATGTGCTAATACTTGAATACTAACCTTGTTCAAACCAAATTTGAACTTCCCCATTAGTTGTATATTGGTAGATTAATTTGCTTTTGCCTTTAGTTGGAAATTCTAGGATGCTATGCTCACTTGCTTTTATGGTATGTGGTTTAGCTACACACTCAAATCCTTCTTTCTTCCACAATGATCCATCAACCTGATTATTAGAAAAACTCACATCGTCGTTTAATATCTAAGCTACTATAATTTGCATAGCATTAAAAACTAAGCCTAAGGATAAAAGAATTTAAAATAGTGATTACTATACCACGAAATCGTCATCAGTTATTTTAGCTGATTTGAAACAACCGTTGTTCAGCTCACAAATTATAGTTTTGGTTCCCGAAAATGCTGATGGAATTGCAGATAAGCTATAATATATTAATTTATTTAAATAAACTTTTCAAATAAAACTGATAAGAATAAGGTTTAAATTTTTAGGAGCTAGTAAATTAATGGTCGTTGAAGGTTTTTAGAGCATTAAATATCACCTAAGATATGGAATAAGTTGATCCGGATATTTACTAGCAAAGTGGAACCTATTGTGGACTTTAGTAGGGAGGAGGAAGGACATTACCTAAATCTAAGTATTTTTAATATTATAATTTTTTCAGAAAATGACCCAAGTATTAGCTTTTAAACTAATATATAAAACGGAGCTCATTTATCTCACACAATGTTCATAAATCTCCTTGTTTTAAATTATCGTTTTTTAGAGTAAACAATTTCTTTACCTTCCACGCCAGTGCTAGGAGCGTTGGTGGATTTACTATGATTACATGTTTGAGTAGTTCGGCATAGTAATCCAACCAAATATTAACTCGAACCTGTACATTAAAAGGTATCTCTGGTTGAATAAAATAGTGAAAACAAACAACTTCCACAAATAACTACATTTTCATACGTATCACTTGATAGACAAATCAATAGAAAAAGTGAAATACCTGCATCAAATTATTAATTGAACTTGTTGGGACCATATAAGATGCCATTGATATGCCTTTCATGTCAAAAATACAGATGCCTCAAAGAAATGTAATACTTAATGATATGATCAACGATAGAAAAAAGTCACCTTTCTACATTTGCTCAACTTAATGCTCTCTGATAATTATATTATTCAATTTGAGAGATAAAAAATAAATATTAGTTTGATGTTTATTGACGTATATGGCGTCATTTTTTGTTTGTTACTTCTATTTTCCTTCCCATTTAATTTCATGCTAGTGTTCTTAGGCTCTTAGTTCATCATTGTATTGGTTCCCAAGTTAAAATTCAGATTCCTACTGATTATAATGTACGACTAATAAAATGTGGTCAAATATGATTATTCTAACCATGGGATGGTTTCCCTGTATCCTTTTCTCTTTCAAGGACAAGGTTCTGGAAATATTCACAGTAGCCAAAAAATGCCCGAAGATACTCTCCCACACGAACAACTTTCATGAACTGTAAGTAATATTAAATACTTGTTTGAGTGGTAATATTCTAGTATTTCGGTTAAATTTTGTTATTTATTATATTCTAACCATATTTTTCCTGTTGTAATTAATTGGTCATTCAAAACATGACTATTTTTCTCCGTACACTATCGATCTAAATATTTAAGTTTTACCTTTTTTGGATCTTCGATGCTCATCTCAACAAATACTATTCCATTATCTTTCTCATTGAACCAGTCAGATGTGAGTATAGACTGTCTAACATACCTGGCACAGTTAGTCTGAATATAATGCAGTTATTAAATATGATTAATTGGTTAATGAAGTTTGTAATGTATTGAAATATGATATATTGTCCTTTAATACTTGTTATGGATTCTATTAAGAAGAATTATGCACTAGATATTGATAATATAAAAATTGATAATTTAATTGATCTAATATATTAGGTGAATGCAAGAGTTGCAGCTATTTATTTTCCAAACATCCAATTTATTCCAATAATATATAAAATACCATTCAATCTTCAAAATATTTTCCCTCGCTTTCTATGATATTCTGCCATCTCTCGGATAAATTTCGGTTTCCTTCGCGAAAGAACAACATCGGTTTGCAGGCAATGAATCCATCGATCCATTTTCGTACGTTTGCCACATCTCGAAAACGCAGTCCAGCAAGCAGTCCAGCATCGACCAGAAAAATGGTAATCCTAAGGCCCCAAATCGGAGGCGGGAGAATTTCTCAGCCCAAGGTCAAAGTGGTCTGCTGAGTACTTAAAGCAACATACGGTCTAGCGTTGTCATGCAACAAAATGACCATCCTACTTCCTTGTCCATTAAATGGTCTTTTCTGTTCTATGAAGTCGGCCANTGTGCATTTAGGAATATCGTACCGGATCCATTTTTTGTCGCTGGTAACAATTTTCTATAAGAAATCCTTTTTACGTTGCCTAGAAAGCAACGACATGCATATGTTGAGATGGCTGCCGATGCTGTTTTCGGAGAGTTAATGCATTACTCACTTTCCGAGCTTCAAAATCTTTCTCATCTTATGTAATCATCTCGAGATTGTTGCTTGATCAACACCCAGATGTTCCACAAGTTTCTTTTGCGTTTGCGAATGATTTTCATTCAGCAGCAATTTCAAAGAATCAGTTTCCAACGTTCGTGGCGTTCTAGAGCGTTTTCGGTCACCGACATCAAAGTCATCGGCTCTAAAACGTCGAAACCAATACCTGTAAGTGCTGTGGAAAACAACATCATCACCAAGAATTAAGCGATTAGCATATCTTTAGCAGTGTTTTTCCCTTATTGGGATTCGTAGAGAATATACTGGCGAATGTGCAGCTTTTGGTGGTCTATCGTGTTTGTTACTGTTTTGTGAGGTTTTATTTACCAATAAATCATGACACGTGACTTTCCAGAAACTACAAGGTTAACACTATAAATAGGTAAAAATATGAGAGTTTATTTAAGTGTTGAATAGTTATACTAAAGTGCTGAAAAAAAGGACTAAAACTGTTGTATGAACCTAATACTAAGTTAAAGATTGCTAACATTTATCTTTGAAATAATTACTAAAATTAAAGAATAACTATTAGAACAGAACAGTAGCATGATTATGGGAATAGTTAGAATAGAGTTATTTTAATATAAATGATAAGTTTGGAAAGCGAGCAAGTAATTTTATTCACTGAAAAGTGGAATTTCCAATTCAGTATATCATGACTGATTTTATGCGTGTTTCAAAGAATAATTAATTCTTAAAATCGTGCCTAATGGATTGATAAAAACTATACAATCTTGTCTAAGTAGCACTTTTACCAAGAGAATAATCGGCGTAAATCACGCGATCAAATGTTATCTAGAGTACTTTGCTTTGGGTCAGTTTGGTTTATGCACTTTGATCTTTTACTATATAAAGCATCAGAGGCCTATTAAATAATTAAATAGACATAAGGGCGAATGTTTAATTAAATAATATTGTGGACTTTAAGGTTAAAACATAAACCAACTTTATTAGTCTTTATTTATTAATGTTTCTATAAATAATTAGCATAATGATAGTAACTTTAGTCAACTGTGCTGCAGTTAGTTTTTTTTCATTGTACAATTAGGAAACTGTCTAAATCTCCTATCTTTGTATAATAAATTTCACAAGCTTCAGTTCACTAGTTATCTCCTCGTTTGTTCTCATTCTTATCTAAGCCACAACTAGTCTCTCTTTAAATAAAACTTAATGTTATATATAGAATATATAATATGCGACAATTCATATAAATAAATTACTGCACATACATTTAGACAACTTATGATCTTTTATTCTAAAATTTTCAAACTTTTTTCGCGTTTGGTAATTTCATCTAAAAATTTTTAGTCAATTCCAAATTTATTTGCACGAAAAAAAAATTGTAATATTTTATTTTTTACCTAAGAATTGTTTTACACTTTATTCTTACTGAGAGCAATAATATTAAATTATTATATATGAAAAATACCTCAAAATTCAAAAATTAGTTCCTATAGCCAATAAATTAAAAACTCACTCTATCTTCATACATCTTTCGAACTGTTGCAAAATCATCGTATCCAAGACATGTCCTTATTTTTCTATACTCTAGATACTTGCTAGCGCACTTTGCGATATCCTAAGATTAACTCTATATATAACTATTTCCTACTGTAGAGTTATCTGGCTGTTTAAGAACCTGTTCATTAGTATAAAGAATCGGAATGAAAACCAACAACTAGGATCGATGTTGGTACTAAGCTGATATACTCACACCATCGTATGCATTGAGCCACCTTTTTAAATTAAATGTCGTATTGTGTTCAGGAACAATATTTTCCCCTAGTGCAATTTGTAGCGCTTTCACTTCCTTTTCCATAGGCAACCTAATAAAAGTAAATTAAAAGCAAATACAATAAGATATGGAAAATATTTAATTGGTCTAACTATACAATAAGTGATAAATAGGTTACATTTAAAGTACTTAAAGTGCTAAATATTGGTAATATTGTTATTTTTAAAAAAAGGCAGAGTGCCAATTTACTAAACAAAACATCTTGAATTAAAAGAACGATTTTAGTACAAGATCATAATACGAAAAATATCCGATAATGAATTTTCTGTGATTCAGATGGAAGTAGAAGCCAACTATTCAAAAAAAATGCGACAAATGTTTTGGCAAGTGTATAGGGACGAGTTTCAGAAGTAGGGAAGGTGTGTGTGGGTCGAGGGGATATCTGGATAATCGCGAAAACCGGACGCATGGAAGAATCGCGCTGCCCCATTAGAAGAAGGGGAAAGAAACTGTATAAAGTTTCGAATATCAAGTAATGACACATTTTGAATTTACAATCCTTGTAACAGTTTATCTAGTTAAAGCTATGTTAGATATAAATATTACTTAAATCCCCCCTTCCCTTGAAAATAAACACATGGTCTAGTATACAGAAAAAAGGATTTGTAGTTCAAATAACCAAAACAGTGATTTTTCCTTTTCTAGTTAATTACTACAACAATTGTATGCCTAAAATAGGAAGGTAGGTTTTGATTATTATATATGATTACGTTGTTATTGAGAACAAAAACTAAAATATTAAATTATCATACTGTACTGAAATATTAATTTATATGAAATCCTATTAGCCTATTGCAGTATAGTAATAATTTATATAAGTAGTGATTCATTAAATTGATCGTTACTAATCCTTTGCAGAAACTACTGTAATTTATATAACAAAATATAGCTCCTTTAAGTCAGCTGTTACTTTTCTCGTAACGAAAATTGATTCTTAATTTCATGATTAATTTCAATCTATTATTTAATATAAACGTTTGCATGTGTTTATTCTTAGAAAATATATTGATAGTATTTTTATAGATTCATGGTTCTTACAACCAATGAGTGGTACTTAAATTGCTTTTTCTTTCACATATATGTATGCCCTCAAAGGAGCAAACCTTGTAATATGAATAAGCATTGCAAGAAGCTTTTTTCAAGTCGTTGCAGGCTTATGTCCACATCTTGTGGTGATGAGAGTCAATCTCTCAAAAGTGTATTAAGAAATTTAAGTAGTATCAAACGGATTGCATTTGATTTAGGTTAGTCTCGTGATAGATTTCTTACAACTTTCAACAAAACTTAGCTTGCATTTTTAATAATTTATTCTCAGATCCTGTTTATTCATTGTGAAAGTTAAAATATATAATACAATTTATAATTTGTCATTGTTAATTCCCTCAATTTATTTCTGAACATTTCAATTAATGTTAGTTGTCTTAGAACGTAAGAATTTTAACAGGTATTTCTTTAGGTCAGACAGTTGTAAAAATTGCCTACACTGCAACCGTGAGTAAAAGGAAAACTACAAGCAATAAAACGGTTAGTTTTAATATAAATTATAAATTATTTTTTAATTTTTATATGAACATGCAAATATTTTAATATCACGTAACTATTTTAAGCTTATTACTGATCACAAACATGCTCTTCGTTTGCATTGTATTCAGATTAGACTTGAAGATTTCGAGAATGTATTAGACTATATGGCACTGGTATGTTTTGTAAAATGTACACTTATATTATAATAAAACAGTAATCTTTGTTATCATGTCAATCTTTAGAATGGTCGTATATTAGTGCAGAAAGCAACATTTTCGAGTACATCATCTACTCATGATCTAGAGAAGATGATCAGTGAGAAACTCAACCTTCAGTTGGTTCTCTATGTGGTATTTTGTTCACATAAATTATTAACGGTTTAATATTTATAATGAATAATTGATATGTTGACAAGAAGTGACAGAACTCTTACTTTGTTACAGACTGCATAAAATTAACGAAATGGACTGTTTAGTACGTGGTACTAACTTTTTAATACGAAACATAGAATCAGAATCATTCACTTATCATCATCATAACAGCAAATGTCGTTACATGTTTGAAACTATTCGACCATCTGTAATATGTCCATACCTTTTAGTTAATGTTGGAACAGGAGTCTCAGTATTCAGGGCAAGTTTTCCGTTTTTAGTATCCTTATATGCAACATTTTTGTTGTATAATTATATAGTTCGCAATATCTATTTCCTGAATTTAGATGAATATTTATGCATATTATTGATCGCAGTTATTATCTAACAGGTTGATAGTGATGAAAAGTATGAACGTGTTGGTGGTAGTTCTCTTGGTGGTGGATCGTTCTTTGGATTAGCACATCTTTTGACATCAGAAATGGGTACGTGGAATATGACTTAAGTCATTTCAGTTAAAACTATAGTGAGTAGTTTCCTATTGGAAGGTATTCAAAAGTATGAAGGCTTTTCTGTTTTTTTTTTGTATTTTTCTGGTTATTCAATATTTATAAACATTTATAGATCTAGATAATATGATGAAGATGGCAGAAGATGGAAATCATCGTCAATTTGATATTTTGGTTGCAGATATTTATGGCGGAAAGTAAATTTCAAAATTAGAGGCATTTATTTTATGGTATAATAATTAGTTACTACTAAACCCATTTATTTGCTATATTAATCATAGAGAATCTAGATTCGCTAATCTTGGTCTAAGTGGAGACATAATTGCTGGCTCGTTTGGAAAGTGTACTAAAAAGGTATTGGCTGATGAGCTGAAGACTTCACCAGATTTTAAGAAGAATGTCGTTCGAAGTTTGCTTTTAATGATAAGCAATAGTATTGGCCAAGTATGTTTGCGGTCAAACATGTATTGTTATATTATGTGGTGATAGCAAACTCAGAATTGGTAATATTAAAGTCAGTTCTAAAAACAAATAGATTAATTGCAGTTTGCATTCATGTATGCCCAACGTGAAAAAACAAATCGAATTTACTTCGATGGATTTTTGATTAGAAATCATGCTATTATAATGAGAACAATTTCATTTGCTGTAGAGTTCTGGAGTGAGGTTAGCTAATTTCCATTTTTTCATTATGTAGTAAATATCTACTTTTTTCAGAGCTTATAAAGTCATGCTATGTTTTAATTGTGTCCTCACGTTAGAAGGCTATATTTAACCATTGCTCTTCCCTATTATTATCTAGCCATTGGAATATTACATCCGTTTTAATGTACTTGATTTATGCTAACATTTTATTACCTAAAAATATTATAAATATGAAACTCCTGTGAAAGTTTATAAATCTTATTAATTCAGGGTACCCAACAAGCTCATTTTCTTCGGCATGAAGGATATACTTCTGCTATAGGAGCATACCTTAGGGGAGCTTCACTCATTGAGCATTCTGACGATAACTATGGAGCAGGGTGTATGTTTCTTATGTAGAGTTAAGTAGTAGTATTTAACAAGCATATATTTAAATCATATCTACACTAAATAGTTTGTACTAAATTAACTCCTAGATGAAGCTGAGAGGTATTCATGGCACGAATATTATACTGGCTGCTCGGACTTAGGACGATTTGTTCCAACTGCTCCTTTATCAATGGGATTTACTGTGAGCAGTTGTATTCCATATTAAGTTATATTTGGGTAAAGTTATTTTTTAAATCTTGTATTTAGTTATACATGCATAATATTTATTGAAATGTAGTAATGTACCTTTTCTTAAGTCTATCGAAAGTTTTGATAGGCTGGTGTTTTGGAACTTGAATGCGCTGATATAATATTACGACCATTCCCACTTCTAGCGGAAAAGGTTCAAGTATGTTTGTTTAAAAATAGTATTCCTTTCAAAAATTAGAATGTTTTGTTTTTAATTGTACTCCTATTGATTTATAATAATGCAGGAATACAAACCAGATGTTGTGGATTTGAATCATGATGAGGAAGCTCGGAAGTTTTGGTTAGATACATTTGAAAGTAGCGTAGATAATGTAAGTAAGAAAAAGTTAATTATGAACAACTTATCATAATAGCTGCTCATAGTATGATTTGATGTTTGTTTTAGGTAATGTCAATGGCATTAAAATCGCAGCACTGTTTGAATAGTGCTCAGAACAGAGTTCAAATTTTTAGAGACAAATTTCTTCGACAGCTTTCAATAATCAGGGAAAAACCTTTGTGAGATTTTGAGTAATTTTATAACTTCGTATTTTTAGGTATAGCTTTTTAAATTAATGGTATTGTAACCAATCCTGTTCGAAGCAGTTCTCTTTATAAAGCAATTATAAGAGCTTATTTTCATAATTATTATTGTCAGTATAATATTACTTACACTTTTTTCAGTGCATATGGCAATTCGAATGTTAGGAATTTACTTGATCTAAGAGAGCAAATTCTCAGTGAGCAAGAATTTGATGATTCACACCTATATGTATGCGAGATTAGTTATTTTATTATTTTGGCTGGTATGCTATATGCAAAGTGTTAACATATAAAACACTAAGATAAAATATATTTCTTCATTTTTTTTTAGCAGAAAACAATGGAAAATGAAATGGCTTTCGAGGAAATTTCTCAAGTACTTCAATCAGTTGATAAGGTTAGTATTGCCATAATTTGAGGAATACAAGATTATTACTAGAGAAATATTGCTAGGATACTTAGAATAACTCTTTTTTTTAGTTGCATTACATGAGCTCTTGACGAAGTAGAGATGTGGAAATTTTGAATGGTATAGATGACTTTCGTTTAAGACATTCACGCACAGATGTTTGCATAATAATAAGATTAGAGGGTGTTTCATTGCGGAAGCAAATATTAAATATTTCTTCTATATTACCATCATATAAGGACAATTATATAAATATGTAATCATTTGATATTTTGAATGTCTCAATTTTCTTGAAATTTTCAAGTATTATTCCTATACATAGAATTTTTTAGTGTAAAAATTTGAATCAACAATGATTTTTGTCTTGTCCGGTTTTCCTTTTTTATTGATACTATTGTACAAAGCATGCATTATTATAGAATAATTCATAGTAGAACTGAGGAAAAATGATCCTCTTTCGGATTAATTTTAAGTTAATCTGTTGGGTTTCTCCTGTAACGTTAACCTTGGTTAGTGACCTCTCATACTCTATTCCTGTGCCCTGCTTAGCTTTGCTTATAGATTACTGCAGTAGCAAGTTATACTGGCCCATTGCACTATCTATTAACGATATTTATTTTACCACAAAATGTATATATACCGTTAATCTACAAATAAAAGTAAATATATAAATTTTAACCTAAGAAGATTGGGTTGATGGCTTGCTACTTTTAAAGTGATTTTAAGGTGTTGGATGATGATGATCGAATGTTCCTTGTTTCTCGGGGGCTTCTAGCTGGGAATGTGTTTGACTGGGGTGCAAAGAAGGTATATATTTTTGCGGATTTTATTAAAGTATAAATCTAGATGACTATTTTTAGTTTTCAAATAATTTTTAGGTTATTGAAATGATGGAAAGCTCAGGAGGTCTGACTTTCGCTGATGCTATTGCAACTATCCCTGGTCAGTTTTTATTTTTATTTTATGGCATAAAGTATTAAATGATTCGATAATTATTTTAATAAAAAGTTATATTGAGAATATATTCGTTGAATGTAGTTTATAAAGTGATAAAGGGATTTCAGGTAGACCATGGCTCATAGATTCTTACGATCAGTTCTCAAATTCTCTCAAGAGCAAAGCCTACAAGTGTGCTGTTATATTCGTTGACAACAGCGGAGCTGATTTTATCCTAGGAGTGATTCCCTTCTCGAGAGAACTCATCAGAAGGGGTAGTAAGGTTCATTTATCCTATTGATTTCTTAGCAGCTATGAAATGGTTTCCGATAAAACGAAAGTAGGTTTATTTATAGCCTTTTTTTATTTTGCACTGTAAAGATAGTTTTAAAATATCTCAGGTGCTTGCATGAACCCGCGCAGTGGAACTCTCAGCGTCTGCTCAGTTGGCAGAATCTCCTAGGTGCGCATTTAAACCAGCCAAATTCCACTACTGTGTAGTTAATTCTAAGAATAGTTAGGTTCTATGTAAGTATTGAGTCCACCCCCCCCCCCCCCTCCCTCCCCTCTCAAGGATAAAATATAAAAGTGTCAAGGTATTACTGCTGGTAAAGGAAACATTTTTTCCTGCTTTTTCACTTAAATATAACTTCCTCATAACAATAATAAAAATCTAAGAACGCTTCAGGTAATCATCGTGTCAAATCTTTCACCCGCCTTGAATGATTTAACATTTCGTGAGATGATCAACATGGTTCCACGATTAAAGGAAATTGATAACATCATCTGTGACGCAATAGACAACAATCGGCTAATGTTTGAACATAGTGGGCAAGGATCACCTTGTCTAGATTTGAGGTGTCGTAAGCAAAATTAATATTCAGGGTAACTTTAACTGAATATTCTTCAATTATTTAGGCGTGTTCACTCGGTTCTCAATCGTACAGTTCTTAATCATGAAGTTGATCTCATCGTTATTGAGGGAATGGGTCGAGCACTACACACAAATTTGTATGCCCAATTTATTTGCGACTCTCTTAAGGTATAATTTTTTAAAAGTATTTATTAATATATTATGGTTATAAAATCCATTCAGGTGGCTGTAATCAAAACACAATGGTTGGCGGATCGTATGGGGGGATCCCTCTTTTCGGTGGTTTTTAAATTTGAGAAAGGGAAAGGCAATGAAAGAAATGGAGAATGCGAATCATAAATTTCCGAAAGAAAGCCAAGTTTTCATACTGTTTCAGAATCTATGTGATATATAATTTGTATAATATAAGTCTAGCATTCAGTTAGTACTTCTAATTATGCTCAACTTGAAACGATTGCTACTGGTTTTACAAGGTGTCCAAAAACTACTTTAAAAGGCTTGTAACTTTCTTAATACTCAACAAACATTGGCGCTTAGAAGCATTTCTGACAATTTTTAATAAATAAGCTGATCTTCTACAGGAAGAAAAACTATAGAGTCAATAATCTTAGCGCTTTCGAGCTCTGCTTTATTCGGCTTATGCACACTTTTTTGGCAGGAATCGATAATCATTACTTTCACGCGCGAGCTATGCTACTGAGCTTAATACGGTCGAGAAGCTTGATTTTTAAGCTTTTAAAGTAGGTTTTTTGGACACTGTATATATTGGAACATCGTATCATTATTGAAATAAATAAAATTTATATTAATT
The DNA here is from genome assembly GCA_020740425.3 of Heterorhabditis indica. Classification (NCBI taxonomy): domain Eukaryota; kingdom Metazoa; phylum Nematoda; class Chromadorea; order Rhabditida; family Heterorhabditidae; genus Heterorhabditis; species Heterorhabditis indica. The sequence continues at coordinate 27,571 of JAJAVP010000297.1, forward strand.
AGAATATATTCACAATTAGAAAGGGCAATTAGCTTATATTAACTAAGACATGATACAGGAGTTGTGACAGTGCTGTGCATGCATGAGAAAATTGGTCGTATAGTATTTCAAAGAGGCGCGGGTGTATCGTGTCAGATTGTCAAAGAATAAAAATCATAGTAATGACTAGTGGGGTATTTTATTGGGATGGAGTAAATAATATGACATGGTTTAAACTATCTTCGAAATTTACTAGTAGCATCGCTATTGTATTCCATGTGACATAAAAGAGCTTGATTAATTGAGAAAGCTGCATTCCTGCCATAAGTGATTTTCTATATGGATTATCAGTGTAATGATCAAAGCATTTTTAAGTATCCATCTAAATATTTTAATTCTCAACATTTTTTATATCAGCTAAGGACAAAACAGGTGGTTATCTAGAAATTATGAATTTAACTATTACAATCTGTTCACAGGCAAATTAATCTCGTTTTATGGAAAACGTATTTTTCATTGTGCTTTCGAAAGTGATGTTGCAGGTTTAGTTCCTTCCACATCTACATTTAGCTAAGCATTACTTCACACACACCTAAAATTTAAACTTCGTAACTTTAATGTGCAAAATGTTGTCCAATCGTAAATATTATAATATTCGTTTTTCATCAGCGGTCGGTTCTGGTATAATGTGTAGCAATGAAGTAGAGAATATTATAAGAAAATGACATATTTATAAGATATCGATTTGACGCTAAAATATGATTTTCCATACACGGATATATTAAAATATACAAATAATTCTTTACTCGAATTATAAACGTCAAGTATTAAAACCAAAATTTTCCCAATATAGTTGACATTAGCAAGTTGTGAGTAGCGCCGCCGTCAAAATAAATCGCGCAATCGATCAATCTTTACATCTATTAATATTTGATGTATTTAGTGATAATTAATGTATTGAATGATCTATGATGTTGAGGAGCTACGGATGTTTCAGCTCTTCCAATAAAGTTCAATAATTAAATAGATTTTCGGTTAACATTTAGTTAAAATATGGTAACTCAACATTAACTTCTTTTATCTAAATATAATTTTATACAGAAAATATATAAGATACTAAAGTTTTATGTCGTTAATATAAGAATTATCTACGAATCATTGTTTGTCGGGTCTATTTTTAATGGCTACTACTTTTGACAATGTTTTATATCACTTTAATAACTCATAAAATTTACTATTACTCAGTTAATAGATATAGTACAAAATAATAGCTTGTCTTAATTAAGAGATTGTTATGATTTCAAATGTAAATCGTTAGGCAATATTTTGTAGCTATCCTATGAGATATCATATTATTCAAAATCAAGTTTTTGTAAGATCGAGACTTAACTTGAGGTTATATTTTATCAATTTCACACCAACATAGAGTTTTTACCTTTAAATTGTACTACTGTGTTCATTAGTTAAATATAAATCTTACATGAATCATCTGGACAGTTTTTGCTCTCTTACACATTGATTATTAGACTGGAAAAAGGGCTAGTTTTGTAGTGTAGAAGAACAATATGGCCAATTGCATCTTTTTTTTGTTCAATACATTCTCATACCAGCATTATCTTTTTTTAACACTTCTTCTGTTGTGTAATATTTAGTCAGTAACAAATCGTTACTATTACAATTTATTGCTAATCTTTCCAGGAATGTTTCTGTGATGCGGTGGCAATAGAAAGTAACTGTATTTAGATGTTTTAAATTTTCAATAATTTATTATTGCCAATAATAGTATTAGTAAAGATTTAGAGTTTACATATAGTTCAAACGAATAATTTTTGATTGTTCACTGTGCATGTATGGTTATTATCAGCTACGTTTTTTACAATCTCTGGCATTTTGATATGGTTGAAGCCAGTAAATCCTTTTGTTTAGGATGGGTCGATTACGACAGAGCGAAAAGGACTTCACATTAGGTTGTAGTTTCTTTTCAAGTTTTATCATCCTCATACCCTATCTTTACCCAGGTTTTGAGTGGGGAATTGCTCTCTCTGTGCTCACTATTATCTGTAATGTTGGAAGTGAGTAGTGTTAAGTCCCATAATTTATAACAATTGAAAATGAATATTGTAGCGAGTAACTGTTATTTCAAGTTAAAAATTCTTGCTGTTTAGAAGAATGGGTTAACTATTACTCGGGAAAAATCATTGGGCATTTCTATAGTGCACTTTTATCTCGAAACGAATCTTACTTTTGGGAACTTTTCTGGAAAGCTTCACTTATTTATATTGGACAGACACTTGTGAGTAACTTTAATAATTTTCATAGCTTCCACTATAACTAGGTCGCTTATTTCTTACATGTTAAAAATATAAATAAACTATAAGAATATGAAAATCTCTAGCAGGTGGATTTACTACAAACATTGACAAAAGCACAAGGTGGGTAATTTTTTGATGACGGATTTTAAAAGCTTAATAATTTTATTCATAATCAACAAAAATTGTCGCTTAAAAGCGTTTCTGAAAGCTTANGTTTTTTCACACGTATTCGGCTTATTTCGTCTCGAGCTTTCGCGATTCTAATAACTGAGAATAGTTTTTCTTCCTGTAGAAGATCAGGTTATTTATTAAAAATCACGATATTCACGCGTTTGATGCTCTCAATATTTGTTGTTTACAAAGCAGGAAGTGGTTAGCACGATCTGTTACGCGAGCTATCAATCGTATAAAAGTTAGTGGTGTTTTATTTGAGTGGTTTTCTAGTAAAATAATAGTTTTTACTGCCTCAATCTTCTAGGAAAGAGACGATAATATATAGAGGAAACGAGGTAGTAGACGTTCCAAATCGGTAAGAACATCTGCTCATGGCGAAATTGACTTGAAGTGTATCATCAGTGATTCAGATAAGCCTACTACACATCAATCGATTGGACAAACTTCTAAGGAAATTTGTGCTAACAAATGTTTCGTAAGATGAATTTTGAGGCATGATCTGCAACTTCATAAATTTACCAAAGTTCCAGTTCATCCGTTAATGGAGTGAAAAATCAGCGGCATACTAAATTTAGGAAACTGAGCAGATGACATACTTGTGATTGCTTTGAAGTATTGCATTCTCAAGATGAGAAGAATTACTTACTTGCTACTTATAACAGTAAAAATGATGTTATTTTTAAAAAGTCACACAAGGAGAATATCGATGCCAACAGATTGATTGTGCAATTGTCCTAAGTGTGATTATGTGTGTAGAAATCATTTTCAATGAGAGAACATCCATACTTTTCGTGGGACCTGGAGTAAAGATGAATCTCGAGTTTATTCTAAGGGTGGATTTATCTCCATTGGTTATCTCAAAAATTAAGGCGTGGAATGAACTGACTCCGGAGATGTGCAAAAACTGGTGGTCAGAATTCAAAGGAATGGCTGTTGCCGCGAAAAGATGATACATACACTTGCTATGTAACAAAATTTGAATTTAGAACAATAAATATTGTATATTTTTTCATGGAATATATTTAAAACTATTCTCAGTTATTAGAATCGCGAAAGCTCGAGACGAAATAAGCCGAATACGTGTGAAAAAACGCAGGAATCGATAATCATTNTAAGCTTTCAGAAACGCTTTTAAGCGACAATTTTTGTTGATTATGAATAAAATTATTAAGCTTTTAAAATCCGTCATCAAAAAATTATCCACTTTGTAGTATAAATTGATAATAAAACTTAACTTAAAATTTTCTTTCTTTTTTTAGTTACTCGCTACTGTGTCTTTCTTATCCTGGTTACTATATTTGTCGTTGAGGAAAAACTTAGTTACGGCTCTGCACAGTCTGTACTATAAGAAAAATATATACTATCGACTCAACAGTATTGATAATGATGGCATAGATAATCCGTGAGCGCAATATTTAGTTCATATTTTAAATTTCGCTTATATACTTATAACTGGAATAGTAACTCATATTTTAAGTACATAGGCAAGGTAAAAATATGGTATTAAACAGCAGAAAATCATTAATATAATTTCAGTGATCAACGGATCACTCAGGATGCTGAACGTATGTGTAGTCTCTTAGCTAAAATTATTCTTCCTTATCTACTAATTTCTCCCGCTGTTATTGCATGGTATACATGGAAAACATGGAGGACGTAAGCCGCTTACCTAAATTGTAAAAGCTCCTTAACTATAAAACAGTGAATTTTGTTTTTTTTTAATATTAAAACTGTTTATATTGGTTATCAATATAAAAATTTCTATATATATATATTTAGGAAATTTCAATGCTAGTTCACCAAACGAGAAATATCAAGCGTGAAGAATATTGTAGCCAAGTATGAGATATCAACGAAGTTAGTTTCGATGTAAAATATTTCCAGGGCTGGAGCGCTAGGTGTTGGAATCATCTATGCCTATTTTATAATAGGTGTGATTATGAATAGAATGTTGGTATCACCAATAACAAAATGGACAGCGAGAGTAGAAAAATCAGAAGGAGATTTTCGGTAGGTAAATAATATAGAATGCAACTTTAATTTTGCTCTAATTATGACAAATACTATATACTGAAATTACGTATTTCAGATTTTGAGATCTAATACGAAAGCTTATACAATTATTTTAAGTTGAAAAATTGAGTTCTTTTGAACAAGTGAAGAAATAGGTACGGTTATTTAAAACTAAATCTGAACAATAGTAAATACATATCAAGAAGGGAAAATTCTAAGTGCATCAACCACCAATCTATTTTAAGAAACGTCTAGAACCCTACTACAGGATCCTAGGCGTGCCATTAACTATGAATTATAAAACAGAATTACAAAAAACCTTATCGTAATTGACCGTATCATTAAGACATAATTATTACAATTCCTGTATTTGGAAAATGGGGAAATATAGCAAGAATTTAGTGCTCAAAAGTCTAAAAATCGGCGCTTCGCATTTTTCTGTTCGTTGCCTAAAAGAGATTTGGTATTTTTATAAGGGTCTATAAAGTTAAACTTACTGGGGTTCAATCCATCCAGAATAGTTTTCTTATACTTCTCAATACTTTCTAGCCTGATTTTTTCATATTCTATAATTTAAGCCAAGAAATACTGATTGCCTTGTTTAATCCAGTCTTCATTTGACATTTTCCTACTACAGTCGTATCGCTTATATATTTTAGGTACAAGCATGTCTCTGTGAGAAACAGTGCAGAGGAATCGGCATTCTACGACGCATCTCTATTTGAAGAGCACGAGAGTAATAAAGCTCTTTTTGTATTACTTAAGCGTCAACTTTACCAAACACTATGGAAATACCTAGCTCTGTGTCAGTTTAGCATAATATTTAATGAATTTTTACTATATTCAGTACTGAGAATAATTTACAGATGTAGATCCCTAACAAATAATCTCATTTCTCTCACTTTAAAATCTGTAATTTAATATTTTTTTTAATATTGCAGTTTCAGAAACACTATTTTTCAGTTTTCCAAAACTTTTTTGACTATTATGGAGGCATTTTAAGTTACCTCATACAAGTAATCCCGATTTTTATTTTGAACAGTTATAAAGGCATGAATCACGATGACCTTGCTGGGCTGATCAGCAATGTGAGTGCTTAAAATATTAAAAAAATATATGAAGCATAAAAACCAAAGGAATACTCAGAATGCCTTCTTTTTCATCACACTCATCAACAGTTGTACCCGGCTTACTGATCTCGCTTTAAGTTTAGGAGAAATGGCAGGTTATACGCAAAGGTAATTTTTAATAAATTTTCAAGAATGGCCAGAAAAAATCACTCGGCTATGATGCAGTATGAATTCAGAATTGCTGAAATTGTACGCTTTGCACGAGCAGCTGATGATGACAGTTTCAACGCGTTATCTAGTTCCTCGGCTAACAATGAGAACCTAATTATAATTGAAAATCTGTCCTACTCATTACCGACTGACTATAGTCATGGATTAGTCTCTGGTAAGAAGTCTCATATGTAAAACTATATCTGTTATTTTAAGAAATAAACCGACCTCAGCAAATAAGCCATGCAATAATTAACATATGTACCCTAGTCTACGAATATTTTTTTGTAGTGTAAGAACAGTGACATGAAAATAACTTTAGAATAGATACAATATTAGATTCTGACAAACGTACTTCATCTAGGACTTGATCTCACACTTCCCAAGGACAAAACTCTTCTAATTACTGGTGGGAGCGGGGCTGGAAAATCATCTCTCTTAAGGGTGTTAAAGAATTTGTGGCACGGTCAAACAGGTGGCTTAATATAATTAGAAAGTTGGGAATTTTTTGCAGCAAACAGAATCAAAATCTATCAAATCTATTGAAACTCGGAATTTAGGAGTGTCCCCCACGTTTAGATACATGTATTTACATTTTAGAAATTAAGAAAAAAATCCTGCCAGTATATACATGAGTTTCAGGAAGAATTATAAAAAACATAGACCCGGCAGATATAATGTACCTACCGCAACGCCCATACTTTCCCGTTGGACAGTTATCTCTCAGACAACAAGTTGTATTTCCACAAGACATCACTCTCAATAATAATTCCCTAATAGGTTGGTTATAAATTAATACGCAGAGAAATTACATATGGAAACACAGATAATTTTTATTCCACTATGATTATTTAGATAATGGACGAATTTTGAAAATACTCAATTCGTTAAACCTTAATAACTTGATTGGAATTTGTGGCGGTCTCGATGAAAATGTAGATTTTGAATGGTATGTTCAGAAACTCGCTTTATCCCGTTCAGGTACTCCGATAATCTGCACCACAACTAAATAAACATTTGTGAACTAGTGACAATATGGTTTGCCATCCGCTTTAGGCAAGACACATTGTCCCCTGGTGAACAACAACGTCTCTCAATAGGACGTGTCTTGTACCTGTCTGGTAGACAGCAGCAGGAAGATGAGGCGACTAGCAGCGTGTCTATAGAGACTGAAGCATTGATCTATACTCTTCTTAAAGAGGTAATTATTTTGCCATATTTTGGAAAATAAACAGTAAATTTATTCTTAACAACCAACGTTTTTTCTTATTCAATAATAATACTGATGTTTTCAGTATCAGATATTGTACATTTCAACTGGCCACCGGAAATCACTCGATTTGTTTCACGACTGGGAGTTGATATTTGATGAAAGAACCTGGCATCTTATAAAGGAGCCTAGGACATTGACTCAAGATGACCACATCTAAATACGATCAAACAACAGAATACTTCTACTAAAATAAGTTCTCGTCGAGAGCATCCATTGCTTAGAATTAGAATTTTAGCATTTGATTCTAACATTGATAGCATTAAAAGGTAAATTCGGGCTCATTCGTATCACTACTATAACTCTAAACACTAGGGCCTACATTAACATAATATTGTTAATCACACATAAATAAGCCATACAAATAATAGGTATTTTCCTGAGAATGTCAACTTAGGATTATGATGTAGTAAATGTGTCGCAGTTGTAGATTCTTTAGTATGCTTAACAAACTGAAAACACCACGACAAATCACATAATTCATTGTTATATATACTGCTACTACAGAACCTGAAAATAATAGGCAAAAGCCAGTGCATTTAAGATTAGTTCCCACTTTACAGTTCTTTACTAATAACACCTACTGCTATCAATTTATCCAGTCTTATAACTTAACCTATCAATAAAAATGAAAAAATGCATGGCTGCAACCATATCTCTCCGTTTTCTTTGAGTGCTATTTCCAAGCAGAGGATATTCACCAACACTTAATTGTCACCCGAGTTGTCCAAGGAGTACGAACCACTTCAATGGTGGAAAGTATTGCATGTATACGTAAACGAATGCGCACAGAACATTGAAGAGAGATATAAGGAATGCTTGGCAGGAGACCTTAAAAAAAAAGAGTTGTCTTTAGCTTACTTTTGTATCTCGACTAAGATAAATTAATCGTGTGCCTATCTTTGGAATTTGCCCATTTCATGTCCATGCTTCGATTTGAAATATATTTTCAAGCACAAATACAAATATAGTAAAGGCGTTACGACCGACATAGTGATGCTGTTCACATCGTGGAATCTACTACTATATAAGCCGAGCTAAAATCCAGACACCGATGGAAAATTCGATTGTTACACTTCGCAGTGTCAAAAATAAACGATTCTTTTGCATGAATTCATATTTTTAGTAAATTTATGGACTGATAAGATAGCACTCCTAAGCCTGATAGATTCCAACTTGATAAATCCACTGAATTACCTTAGTCAATTTCTGGGAAGAAGAGTTTTTCTTCAATCAACATACAGTTATTATTACTGCCTTGATATAATCTATTTTTAGTTTTATGAAAAGGTAAACTCCATCCCGCTATTCTTCACTGAAGCCTATATCTTGCCCTGTAAATGAATTGAAGAACCACGCCATCCAATTAGAGTTGAAGCTTACAGGAGTTGTGAAAAGCATTATGAATAAAAAGTAGCAGAAGATCAATGCCAAAAATATATAGATTCTTGTTCCATTGAAAATACTTTTCAGACAGGTGCTCATAGAAAATTCGGCACATCGGTTGATAACCTAAAGAATGCATGTCATACAACTTGCACACCAGTTTGCTAAATTGGCTATTAGTTTTGGTTGAAATCATCCAATTACTAATCTATTTCACGTCTTTATTAAAATTAATTATGCAAATTCTACTGACCACAGTCAAACGCTCCAAGATGAAGAAGAATGACAGTGGGAGTTCAGTATACGGCGCCAATAATAGCAAAATATCCTGTCATAACGGAATTCGCGAAAATACTAAATATATCGATAAAACCAAGAAAGAGCATAATCTTATAGCACGCTGTCTTACGTAGGTTATTTTTAGTCATAGAGATCAGACATAATACGTATAGAAACTGGAAGCAAGCAACACTAATGAGAACTAAGAGGTGAGAAAAGGCGAATAATAAACGAAGAGATCGTACCATCATGACCATGCCACTCAGCAGAAAGTAGAATCCCAGTGTCAGTTCCTTCGAACCAGAAGCGTACCACTCCTCCGTGTTCTTCTGGGAACAATTGTAATTTGGTTCATATGAATGTCCATGAATCACGGTATATATAAACGCCATTTGCAAATCAATCATCGCTCTACCCTCTAGTATGCCCAAATATTAAACCGTTTCTACTTTCAGCTCATGGGCAAAGCCAGTTATCGAAAAATACCATTGGTAAATAAACTTCAAATACTAAAAGTTAAGATGTCTTCAAGTACAATTCTGTGCACGACCAGCATAAAACCACACTTGACCTCTCTAAGCTTATTGATATTTGACACAACTAATCTGTCTGGACGACATGAATACAGTTAAAACCCCTAAAAATATCAAACGACATCACTCTTACGTATAATAAGTAACAAGATGTTGCTGCACTAGAAAAATTAAATTGTATAGGAAAGCACAATGAGACTACGCTTAAATAAAAATAATTCACCAATTAGTATATAAGATATATCATCCATTCTATAAAACCATTGGGAAAATAAACAAAGCCCAGCCCTCACATGACGAAAAATCATACAGAGCATCTCACCCAAACAGAAATCAAGTCTACAGTGCAACCAGATATTTCCCGCCTTGGTGTAAATCAGTACACCACGCCAAAGTACATTTAAAGATACAGCGATGCAGTCGTAGCATCGTGGTTCAGTCTGTTTTTAATCCAATCTGTTGTTTGCTCCGGTGAAGTTGACGCAGCCCACTATTCCGCTAATCCTATATTTTCTTCTGTTCATCAAGTAACTGATTCTACACATCGCTCCATTTTGACATCCACTGTGCGATGAGATTATTCGTGAAATTAAACAAAAAACCAACTCAACAATTCTTTCAAATGCATATAGATTTTGGTTTAAGCATAGGATATTAGGTATATCGCGATGTTTAATGTTGTGGACCGGGAGGAAATAGTAGCTCCTGATGTTTAAGTGGAATCAGTTCTCACGCGGTAATTCCACTTGTAAATTTTGGTGACATGTCTCCTTAAATTGTATTGCCGTTTAGTGGGCGCAGATAAATATGTGGGAAGGTATACTAAATGTGGCGTTCTCGCGTTTAGTTAGTTATCAATTAGAATAGAGTGCAGTAGAAATGACAGAGAATGCAATGATTTTATTTGTAGTGGTTTATTATGAATTCAGACCAATTATTTGTTGACCTGACATACAAATCAGTCATAAGATTTCTAAATATACTTATTGAAAACAGTATAACAATAGAAAAGCAGTATCAGCAACTAAAAATTGTATGCTGCTCAATAGGCAAGACAAGTTTGTGGTACTGTGAGGGTTTCCACAAAGGAGACTGGGTATTCCATGAGAAAGATTGGATTACGACGAGATTGGGAGAGAAGACGACGAGCCTCGGGTTTGTGACGGGGAAGACAAGTGAAGCGGACTTTCTTCTCGGACGGACGAACTGGTTGTTGACCTTTGCGGCACTGACGGATGGGCTCCATAGAGAAGCAGATTCGGTGTGAGAACTCGATTACACGAGTCATTTGCAAAGGTTCTAAAAGTATTTTGCAGTGAGTGAATGCCTTCCAACTTAAAGTGCTTAGACACTAATATGTAGTGTGAAGCTTCTAACCGATCTCAGACTCAGGCCACTCGTTCTTTTTCTCGTACTGTTCGGCCCAATCCATGTCTTCCTCAACTTCATAGTTTTTTTCGACTTTGTAGTTCTTCTTCTCAGAAATCATCTTGTTGTCAATCTCGCACTCCTTGAAAATATTCTTAGCACACTATATACGTGTTATAGTTAAAATCTTGCTAGAAACTAGATTTTTGATTACACAATTTAGTTCCAACCTCATTATTGAGGAGGTAGGAGCGGTGGAATTCCTCGATATTTCCTGTTTCTTCGTCTTCAGCTGTGCGGAACTCGTTATCCTTCTAAAATATTCAGGTTTCTAAAATTATGCTGCTATTACTAGTATTATTGGTATTATTGTTATTATTGTTGTTACTAATAGTATGAAGCTCACATCTCCATCATAATGACCACATAATCCACACTGCTTGTTCTGCATATGTCTGCTCATGAGAACTTTGGTGGTGTATCCATCAAAGCGAATCTCCAACTCACTCAGTACTACTCTGATCAGATTCTCGTTCAGCTTTTCAATGCTGAAACTTTAGTTGCCAATATCACTATTGTTAACTCAAAATGCTGATATTTTGTGACAACACTCACTTGTATTGCTCAAGATCAGAATTTTGACGAATATTTTTGTCGTTAACAGTGACCACCAACTCTCCGTTAATCATTTCAACTTCAAAGACATCACCGCTATTAATGACCTTCATCTTCTAAAAAAAAATAAGCCTGTTAACATTCTATGGTGACACTGTACTTTAACCTACCTTCTCTTCCGAGTTTTTATTAATCTTCTTGATTAGAACAGCAAACTGAGGCTCTTCAGAGCAATCTTTGGCAATAACCGAATAACAAGTTGTGAGGGGAACACGATACAGTAGATTATCAAAGGTGTTGATCTTAGTACTCTTAATATCGCATACAGCCTTCTCCGAAATAGCTTCACGCAGTGTCTTACGAGCAATAGATGGCAAGAAAACGCGAGGAACACGAAGGTTTTGTACAAGGAGACGTTCTTCGGGTGTATCCACAATAATGTCCAGGAAACGACGGCTGATGGGATCGACAGTCAACTGAATAAATGTACGATCTTCCTCATTAGACACTTTCTCAATTTGGCTGTACCAGAAAGTGTATCCTTTGATAATGTCAAAGATACGTTGAATATTAGCTCTTGTACTTGATGTAAGTTCGTACTCGATGATGGCCTTCACCTGGTTAAGACGAGCAGCTTTAATTAAAAGCTCATAAGCGGGAATACCTTTTAGTTCTTTTTCAGCGTGCTGTAGCCATTTTTTCTGTTCCTTATTTTGCTCAACCTGCATCTTGACGGTCATCTCATTTTTCTCCTCGCCTCCCCATTTCAGCTCGACAAGACCCTGTATTTCACGGTGCTTCTGATTCTTTAACTCTTTGATAGTTTTTGGAGTTTCGGGCAAAATTAGCTGAAGTACTGAATTGAAAGACCATTCACGATTCTCATTATCTAAAGGTGAACGACGAACATCAACAACTAGCTTACAATACTGAATACCTTTGTCGCAGGAAGTGCGCACCTCCATTTGAGAATATCTCTCGATTTCAGATCCGATAGCTTCTAGCTTAAGAGTCATGCGGTGTTTGTACCCCTGAGTGAGTTCAATATCACGGACCATTTTGTGGAAGTTAGCACGTCGTTCGCTCTCACTCTTGTGCTCATACTCGCTCTCCTCAGTCTCGAATTTCTTCTCAAACAGATTTTCGAATTGGGGTTTATCCATTCGGCCGCTCTCGACTTGTTCAACAACTAATCGCACCGAGTACTCTTTGAGGGGATTTTTCGTAGGCTCTACAACAATCTCATATAAGTATTCTCCCAATAGGAAATTTTCAATGCTCCATTCGGTCATCCAGTTTCCGCGTAGAACCATATTCATTCCAGCTAGAGAATAGGATTTCATTGCGTTGCGGCTCATCTTTTCCCATTGAGGCAAAGTAATCGTTTTCTCTTCAGCTTCAACATATTCGTTTTTATTTTTGTGAGGGAAGCGGAAGAACGCTATTGGCTGAGTAAAGAAACGTAAAATTGTCTTCTGCTCCTGAGGTGCTGCCATTAGATAAGTAATCTCAAGTTGGTTTCTATAAACGACATCAATCTTCATGTCAACAGGAATTTGCACTTCGAGTGAACGTAGGATTTTTACTCCCTGCTCAAACAAAGGAGTCCACAACCTCATTTGTGATATGTGAGTGGCAGCGAGAGAAGGTTGAGCTTGGATCTTAACACGGAATCCGGACGAAATTTTTTCAAGGGAAAAGTGTCCCTGAGCAGAAAATACGGTGGGAATCTTAGAAGTGATAGCTACTGGAATTCCAAGAGTTGTTGGAATTTTGCGTGATGTTTCGTAGAAGAAGGCGGCCTGATGGAAATTGAATTCGGGTTTTCTGTTAAGAAGACGATCAATATCATTCTTGTCAATTTTTCCACTCTTCATGTATTTCTCAAACACATCATCGACAATTTTTTCATCAACTGGAACGACAGCATAATCCATGTCCTTGTAGCGAAGATAGATCATGGCATATGGCTTTTTACTGTCGGATTCACGAACTTTAATATTCATCTTACGAGCAAGCTCCTTGAGTAGATTCAGAGAATTCTGTACACGACGGCCACGTACAACACTGTTGTCGTTTTCCATTCTATACAGCTTGGTAATGATCCTGTTTACAAGTGGTTCGATATTCTGCTGTGAGAATCCAAGCTGCATGAGATATTTGTTCCAGTTTCCAACGAATACGGTGTCAATGGAAGCCATAACTTCTTTAGGTAGTACAGAATTCTTGCCGAAGATGGTCGCAAAATCAATGTTAGCCCCGGTGAGCATCTCTTCTGAGAAAAGTGAGTTGTGGAAGAACGAACTAACTAGGCGCTGTCCAGGCTTGAATTGTGTCATGCTGAGAAGTGGCTCAATTTCGGCAGAGAGGCGTCTATAGCAGGGATTAGTGGACTGAGCAATGGTAGTGAGCATGTGATAGGTGAATGAGGCTACTTGCTGATTGGGTTCACGTTCCATAGAGCCAATAATTTGAACAAGAAGTGGTTGACGAGGTAGAGTGTGCATGATTTTTACAAGGGCAGCCATACGGATTTCGGGTTGTTCCATGCGGTTCTTGTAAATCGGCATCAGTATGTTTTGGATTTTACGGGGCATGATGTCTTTAAGCAATCGGAGCGCGTCAATAGCTTCCATACGAACGGGTAACTCCTCTTTCACATCGACAATGATTTTCTCTAGCTCATAGACTGATAGATCAATTCCAGCATTTGCCATTGTCTTTAAGGCTAGAATCTTGTCGTAGATGGTGTTGGAAGTTTCAAACTCTTTTTGAATGATGCGCATATATTTTTCTTTGATTTCACGAGTGTTTTCTTTTAACAGATTTTGATCCATGGTACTGGAAACAACTCCGCGAACAACAGATCCATAAGCTAGCCAAACTGACTGACGAACTATAGGCTTTTGCCTAACAAACTCTGTCTGTGAGAAACGGAACAGCAGATCAGCAATCTTTTCGGACGCATATGGAGTTTCCTGAATAGATTTTAGCATTAAAGTCACTCTTAGATCGGCCATTTTGTGATGTTTAATATGCTGTAGGAGGTGGGAAATAGTATTTATCGTTCCTGCCAGGGCAAGGGATTGGTCAATTAACGTTTGAACTTTTTCAGATGCAGTAGTATATACTTCTGAGTGGAATCTTTTCAGTTCATCTGTTGAGCACATTCGAAACATTCTTATCAATCGTGCGACATTGTGAGATGTTTCATGATTATTAATTTCCCAATCAATACCTTCTGAGATAATCTTTTTGATCTGTCCAATTTTGTTGGGGAAGATGTTAAAAATCATACCCGTTTCTTCATCACCGTTCTTGAAGAAATTTTCAATAGATTGCTCCCACTTATTTGAGTAAATTAGATCCTCAGTTTCTTTCCAATTTGCGTTTATTGGGCTGCTGATTTCATTTTTATTCTGAAGCAATAGACTAGAGCGCACATTAGTTTCCATCTCCGGTTTATTCTTAATTATTATTTTGTATGAAGAATGAACTTGAACTTTCTTGAGACCGTCTTTTTCCAGAGTATAAGTGAACAGTGAATAAGGTTGAAGAATTTCGGCATCCTCGCACATATCGCAATTGGATCTGTATCGGAAGTTATACTTGATATCAGTGCGATGGGCACACTTCTTAAAGTTGATTGACTTAGTGAGTGTAGCTTTTTCAACATCAGATACGACGGTATAAGCTACCTCGCAGTCTCCCTCGATTGTTTTTTCGGTTGCAGTGAAGTAATCGTTCTGTGTTTTGACAGCAGTCTTTCCTTCTAACATATTTGTTACATCGTTGCGACCAACTTTCTTTAGATTAAGCTGAATCATGTTGATAATTGAGCGTTTAATATTAGCAGACCAGCTTTCTTCCATCGCAGTAAACTGTAGTTTTGACACCATTCCATCCTTGTAGTGGAAACGAACAGGAAGTTCAAGTAAATTTTCATGATCGCTCAGTATTTGGCGTTCCTTAAATGCTTCAAGATCTGCTAATATTTCAGATTTATTCTCATCAGTAGCAGTGAAGTGGATCTCTTTAAGTTGCAGAAGTGCTGTTCGATCATCAGGTGTCTGAATGATTACAATAGCTTGTAAACGAGAAGTGGAAACATCTGGAGAAGGAACCAAACCAGAATGAATTACACCTTCAAAACGAAAGCGATATTCAGTATGAGGCTGAAGTGGATGAGAGTCCAAATATGGGTGGGCAGCTAGAGCCACACTCCCAAGAGCGAGAAAGGCGAACCACATAGTAGACTAATTTGTAATTATTGCATACTCATTATATAGGAGCCTGATAGCTAAATAGATTGACAGGCTACGGTGTCAGACGAGAGTAGTTAGTTTTTATACGATATTTTGTTCGACGACTGTTTCAGACACTAGATAAGAATTTATTATAATCTCCATGGCAGCTGTCAGTTAAAACACTTATGGACAAAGACTGGTGTATGGTCAGGGTGCTGTAAATTTAAAAGATGCCAATAAATTAGTTAAATGCCATCCTCATGTATTTGCGTGCAAAAAAAATCCTAATACTTAAGACTAAAGAATAATGAAAATTATGAGTTCAAATTGAAACGTATTTTTAGATGCATTAACTAGTTTTCAAACTACTAAATGTTGCATATTATTTTAATTTTTCCAACTGGATGCGTTTGTTCTGATTGTTTATAAGATATAAATGAAAATGTATTAACTAAGAAAAGCCCTTTAAAAATTATCTCCTATCAAGTATTGGTGTTTTTCATTAACTCAAAATATTTAGTTTCATCTTAGACTTTCTTTCTCTTGTATAACTTTGTTAAAGAGCATTTATATAATATAAATGATTGATAATTATTATATATTTCCTTCTTGCAACTGAAGATACTTGTACATAGGTAGTAGTAAAAGGAGATGTATTACAAGTTTACTCTAAATTTAATGTAGAATGACTTAAGAGTATTAACCCACTCCTAACTTTCATTGAACACGACTTTAAGACTAATGATAGAAGCTGATAATTTGTTTGTACTTGAGTGTTTCATTTCAGTTGGTGGCTGACCCACAAATCGCCGCCGAATATAGGCCGGTACGCCTTATCACTCTACCCGTATCGATATACTCAGTCTAGAATATCCCCTATCCATCACATGCCCGAAACAATCAGCACCCACTATATCAATTTTCTTCAAATATATATCGTATTATATCCATTTTTTTTGAAAATACTGCTTATTATACTTCCGAAATATATCTGTACGATCATGGAAAATGTCTCGTTAATTTATACTTTTGTGCTATTTACTATGCAGCAAAGTATCATAAGGTATACATTAGAAACTTTAATTAATCTGCAAGTTGACAACACCGTTTGAGAATTAATCAGCTTCACAACGATTTCTTTTTATTCATTTTCTTTTCCCAGAAATGACGTTTGATTTGGTGTCTCCGCGAGAGAGATCGCTTTAATCGCGTCTTGATGCACATACAATAGAATGACCTCCATTGAAAGTACCATTTTGTTCGCGAAATATCTAGCCGATTTGTCTCATAGGCCTCAGAATATGGTTCTGAGACAATAAAGTTAAATGTATTTCTTCTATTAAGGGTTTACTATAACTTTGACCTACTTAACTATATTGATCTATTAGAATGGTGCTATTTATATCTAGTTTATTGTTATGAAATATTTTGCTTGTTCTGATTGTCAACTGTCATATGCTATAAGAAGTTTTTATACTTTTAGGTTTTGTACTTGGTTTGTACATTTAGATACAAAATCAAAACAACTATGTTAAGACTAAGCTAGCGTTGCTTATATACGGTTTTATCCTCAATGATTCTAGTTTTGTCTTAAGATGATTCATTTGGTGGATAGATCTGACTGATTACGGTCACATCATGAACGAGTTCTTTACGCCTCATCCTGCCTTGTTGTCCACTTGCCTGTTCTTAGATCCTTGCTCTGTATCATTTTGTTTCTTAAACAAATAATTTTATTATTTCCCTTTCTACTAGGCTTACTGATTCTATATAAACTTGCTATCTTTTAAATAAATAAAATTATTCTTTCATAGAAACTAACATTTAATGTGGAGCTTGTAGTATATGTTGTGATTTTTTATATATGTGATATAGAAATTCCAACGAAATTAGTTCTATATACCTTAACCTTCCTTTTAAGTTAACTGTTTTAAACATTAGCATATAGCTATTATAAATTGAAATATTAGTGTAAGTAACCGTATTAAGCAAATTTGAGCTAATAAATTCTCAAAGGTTTTTGATTTGATCCGACTCTTAACTAATAAATCAACTTAAAAAGGCTTTTCGCTTTATTATATTTTTGCCGAATATCCACTCCTTTCAGACCAAATAATTTAAAATGCTAGCGTTCCTTTGCCTTTCGGAATTTTCATCTAATTACATATGTGTAGCAGTAAAGCAATATTGGTGAGGAATAATTAATTCAATTAATTTAACAAACATTAAGATTATTGCATTTCTCATTCTTTGTTCTTATACTTTTAATCCGGTTTTTCTCTGTTTTAGCTTAATTATCTTTAAATTGAATGAAACTAGTTTGCTAATTTTCTCCGAGTACTTTTTTTCTTGTGTGAGAAATACCTTTAACAAATGTAGACACGAAACAGATGGAAGAAATTACAACAATATCTTATCGCTGACTCCATTACTTTCTTTTTGCAGTAATTTATATAAACTATTTAATTTCAGAAGATGCAGATATTACTATACCCTGTGCTGTTGGGGCTCTTATACGTGGTCGATGCGCAAGACATCATACCTGCTATGACTTCCGCTGATGCTACAAGGGCTCCTACACACGAGATTGATCCTTTCAATGATGAGACATCCAAAGAACCTTTTGAATTGACAGAATCACTTGAAACAGGAATGCACTTATCCGGTGATGTTCTTAAATCAAAACCAGAACTTAAAACACTGCCTGAAGTTGTAGGGAAATCTACAGTAGAACCAAGAACTAAAACTGGAACAGAGTTAGAATCTAAATTAAAGATTGGAACAACACTGAAGGAGTTAGAGGCAATGTCTAAAACTACTCTTAAACCTGTAGATGATAGATTTGCACCACATCCGGAGCTGGAACCTAAATCAGAACCTGAACCAGCAATAAAATTCGATAATATTCACTCAGAAGACTATGGAGACGTCATTGAGCCTGTAATCACCCTTAATATTTTTAATATTAAGTATTTTCAATGTTTAAACTTGATATCTTCCAAAGATATCACTTAATCCTTAGCTTTTTTCCAATTTGTTCTTTTTTTTTATCTCATAAGGAAACCTTCTTAATATAATAATATTACTAGTGAAAAATATAGTAAAGCACTTTAATAACTCTATTGTTAATTTGATTACAACATTTTTAAAAATAAATATTTTCACATTTAGAAGAATCAGCCTGATGAGGTGGATAATGAAGTAATAGAGCAACTAGTCGACAGATTTCTTAATACTGGAACCATTGTAGTTAGTTGTTTTATTACTTTTAAACTTATAGATTTATTTCAAAGATTATTAACAATTAATTAACATATATTGC
Source organism: Heterorhabditis indica (assembly GCA_020740425.3). Classification (NCBI taxonomy): domain Eukaryota; kingdom Metazoa; phylum Nematoda; class Chromadorea; order Rhabditida; family Heterorhabditidae; genus Heterorhabditis; species Heterorhabditis indica. The sequence continues at coordinate 46,349 of JAJAVP010000297.1, forward strand.
ATATAAATTCTACGGAGATTTTTAAGAATAAGAATTCATCTAAATTCGCTAACCCTTCCGTCCAGACTCTTATTGATAGTAGCATCTACTGGAACACTGATGGGTTGAAGGTTTATGATTTTTATGTATTTATAATTAAACACACTGTAACAATCTTTTGATGATTATGCATGATTTTAATTTGAGGAATTTGGTTCTATCAAAGATGAAGTAGAAATCAAGAAATGGATTAATGGATATCAGGTGGAAGCACAGAAGGTATTGGGTTTTCTAAATTTAAATTTACTAAACTTAAGCTGGAAGATTTACAATTATCGTATAAAATATTGTTTCTAAAGATCTTGAGGGAGGTAGCTGCTGCTGGTTGGAAATACTTCAGCAACGCTACGCCTCTTTCCAAACAAGGACTAAATGAAGCTGAGGAGGTATATAATATATTTTTATAAATGCGGATACTATAGTCAATATTGCCCAGTGTTAAATATTCTCAGAAAAATGCTTTTTTTGGATCGCCTGTATACAATACATTATGTAGATAGCATGAAATCACTGGATGAAGTTTTATATAGTGTTTTAACTTAAAAGTATACAAGATGGTCTAAAAAAAGAACCAGTTTGAAAAGTTTTATAAATTTCTTCAAACTCCATTGAAATTTTCGTTAAAAGAATTTCAGAAAACTAAGTTTTTTGATTGTATTAGTCTCATCAGTATACGTAACACATGTTACATTTATCGACTTGTGTTTTCCACACACATATTTGGCCCTTTTCATTTCAACCTCTCGCTGCTCTGATGAGTGAAGATAGTGTTTGATATTTCCTATTAAAAAACTACACAATATTTTATTGTTATAAATTCAAAATTTGTAAGCGCTCTCCTTTCGCGGCAACAATAATTTTCCTTTGAATTCTAAGCTAATCTGAAGGTAGCTTTATTCCCACTGATGAACTCAGACCGAAACTTATTGAAGTGTAGCATGAATTGAATCCTGATATTTGCAAAGTCTAGTGCTCGTAATTCAAAGAAAGTTTTTTTAATGGAACATGTCGTTATTTGGTAACTTTTGTAATAACTTGCAAGAGTATTAGTGTGGAAATGAATAAGTAATATTGATTTTGGTATGCAAAAAATTGTCCTCATTTTTCGGTTCTTTCCCGATTTGTTCGGATAACTTCAAAGCAAGCGAAGCAGTTTGATCCTGAATCAATTACTGACACTAATTTGAAGAGGCAGCTTTCATATATTTCCTTCGAAGGGATAGCAGCTCTATCTCCAGAAAGCTCCGCTGCATTTAATCGTGCTCAAAACAAAGTAAGTATCAGAGTTATAAAAAAATAAACCCAATTTAAGTCCTAGTATTTAGAAATTTATATTGGTATTTTAACTGAATCATGAGTTCTTCGTCTCAATTTTTAAAGCTACAGGTATTTCAGTTGAACCGTGACGCTACAGATACTGTTATCTGCGATAAGGATCTTCCTCCCCCATGTGCCCTCAAGTTAGATTATATATACTTACATATTACCAATTTGGATAGCCAGAAAGTATTCTTTTTTAAAACAAACATATCCGTCAAATTAGTATCTCCTAAACTTTCTGAATTAATGAGTCTCCTTATCAGTTATTAGTGATGTAATATAGAAAGATCGATCTCCCTTCAATATTTCGTAACGAGAAGGATGCCAATCGTCTTTCCCACATTTGGATCTCTTATATTACCAAAGTTGCTAAAGGAAAAACGTCATATCAAGAACTTATTGATCTTATTAATCAAGGTGAACATGAATAAAATATGTTCTTTAAATGTTCTACTCATTATCTAAGAGAATTGTATTTTGATCTGTTAAGGTGCCAAGATTAATAATTTTTCTGATGGTGGAGCAATGTGGCGATCTGCATTCGATCTCTCATCCAAGAATTCTAAGCCTATTTTTGATTTAAAACAGCAGCTGGAAAATATATATGAAAAAATACAGCCACTTTATAAACAGGTAAAAATGTTAACAGTATTATTTATTTTAAAAGTAAATTATTTCAGTTTAGGTGAATAATTGCTTTATTACAGCTTCATGCTTATATGCGACGTCAAATTTCTGGTCTTTACGGTAATCCCGTGGGTCTCAGTAAAGATGGACCAATTCCCGCCCATTTATTCGGTTAGTCTATTAATTCTTTGATCCTTTTTTAACATAATGAGATCAATAAAGCCTGGAATTCACCTTTTCTAAGATGAACTCTTAAAAGCTTTGGAAACAACGAAAATAACATATTTATAAGCAGAAATACTATGATTATTTGTTTTTCTATCAGTTAACAGTATGCAGATAGTTCCAAGCATCTGAACCAAAATAAGTGTAAATTATAGAAAAAAATGCATTAACTTTTTCAGGATCAACAGATGGAGGAGATTGGTCGGCACACTACGAGCAAACGAAGCCATTTGATGAAGAGTCAACTGTTGCCGAAGACATGCTTTACTCATTCCATACGCAGAACTATACAACAAAACAAATGTTTATTAAGGTGTAATTGTTTAACTTTAATTTCCAATATTCTTAAAATTGTGAATGACATCTGTAAAATGTTATAGGCATATCGTTATTTGAAGTCCGTTGGTTTTCCACCTCTTCCTAAAAGTTTCTGGACTAATTCACTTTTCTCTCGTGTATGGAGTCGTGATATGATCTGTAATCCTCCTGCAGCACTTGATATGAGAAACGGATCAGACTATCGGTATGTAAAATATATATCAGCAAAATTATTCCCAAAAAAGGAGTTAAGTGTATTCTAGGTGGATATAGTCGTGTCAATAAAAATGTTTGTAAACAAATAAAATTATAGAATTAACACCGTTAAAAAAACTCACTTCTGTTAAAATAGAGAACATCTAAAGATTCATAGGACAATTAACCGTATCCTTCACTGGTGAAAATTATCCTATTGAAGTACAGGAAAATTATATTCATATTTTGAGCAAATTTTTCTAATTATCAACTTTCTTTTCTGAAATCAATCTACTTTCATTCCAAAATAGGGAATGTGAGATTATATTAGTTATAATGACTTTTAATTCGTTTTCTAGGAGTTTTGCGACGAATGAAAACCGATTTTTAAATATACCTATTTGCTTTTCGATTTTAGGGGAGATAATCAATGATTTCAATTCAGAATAAATAATATTTTTGTGTAAATGACTAAATCATATCCTTTTTTCAGAATAAAAGCATGTGTACAATTAGGTGAACCGGATTTCGAACTAGCACATTCTCTTATGGCTCAAGTTTACTATTTATACCTATATAGGCAACAGCCACTATTATTTAGGTGTGTTCATACATTGAAATTTAAGTAGTAAAGTTTAAATATACGCTGGTCTTTTTCAACTAAGTTTTAAAAACATTTAAGAGAACCTGCTTCACCTTCAATAAGTGAGGCTACTGCTAACGTTTTCGCTCATTTATCTACAAATCCCCATTATTTGTACTCCCAGGTATTACTAGCTATAAAATATAATTGTAAGTGGCAGTATATAAGTAATTTCAACCAGTTAAAATATTTATCATATTAGATTATGTGAATTACAGTACTGTATTTCTTCTTTTCTTTTGTAACTATTATGGTATTAAGAAACTCGTTCCATCTCATCATCTAGATATCAAGGACTCTTTTATTATTAACAGATTATACAAGTGCGTTTTTTTAACCAGTTATTTAATTGTTATTTTAGTTTACTCTAGCTGGTAGATTTAAATATTGCACATAACCATTAAATAAAGAAACAAGAGGAGAGTTTATTTTAACTATTAGTAAATCTCAGAGAAGCTCTCGAGCATCTTGTTAAAATGCCTTTTGATCTTGTCGCTGACAACTGGCGTTATGAGCTATTCGAAGGAAAAATTCCAGCTGGAAAGATTAATGATAGGTGGTGGGAACTCAGGTAAGGTTTAAAAATAATTAAATCACTCAGCTAGTTTACATGGAATCTCAAAAACAATATAATTCATATTTTTAAAAAAAGAAGTAATAATTCAAGGAAAAAATACGAAGGTGTTCGCTCTCCACAGCCTTATAATTCTTCTAATCTTGATGCTCTGATGCATACGACCATCTCTCAGGCAAGTTTGATAAGTGAAGTTAGGAAATATATGAAACATAATAAAAGATTATCTAACTTCATATTTATTCTAGGTGCACTCTCCTGCATGTCGTGGTTTCATCAGCTACGTTGTACAGTTCCAGATACTTAAGTCTCTCTGCCCATCTGGATCAGTATTAGTTCGTTGAACTTTATTTAATTGACAATTTCATAGTTTTTATATTTCCTGATTGAAAATAAACATGACATTTAAATATAGCAGAATATAATTTCGCAATCAATTTTGTTTTATGATTAACTTAAATGGTGAATGATACTTTATTAAATTAATTTAAAAGCCCTTGTAAAATGTCCTCAATTTTTAATATAATTGATTGAGTCAACTCAATCTAGAATTTAAACATTGTAATGTTACAATGTTTTCCAACTGTTTCTTAGATAACTCCTGTAGTATAAATAATTATTAGTAGAATAGCTTTTAACTTCAGAGTGAAAGTTGCATACTATCAGAAGAAACTACACAAAAACTACGTGAAATGATGAGAAAAGGCTCTTCCATTACATGGTTACAAGCTCTCGAGATGATCACTGGAAAAGGTACAATATTTATAGCTTAAATAATGGACCAAGCTCAACACGTCTTTTATATGAAACATTTATCACAAATTATATATTTTTTTTTAAATAGTTCAGCTGAATTTGATGTTACTGCTCTTCTCGAGTACTATGAACCATTGGCTAATTGGCTGAGAAATACAAATGAAGTCGATCAAGTGATTATCGGTTGGGATGGAGAGGGTATGCAGTTCACTGCGTAAGTTCTTTCTAAGAGTACTGCTCTTTTATAAGAATCATTCCGATAGTGTTAGAATTTTAGATCATGATTAAAGAAAGAGGAGCAAAATCTAAAATGAGAAACTCAACTGTTAGTTGAACTACTTAAATTTAGCTTAAAGGTATTGTAATCCTGCTTTTAGAATAAGACTCACTACACAGAAAAAATATGTTGTTGAATTGTGAGATTATTAGATTTAATTCTAAAAACTGAAGCACTGGTGGTTCGTTACTCTAAATGGTTGAATTTAGCACATTTTACCTATGATGCGTATCGCATTTCCTAAACAGTTTTAGTGGAAATTATTATACAATTGTGTCTAATAAATTATGTGTATGAATATGGTTTATAATTTTAGGGAAGAGATTCCTAAGCCTCGAAGTGGAATGGATAACGGAAGCGGTATTTTGAGTGAAGATAGAGTTGCATTTCCTGGTAAATAAATAGACAATTTCTATCCAAAAATATAACAGCTATAGTTAGGTTTTAATATGTCAATATCCACATATTTACAGGAGGAATATGTGCCAGTGGCCAAGAATGTTTACTTGATTCTCATTGCAATGGAACACTATGTGTATGTAATGATGGTCTATTCACTCTAGAGATTGGAAACACATTTAGTTGTGTTCCCGGAAATCCGGCTGACAGCGGATTTGGTGATGGGAAGGTATGTAGTGGCTATTATTTTATCAATAGATTTATGTTGTGTAACAACTAATAGGATTGAAGATCTAAAAAAACTAATAAAAATGGTGTACTATACATATTTAAATAATTATAGCCAAATAAAATAATATTTTTAAATAAAGAGAAAGCGTTTGTGATTGAACACCATCTAATGCAGGTAATTATACTTCATTTTTTCTTTTGGAAGTAATAATTATATAGAAAGCTGTGCGTATTGAGAAAACAACATGAACTCTTTAGGGAGGATTGGTCATTGGTTTATATGCCTCAGAAACCACCATTGAACCTAAGCCTATGCCTTCAACAACTACTCACCGGGCAGTACGTAAACATTCCGCCTCTTACCTCTTTCTTTTCCCCTCTATTCTTACAATTATTCTTTGTTTGTAAGTTATATTACATTAAGTTTATAATGCATTAATCTATAAAAACAAAATTATTATTATTTAAATTGCGCATGAGTTTGAAATTTCAAATATTTCATACCTCACGGTTAAAATCGTTTACAGGCATTTTATTATGGATAACGTAATACTGTGATAGTTTTGCCTTTCCAAGAATTTTAACAACATTCGTTAACTTTGTTTTTAAATTTTACATGAATTTTCAGATTAACCGTGAGTTAATTTACGAATACATTGCCAATTAATTTAAAGGTTGTGACAAATTTATAATGAAGGGAATATTTGATCTGAAAAGGCATAGACAATGTTTACAATTTGGTTCTAATTAATTATATAATTATCATTTTGGATTATTCAAAAAAATAAACTACAAAAAATATTTTATTCGACAGAGATTTCTAATTTTACAGACATTAATACGATATTTATTTACCACCAGAAACCATAACTCAAAAGAAGATATCAACATTATATGATGAACGACATCAGTTTTTAGCAAAGAAGAAGTAATACAGAAATATTCATAATTATATAAATTTTAAAAATAGTTTAAAAAAAAGATAATGATGACATAATAATTATAATATGTATTATTCGTTAACATAAAGTGCAAATAGAAAATAAAATAAAACATGCCACTAGGTTCCACTTAAACATCAGGAGCTACTATTTCCTCCCGGTCCACAACATTAAACATCGCGATATACCTAATATCCTATGCTTAAACCAA
>JAJAVP010000298.1:0-53188 GCA_020740425.3 Heterorhabditis indica
AATCGATAATTGTGGCTTTTACATACGGAACATGCTGATGACGTTAATACCGTCGAAAAGCTTGGCTTTCAACGCTTCTGTTGTTGAGTATGAAGCAAGTTATTGAACTTTTAAAACCAGTACTTCTTTTGACCACCCTGTACATAAGGCTGAAAAAAATTACTTGAACGTACCTCTCGAATGCAGCCGCAACAATGAGGAAAGCAGATACAGATATGAACACATGAGAAGTGGTTATGATCACTCGCATATACGACCACCAAGCAGCGGCTAGCCACTCAGAGGAGAAGTAATCCATGTAAAGGTTGACAGGGAAAAGCAATATATATGCTGCTGAACAGGTTTTCCACTTTTTATATTTGATTTTCTTCTGAGATTTACACGAGGCTTTAAAATATACTTACATGTTCTAAAGAAATTCAGCATTCTTAGAAAAATGTTTGTTTAACTACTATTAGCTATCATAAAAATCCCTCGTTTACCAAAACAAAGTTAGCTGCTTACTTTTTTATCTTCAAATTTAATACAGAGAATTTATACGAGTATGAGATGCAATATTCTATCTTCCAAATTAATTCTATTTTCTAAAATTTACCTGCAAATTCTATGTCTGAATTTTCTAGTCTAACTAATAAAAATTAATATTGTCGCTTTTTATTAGTGTTCGATGGAGCAATATCCTGGCAAAACATTTACGCGTGTGGAAAGCCCTAGGGCACAACGAGACTAATGAATATGAAACGCCAAAAGAATGAAAATGGGTGCAAGGAAGTAATGAAAAATAATTATGAAAGCATTTCAGTTAAGAATTACTTCGAAAAAAATACCTGAAAGGAAAGAATCGGCTAGAGCTAGGAATGTCAGATAAATTAAATGCGATGACCGATGCCGCTTATTCCGAACCAAAATACAAAACAGAAACGTGTTGAAGAGGACCGAAACACATGCTATTAGAGCTCCAACAATTCCAACCAGAATTAGCCTAAAATAATGCGAATTTTTAATTTTAATTTTTTAAGAAAAATACTTGCGCAATTTGCTAGGCTCATTTCTACGGGAATCACTTCTAAGAAGTGTCAGACACTTATAACTAATTTTTATGGTTGGCATGGCGAGACTCCCTATTCCTTGTCTAACCTGGAAATCCGAAAACTTGACATTCTAGCACCAAATGTACTAATTTTTGATATCAACCTAAAAATAAAACCATACTCTATCATAATGACCTAGAGAAATTCTGTTATTTCTAATAACCTAATCTCCATTTATAAAGCGCCACAAGATCTATCTAGACGTGGATCAGGACATGATCACTGCAAACGCATAAAATATTATAAATAGTCAAAATATGGAAATCTTTAAAAGAATGTATACCCCAGAATCTCATCTATAGTTATGAAATTGCACGAAAAAAATTATTGTACCAAAGTTAGGTAAACAGCATTGGACTATCACACAGAAAGAATAAACATTTCTCCTTCCATGCTAGATATTTCACAAACAAATGTAGATCTATTAATACCCAAAAATGAAAGATTACATAATATCTCAAATTGTTTCTTATTCTTTTCTCATAGAAATTCCCGCAATTACATGCACAAGCGTAATTAGCTACTTTTTTATCCATCTTTATTTAGAATTTGTGAAGACAAAAATGCACCGGTTAGTTTCCGGTGGGATGATAGCACAATTTTCCTCCCACCAGTCGTAATCGTCTTCTAACACATTATCCGGAATAATGGCAGAATATTCTGTCATTGCAGTCTGAAGTAGCAAAAATCGAATGGCAAAGTAGATTAGACTTGAAGCAAAGATTTTCGAGATTAGATGCGAAAACAAAACAGAGTGGGTAAATTAAACTCGAAAAAAAGAAATTTTACCTCCCGGCTTCCTGAATTTTCTCTATATTCAGCATTTTGAACTGGTTTTATCTGCACTTTTCTCTAGTTTCCTGACATTTCAAAAAGGCACCGTGCGAAAAGACATTAGCTTAGCAAAATCATGGAACATAAAAGAGAAGGCACGAAAAATTATACCCTTTACGATTAACAAAATTGTGTTAGCTTTGCGTGATAATATGATTCTCTAATTTATCCTTTTCCTGCGCCTTCTCACATACATGCACAGACTACAAGATTGAGAAATTTTTAATATAAACAGAAAGCAGAAATACATCATTTTAAGAAAAGAAAAAGAAAAGTAATAATACATCCCTAAGGAAGAGTGAACAATAATGTATTCACCATGAATTATTCATTAAAAACAAAATACTTCGAAATCTAGATTGGTACTAAGCAACTAAAATACATTAGATCAAGCATGACAAAATCAATAAAATTTAATGTTCTTCATTATAAAAAAAAGCTCCAAGGATGTAAATACTAAAGTGGAAACCAGATATTACATGTAGGTATAATTCCCATTACTCGTAAACATATCGTATTTCAATACAATATACTCAATGATTGTAACTACGAGTGCTTGAAAGCATTAAATAAATACTACACAAGCTTATGGCCAGATTCATATAAAATCATGCTTCTTTGAATTTTTTTAAATCTAGAACGTTTACTAAAGAACAACCGAATAAGAAGTGAAGAGGAAAACTATGACGGGCGCTTCCATTCGAGACACGGAAGGGAGTGAAGGCGTGCTAATTGCTACCATAAAACTGATGAGAAAAGCATCATTTTTTCCACAAAACAACTTCGAAATGAATCTTCTTCTAGTAACGTAAGTCTACAATCTTTCAATCATCAAGATTTCGTCATGAAATGCATTTCCAAATTTTTAAGCTAAAATACATATTGATGACGTGTGATTGTGTGCATGAAAACAATTGGGTGTGAGGGCCACGATAGACGTAGGCAGATAATCTATTTCGGGATACTTTGACGCCCCACCTAATTGAAGAATCGTCAAGAGAATAAATATGGTAGAAGCAAAACTGAGGCACAAAAATACTTTCAAGTTACTGGCTAACAACTCTACTATCTTAGTCACGTCCAATTATGGCAACATTTCTTGCGGTAATAAAACTAACCATTATTTAATAGTCTACTAAATGTTTGATGCCGCGTTTCCATGCACATTTATTAATGCTAAAAACTTCAATTCATACATTCAAGGTGATATTACTTCATTTAACTAGCAATAAATACCACGTCAAATTGATTTTAAACAGAAAACAAATCAACATTATATACTGCGATGAATTTATCTGAATATTTGCTTATTCCAAAAATAATCGACTGGTCTTCACAAAATAACAATAAAATGTTCTATAGCTCGGTGTGCACAGGGAACTCATTATCCGGATCGTTGCAAGCAGCTGGTGATCGAAACACGAAACGGTACTCACATTTTGCAGGCTCTGATGCCCCAACTAATTCATTCTCTTCACCACATTCGATCAACACCTAAATGCTACTTGACTTCTACTTGCTCAAAATATGAGTTGACCATTGTATCTCCTAAGCAGTTTAATATATCTTACCTCCGTAGATCGTTTAGGCCCATTCCAGCATTGCTGTCCATCTTCATACTTCTGAGTTGAGTATTTATATGGAAGAGAGCCTGTCCAGTCTTTCCAGTTACTAAGAATATTTACCTTTTTAGTAGGATTATTAATGAAAGGTATAGACAGAACTCAACAATAAGAAGATCAAAGCCACTATTGAAAAAATTTGAAACATTCCCAATGGTAACTTACCCAAGATTAGTCTCTCCATAGCCATTTTTATCCTTTTGTACAGTTCTATCAAATGGACACAGCTTATATGTATACTGCATCTCACTTAACTCAAAACATTGTCCTTTCAACGGAGCCCAAGCAAGATCACTACCAAAGTCTTGCCCAGCAAATGCTTCCGCTTCACTGAAAAGTTATGAATAGTTACTATGTTTGCGGTTAATAATATATTGTAATAAATATTAATTAATACATCTACAGCTTACATTAAGTGCAAAAATAGTTAAATTACCGGACCGTATCTGACTATCAATTGATCCAATTTTCAGATCCAATTCATCGAATTCTTTTCGTAGAGCATCAGCCTCTAAATTATCTATGTAAATCACTGCCTTAAAACAACAACAGCTAATTATTAATTTTATCTAGAAGCAATTCAACCTAACCTGCTATAGCTTTCTCTGTTTCCTCATCAAAAGGAGGCATACCATCACTGCTCTCGATGACCGTATCTTCTTCCTGTTCATCAGTATGAGTCTTGTCATCATCTACAAGTTTTTAGACTAAGGATTTGGAAATTAAAACTAACAATTCATGTGAAAATATGGAATGGTATATAAGAAAACCTCACCAGCTATCATATCATCATTATCATCAATTATATCACGAGGCTTTATTTTAGACTCATATGTTTTCTTTGTTATCTCTAATGTGTCATACATGTTGCCTAAGAAATGTTCGTAATCGGCTTCATCCACCGATAGATATATCTACAAAAAATGATAAATATATCGCACATGAAAGTACTCTACAGATTTAATGCCAATTCGCATTATTGTATTGTTAGAAGTTATTAATGAGCAAAATAATAAGAATAACTAAAGACAACCTTCACTTCTTCATCTGAAACTTCCCCATCATGGTTAGAATCAATGTAAGCAAGCTTTTTCATTTCATCTTGAGTGATCCTAAAAGATAGATATTAAAAAAAATATTTTACTTCAAAAAAAGAAGTTGCACTTATCGAACTAACTTCAAATCATTATTGCTATCAATCTCCTTAAATACGATACTAGCCTTTTCATTTTTCTTCTCTAGATTAGCCGCTGAAATTATGATCTTGAACGAATTGCGAATAGACAGAATATATTATTGCCTATATAACAATTTTAAATGGTTCTTTAAAAAATAAAATTAGACCTTAAGATATTTATGAACACATTATATTAAACGTAATATGATTCGAAGTTTTTAAAGCTATACCTATAGAATTTGTAGGTACTTAAAACCAAACAACTAATACCTGCTATATTATAACACAACAACTACTAACCCATCCATTTGTCCTTATGCTGATCTTTAAGAGTTCTTTCTCTGTCTTCTGCCTCTATCTTTTTAGCCACCAATAAGTCTTTTGTTGGAAGCAGCTGATCTCTTTCTACTTTCAAAGGTACCACATTTCCTACTTTTTCTTCCTGAAATACTACATGAAAAGAAGAATTTTAATGTCCAATTTAATACTAATTTTCCCTTCATTTCTCTAAAATGTACTTTGATTCTTTGTCCCTCTTTAGCGAGTGTTTGCCTAATTGCAAATCCCTTCTTCATGATTTCTAACTGTCTAGCTTTCTCTTCACGAGCACTTCGTCCAAGCTCGTCACATATATTAGGACAGTCTATAGCTCCGTTATATTCATCACTACCATCGCAACAATCTATAATTAGACTCAAAATATCTTTACTGTTTGCAACTTTCCAAGCGAAATAGCTAAAAAAAGCATCCTAACCTTAAAATGGTCTATAATTACGTACCGCATATTTTATCATTAACTCTTGATGAAGGGATATCAGCTGCTGCATGTCCTTTATTAGCACAATGAAAGATGCCGGATGGACAAGCAGATGTCCCTCAAAATTAAACATCCAAATCTATCAATAACATTAGATCACAACTACAAACAATATTTTATAGAAATAATAAACCTGGTTCATCACTTCCATCAGGGCAATCACAGTAATCATCATTGATCTGGTCGTACATTATGCTCTTTGATCCGTCCAAACACAAAAATTCGAATTTCCGCTTATATAAAGCAGCTCCTGTTATTCACACATTAGAGTATACTCGTTCGTATGTTCATAATAGCTACAACTCACTAGTTGATCATACATTGTTATTACTTGAAATATAGCTTAGTAATTCCCTAACAGGATCTATGTCTATATGCTTGATTTATAGTATATCATTAAACATTTAGACAATAAGAATTGTATAGATTAAAACATCGATAGACCTATTTCAACAGCATATTAAACTGACTGTTATAGGGAACTCCTCTTGGTAACTGTTCTACATCCGGTTCTTTTGCTACAGAAACGGCAATAACTGAGACAATAGTTATGCTCAATAATTTAAATTCCATGACTACCTGAAACCAATCCCTTTACATGTAAAAACAAGTGTTATTTCACAACACTGCATACAATAGAAGATAGACATTTTAAAGAAAGACGCAAATAGTGGATATTGATAATAATGACTTTAATAATTATTTAATACTAATAAAACAAAGGTGAACAGTTTTCATGGCCATTTACCCAGTAGTTTCAATGAAAGAAACACTAGCTAGAAATTCAAATAATTACATTTCGTGATATTTATCTATATTAATACTTACAAAACATTTTTTTGCACTTTATGAATATTATAATCACATACACCAAACTATGAAGATGTTGACCCTTAAAATAAATCATATTTTACATTGCTCCTAGTAGCGTACAATGCGGCGCGGCATTAACTGACCAATAGTAGAGTTACTGACGTGTGCCTAATTCCATGATGACGCCCATCGTGATTTCCTAATTTTGAATCTTGTTGTTTGATGTATAATAACTTATTTAATCTATATAGTTTTCAAAATTTTCAGAATATGAACCTGTTAGGATTCTTTATATTTTTCTCTGCGTCATCATTACTCGGGTTTATTGAGTGTGGCAGAGACTTCTATAAAATATTGGGTGTTCCAAGGAATGCAAATGCTAATCAAATTAAGAAAGCCTACAGAAAATTAGCTAAAGAACTTCATCCTGATAAACATCCAGATGATGAGCTTGCTCATGAGAAATTTCAAGATCTTGGAGCTGCTTACGAAGTAAGTACATTCTTTAACTATAGGTTGTCTAAACACTAGAACTGAAAAATAATGTAATAAGAGTAGTTTGATACTTTTAGGTTTTGTCAGATAAAGAAAAACGTTCAACATATGATCGCCATGGCGAAGAAGGTGTGCATAAGATGGGTGGGGGTGGTGGTGGTCACGATCCTTTTTCATCTTTTTTCGGCGACTTTTTTGGTGGAGGACATCAAGAGAGAGACGATCAGTCACCTAGGGTTTGTTATATTTATGAAACTTTATCTCTATTCATTTTGATAATTACTACACATTTTTAATAGTGTATAAGAAACCCTAACTTAGTAAATGAGAAATTTTATAATTCATTGAAACTAACAAATTTGGCTACGGTACTACCCGCTTATCAGTTATTTGTTTTAGGGTGCTGACGTAGTTGTTGACCTATTTGTTTCTCTTGAAGAGGCCTATAATGGACACTTTGTTGAAGTGAAGAGAAGGAAAGCTGTTTACAAACAGACATCTGGTACCCGACAGTGCAATTGCCGGCACGAAATGCGCACAGAACAAATGGGAATGGGGCGCTTTCAAATGTATCAAGTTAGTACCACACTGAGTTATACACCTCTTGGGAATATTAATTCATAAGCATGTATTTTAATGCCATGAAAATTAGTTTTTAATGTTTTCTTTCTTCCTCTAGGTAATACATTTTTTTGATGTGGTGTATGAAATATATATATATATATACATATCACTTCATATTTATCCCTTATTTTTCTAATTTAAGACATTTTTAATAGAATGCGGTATACGAAATATTATTATTTTTAATCTTTATAGATCAAAGTATGTGATGATTGCCCCAATGTGAAACTTGTACAAGAAACGAGGACTCTAGAAGTACGCTTATTTTGTTTTCTTCTCGAGACATGATGTACATTTTAGCTAAGACTATTATATTAATGGAAATTTTGCATAGTTTATACAGATATTTTATCTGACTATTAATTATATTGCCTATTCTTAGGTAGAGGTCGAGGTAGGCGCGTACGATGGCCATGAGCAAGTATTCAGTGGTGAAGGTGAGCCTCATATCGAGGGTGAACCGGGAGATTTAAAGTTCAGGATGCGAATTCATAAACATCCCAGGTATCCTTAATTTGGTATATTTTTGAGACAAATGAAACCTTTAGCTACTTAGTTATTTTCACCACACTTGTAATAGACTAAGATGTTTTTTGCAATTTATTGTTTATGTTTGTACTAACCTTTTGTTTTGATGTCTTATATATGTGCTTTTGTTGGGGTTTTTAAGAATTATTTTCCAAATTTTTTTTAAGGTTTGAAAGGAAGGGTGACGATCTTTATACCAACGTAACAATTTCATTACAAGATGCACTAAACGGATTTGAAATGGATATTGAACATCTTGATGGACACAAAGTTCATGTTGTCAGAGATAAGGTATCTGGTGTTGTTTAGTTTAGTTTTTCAAGTGGTTTTGATAATTAAATTAGATACAATACTACTCCCTATGAACGAAAGATCAACTGTTATATTTTAAACTGCCTTGCTGAAATTTAGCATTTAATTGGGATTTTTAGTTGAAAAATAATGCTGTTTTATTAAATCTTAATTTTTAATTGAAACTTTTATATTTACTTATTTACACAATATATTATTGAGTAATAATTTCAAGCTTATTTTATATGTAAAAATGCCGCTTTTTTTCTTATCAGGTTTCTATTTGTTTACAGGTTACATGGCCAGGTGCTCGGTTGCGTAAAAAAGATGAGGGAATGCCATCAATGACTGATAATAATCAGCGAGGATTACTTTATATCACCTTTGACGTCGAGTTTCCACGAACAGAACTTACTCTCGAACAAAAATCAGCTGTTATAGAACTTCTTAAGCAAGATGGCATTAAACCAAAAGTTTATAACGGATTACAAGGATATTAGATCTAGACCAGGTACTAGGTTGCAGTTAAGAATTCGTTGTTTAATTCAGTTTTATTAAACATTAGTTTCATTACATCAATAAAATTAAATCGGAATCTAAGGGCTGTTCTTTCTTATGTTTTTTGATATATCTGCGCATAGCAAGTTTTATTCTGCGGGTTTTAAATTGTTTTAGTAGCTATAGGAAGGATGAACTCTTGTAGGCCTTTGTTTTAAATATATGTGGTATCTGTGATAGATTTATTTTACAATACTTCACTCGAAAATTGGAGCGAATAAAATTTTTATTTTTTGTTATTATTAGAATTTTATTGTTTTTGTCATAAAGATACCAGTCCTACTCCACTTATTGGGATGGTGTTTATTTCCTTGCCACTATTGTATTCATTGTGTTAATAAAATACTTAACTGTTTTCGGTTTCACTTATGCATAGTGGGTTTCTATGAGATACTAATTTTAGTCTAATTATCAGCAAATGAAGGTATTGTTATTTTGTGGATTGCATTAATCATTTCAATGTATACTTTAATTTGTTTTTGTTTTGTCACTAAAAAGTTTAGACGGGATTTTTCCTCAATCCCTACTTTATATTTGAAGAAGAACGTGTTTAAGATTGTAGCATCTTTTTAAACAGTGCCAAAGGATCCGGCATCCCATAGTGCCTAGTTTTCCGGATTGCTCGGATGCTGCGTGCACTACTCACTAGATGTCGTCGTCATGCCCTCACATGCCGATCCAGCCATCAGATAAGAAGCGCCTGCGCAGTTGGTATGCTGTTATTGCGGACAAATGTGCTTTTCCCAGGACTGATAGTTATGCTGCTGCAGCTGTAAGCTAAATTGTTTTTTTCCTTCAAACAATGAATTTATTATTTTCAGTCTATAAGCTTTTGAAATAAAGATGTATATTGTTTTAATCATTGTAAGAAAAGGAACTATATCTGAAATTATAATGTTGCAGATATCAATGCGAGCTACTCATTGCTCAGAGTGTCCAAACGAGAAACGTCTTTCCCGTCTTCCCTTGCTTATGTGTTGCGCTGGTTGTAGTTCCTTCTTATGCATGCCACATATGACAGTTCATCTTAGGAAACGTAGTCACGATATGGGTTAATATAATACGCATATTTTTTTAAAATGGTTTTGAAAAAATAATGAAGATTTTTTTAAGCAATGTCGATGGAAACAGGATATATCTACTGTTCAGCATGCCATGACTTTGTTTATAATCGGGTACTAGAAGTACTGAGATTGGGCGCTGTTAATAAGTATAGGTTGGTGATTATGAATTATGGTTAACTCATATTTTTTATGTTCTATAAATTCCTTATAAATGAATAAATATCTTTCTAAAACATATTTATATGAAAATCTTTTTTAATAGTTAAAACTACTTTTATGATTTGTTCAAGAACAAGGTTAGGATTGAGCAAACAAGTCTCATGGAATCCAACTGATGCTGATATTAAAACCTGGGACATGATGGCGCGAGTTGGACAACCGTTGCGTAAGTAATGAGTAAAGTAATGTAATGGAGAACATCACTGGTTTAGTGAAATTAATTAGTATAGATAACAATATTGTTAAATTCGTTAGCTGCTGTTCTGATACAGATCTCCGCGGTTTACTCAACATGGGTGCAACTTGTTATATGAATAGTGTGCTTCAAGCGCTAGTACACACTCCTGTTCTTCGCGATTATTTCCTTTCCGATCAGCATTCTTGTCAAAAGAAACCAGGCACATGTCTGATGTGTACAATGCATAACCTAATGCAGGTTTGTTATTTTCAGTTACCGGTTCTACTTTATTGACCCTTATCAGCATAAAACAATTGAGACTAATAAACTATTCTTGTATATATACAATTTCAAAGCTAATATAGTTTTTGATTGTTTTGTTATATTATCATGTATTTTTAGGACTTCCATCGTGGTGACTCTTCTGAGGCTGTTGCTCCAGGCGACGTACTCCATATTGTATGGGAGCAATCCAATATGCGTATGGGTGGACAACAAGATGCGCATGAGTTTTTTTTAGCTGTGCACGACTTATTGCACAGGCATTATAGTGGTGTGTAGATATTTTTAATAATTAAAGTTATTGAGGAATTGGAATAACTATCCCCTGATACCTTTATTTCTTAGGAAACTAGGTTTAGAATTTTCGAAAACATTTTTTTGTCAACATTAACTGTGTTTGAAATGCTACTACTAAAAGTCTTTCTTTACTTTCAGCACCATTAACATCAAATATAGTTTATGAG
Organism: Heterorhabditis indica; assembly: GCA_020740425.3. Taxonomy (NCBI): domain Eukaryota; kingdom Metazoa; phylum Nematoda; class Chromadorea; order Rhabditida; family Heterorhabditidae; genus Heterorhabditis; species Heterorhabditis indica. The sequence goes on from JAJAVP010000298.1 coordinate 11,058, forward strand.
TCCGACGAATGTAAATGTATTGTTCACCAAACATTTACTGGCAAATTGCGCTCCGACATAATATGCAGCCAATGCTTGTTGGTTTACCTTTTGTATTATTTTCTTGTAATATATCCAGTAGATGAAATATTTACTCACTTTACAGCTCTGTATCGTCTTCAATACAGCCATTTCTTGATATATCTCTGATAGTACCATCAACTCTCACAAATGGATATGATCAGATTAATGTGAAAAACTGTTTGGAAATGTTTGTTACAGTGATTTTTTTAAAACTTGCATTTAAATTTAAAGATAATAACCTAACCTCTAGGTATTGTGCTAGTGAAGATCTCGAACGAAACTGTGAGAATTGTGGTTGTAATCGAGCTACTCGACGATTAAGCTTTAAGTAAGTAGTAAAAAATTAAATATCTTTTAAAAAAATTATATTTGGCAGCTAGTCGTTTTTAAAAATTCGAATGTAAAATTGCTAAATAATTTTTGTTATACATATTGGCTGAGCTTAGTTAAATCACCCTGCAGTATTCTATTTCTACAGAGTACTACCGTCAGTAGTTGTGTTCCATCTTAAGAGATTCAGTCCTTCTGCAACTGGAAAGAATAGTACAGTTGTATGGTTAGTGGTAGGACGTCTACATCTAATTCGTTCTAGACTTATTAGTTATCTCTATTATGTCGAAGTTGAATAGATATAATATATGAAGGTTTGATTTGGAAACGGACATGTCACCATTTACTTCTGCTTACTTGGATAATTCTTCGCTATTTGATCCACGTACTTCGGCTGGAATGCTCAGCCATAAAAATCACTCGTTAGTTGAACATTTTGTTTTTGTGGAATTAAGTACTCTTATTTCACTACTTAAATACTAATTAGCTGTTCCGTTATAAGAATTTGGAAGTTTAGTTTTAACTACTTGATACCGCATTTACTTTACATTCGGTGTATTTTCACAATAAGCATATTACTTTTTTATTCGAAATTCAGATATTCATTGTTCGCTATTGTGACACACATTGGTGACTCATCAGGAGCTGGCCACTACATAAGTTTCGTACGACGTAATCAGAATAAGTGGTATCGCTGTGATGACCATCAGGTCTTCCTTTAAATAGCATTTATATTTTTTTGCCCGTCTAGAATCTAGTTTGTTTAGCTATTTTTCATAACTTTTCAGATTAAGGAAGTTCACTATAGAGATGTTGTGTTGGCAGAGGCCTACTTATTATTTTATCAACTTACTCAACTACGGTTGAAGTAATTTTCGATTCAGTTCAAAATAGACAACTATTAGTGAATCATCTTTACAGGTTTGTATCATATTTAGTGGTTTTTTCCACTAAGTAATGTATTATTTCATGAAATAAGTAATGTTGACTTTGTTTTCCGGATTTTATGTGAACTTATGCGCTGTTCGTGACGCTCAGGATTTGAATTCCTTCATATTGCATTGGTCTCTTTTTTTTTTGCATAATCGCATATCTTCTTTCTAATGTGTCACTGGAGCAGATGACTCACTTAAATATTGAAAAATTGCATTTTTTTTTATTAATTTATTTAAATTGCTTTTTTTTGCTCCAAGGGCAGGGAAAAGTTAATTGTGATATTCTTGATATTCTTCTTTCTGTTACGTATCTTTTCTATCCTGCTCACTGCTTTTAAAACAGCTCAGTATTGCATATCATATGAAAGTTTATTATGACCAATAATTTTCCTATTGAACTACTTTACAATGAATGAGTTTCTCTGATTGTTGCTTTGTGATCTATGATTTTATACGAGCTTTAACTTCGTGATATTCTAATTTCACCAGGCTACTGGTTTGTCTATTGCAATCTCATTAAATTTCCGCAATATAGTTTTTATATTGTATATATCGTTACCCAATCTTGAACTGTTTATTTTCTATAAATTAGGTTGACCTTTTAACGAGTTCTATATTTGAATCGTATAATACTATGAAAAAGGCAGTGACCTTAAAATCCCAGTGGTTCCGGATAGGAAGTTACTCATCCTTGGATTTATACCTTACTACTTATATGGATATACCTGATGGGTAAATGTTCCCTATAATTTGTTGTTTCCTAATAATATTCGAAGCTTCTTCCATTAAAGAGAACAAACTACATGCTACAAACACCTAGATTTCGCTAAAAATATTCGGAGGGAACTTATCAGCTAGTTATGCTGTAGTATCTTAATCATGGAATTTTTCTACAATTTTGTGGAAGGCTGAATAAGACGGATAATTGCATTTTGCACAACATGATATTATAATTTTTTATTAGATATTTCCTATTTTCCCGACTTTTTTAGAAGTATAGTCGCACAGTGAAGTAAATTTAAAAACTAGAAGAGTCACTTTTTCTATGATACATGTATGAACACTAAAACTGAACCCATGTGCACGTGTGAATCGATACAATATAAATGACAGTGTACTAGGGAATGTATTGCACGTTAATATTAACAGACTAGAAAAACAAAGGCGGACTTGAATTATTGTGGACCATTATGCAATACGTGTCCGAGATAAGAATGGACGTATACGTGAAATATGAAACAAAATCTGGGATGCACTAGAATTATTAGAATTGTAAGGCCCACGGGCATTAAAGCAGACTATTGGATCGGCACAACGTATCACAGTAGGGCAGGAGAAACGGATGGAAGACTAACATCGCTTAACAGATGTCAAGTCAACTGCTCTATACTAGATAGAGATCAAATTGCGCACTGCGCTTTACCCGGAATATGGGATAGATTAATGCCATTGATGCAGCTTGGTGGCTTGAGGATTATCACTGAGGTAGTTGATTTATAGTGGCAATGACAGACTCCTTGTAAACCTTAGAAAGTCCACCTTGCCAGAAATTAAGCACATCACGGTCCTGGAAGAGTATTTATATTGTCTCTAATTGGAAGCAATTAGGAAGGAAATACTAGAAAAATGTAAAAATGAACCTGTTCGGTACAGCCACGGACGAGATGATAGATGTTGCTGATATGCATATCTGGGAGTATTTCTTTCTGTCTCAACATTTGATAAACAAGTTTTGCCTTTGCCACCCAGTGTTCACGAGTTGACCTTATAGTTGCATCCAAAACAGTATGGTGCACTTCCTTATCTGTAAAAAGTCATTTATAAAAATTCTATCATATTTCTCGTTTTTAGCCCACTCATACATACCAAGCAACAGCTGTTTGTATCTATCTAGAAGCTTAGGTGTATTAGGATTCCTGTTAGGTCTTCGCCGAATTTCTATCTTGCAGTCATTGAGAGAATTTGACAACTGTCCTTCTTTCGAGATTCGCAGTACGAGCACGTTCTGAATATCCAGTGGAATATCCATGTCTAGAGGCCCACCCAAAAGATTATACCTGCAAAAAATAATAACGAAACCTGTTAATAAGACAATTATTTTCAGAGTACATTTGTAAATTTATTTTACAAAATTTTATTATAATGGTCGTAAAAAGCAGTATTGGCGAAACGATTCTCAATTGTCTTCAGTGTAATAACTACTCGTGAGCTTTTACATGCATATCTATAATGTCACGCAAACACATGAACTAAGATCAAAAAGACCGAAGATATCCATTAGGTCTTTAATATTAGGTCCGAAGAATATATTCCAAGGATGTATGGTTTACATAAGTCCTATGCTTGATAAAGAGATGTTACTTTATTTTCACATATGCTATGAAAATTATTTGGCTATCACTTTAGAATATTTTTTAAAGCCAAAAATATTTTACCACTGTACGACACAAAAAATCGTTCAATCACAACTTCCCGATTCATCAGAGATTTTAAAAATTCGAAATTCACCATCTTAAAATACCACAGAACCAGAAATATATATTGTATTTCAAAACCACAATACTTGCTTGTAATTCACAAAAATTTTGCACTACACTATTGTTGCAACTGATTTAATTTTATCGTCAAATTATATTCCACTGCTATAGGACCTTTTAGAGACGCCATTTGCCATTTAGTCCCGGATTAATCGGCTCAACACCATAAAAGCAGTCGGGCGCAAAGCGATTTGTGGCGATAACTGAGCTCCTGGCGGGTTGCGAACAGGCCAACCAGCGAATGGCCGTGACTTGTTCGTAACACCGTGCAAATTGACAGAATACCTATTACGCAGTTATTCAACCATACTGCCCCATGCTGTATTTTGATAATATAGTAGATAGTTTGCAAAAAAATCAGATTAGATATTATATAAACTTAAGATTAAAAACAACACCATCTGTATCATTAATATTAATATATAATAAACTTAACATTGCTACAATGTTATACAGGATTTTAAAAAAAACTCACTTATATTCATATTGTTCAGAGTAAACATTGACTCGAAGGCAGCCTATAGGTAACAAGTTCGATAATGCCAGTAACAGTTGTTTCGCCAACAGTTTATGTGAACTTTCAACTACCATCTGCAAATACATAACATACCAACAAAACGTATTTTACTAAACATAAACTTTTTTCATATGAAAGTATATCGTAAAAACCCAGCACCCGCAATGCCATATACGATAATTCGTGTCGGCAATTACATGGGTTCCTATGGGACCTCCTCTGCTCCGCAACAAATTGATCGCCCACGCTCAATCAAAAGCCAGCCCTCTATCCACTAACATAAACAAGCCTTACGATGAGCAGACTGATTAGGTCATCCCATAGGGAACAGATATCCTTTATCCAAGGATATTAGTACTTAGATTAAAGCAATGCACTGCATGAATAATCACTGAAAATACTGGTACACTATTTATTATATATGGCACTCTTAATTGTCAGTTTCCAGTAGTCAATGAGAATGTATTCCTTGGGTGTACTAATTAATTAGTCATATGGTATTTTTAACTACTAAAACAATTTAGATAAGGTATACTACACAAGTATTATCAGCTCTATTTTAATATACAATAACAATTGTCCATCCAAGTAATGAACGGTTTCTCTTACTCTGAAAATAACCAAGTTACTACACTCAAATGTATAAATGTAAACTGGCCCATATGACCTATACCAATTATAGTCGGACTATGGATTTCCTATGGCGAGTCTACTATTCTTAAAATAAAAATGTTATTGTATCTGTTATAAATGACAATATATTATAAAATACTACATTATATAGTACGAGTAGCATTTTAACCTATGAATAGCGTATACCTTTGTATATCCCCACCGAAGTGAAAAATTGTGCTAGCATAATGTAATTGGAATTAAACTCGTAGAATTAAGTACATTGTCATAAACAATTGTATAAAAAAAACCAAATGCCGTAAATTAGGTTTACTTAGCCACAATAGTAATGTCACACGCTAATTTACCAAAGCAGTACCTATCCATTACCGTATCCATGATAATCAATTATCGCCGAATCAACAGATGCCTAGAACCTGTCTGTACCGCCCAAATTGTTCCATTACCGTATACCAGCAATATACATAATCACAGAATGCGGCAAAAAATATTGACATTAGAAAATGTAAATGAAGACTTGATGGTGAGAAAAATGAATAACAGAAATATTATATAAATACATCACGTATAATGTGTCACCAACCTGCCCACCAGTAATAATTTGTTTGATTACTAAGTCCAAGTCATTTTCGTCTTGCTCAAAAAGTATCCGTGCAACAATTTTCAGGTTCACTAGTTGGGCCATTGTGACCTAAATAAAATTGTATTTAAGCAATACAAAGCATAAAGAATAAAAAATATGCCATACTTCATGCTGATTTGGTTGAGCTAAGTCCAATTCAACTATATCGGCAGGTTCCATCTCCATCATAACCTAAAACAGGTTATGAAGGTATTATTCGTGTACAATATAAAAAATGTTATAGCATTTCTCTCTAGGAAATAACCTACTATTTATGAGTACAATTTGAGACCATCTACTCTTTTAATAAGATATAAAAACATTTTCTAACTTCGTTCATTGTGAGAACTTCACAGAAAACATATCACAGATATCTTAAACTAAATAAGCTCCAAAACATTTAAATAAATACAATAAAAGATCTTTTGAGTACTCACCTACCACTACGCATAATCACTAGTACCACGCATATGCTACCAATAACGTTAAAATATGAATCTAGAGTGCTACCCCAAATGAGAATGTTAATATAATTACACGCTTGTTGCTGCAGTACGAAGAAAGATTGTGATTAGATTATAAGCATAATGAAGAAATGCGATGCAGAGGGCATCCTTTCAGTGAAAGAGGATTGCTATAGATATAAATATACTAGTCAGTAGTTAATATTACCTGTATGCTAATATTGACAAATGGCCTATATCGGCAATTCCCTTAAATTCAGAGCAAAAAAACAACTATATATTATGCGTAAATGCAAAATCTCTACAACTATATAGTTAATAGTAAAATCTCCTTCTTATATGCTGATGGTATCACTATTCATTGTATTATAAAGCAAAGTCATACCAACCAACATATCCTGAGTTGGGATACCCTCCAATACTTGATCGTAGCATCGGAGAGTTTCCGTACGCAATGTCCACATCATTTGCCTATAATATAGACTAAAATAACTCATACTACTATTCGCTCGAAAAAATTTTTAATAAGGGAATTTGAAAGACGCAGTATTACTCAGTGCAACAGAACTATTTCGCAATAAGACATTTTGAGTGAACGATGTCTAGCTTGATAATGTGCACTCAGAAAGAAGAAACAAAGCAATAAATGAATCATGATAAATTAAAAAAGAATATAGGCAATTTAAGTAGCCAATGAACAGACCACAACTAAAAGAAATAGTATAGGAGATGAATTCAGGAGCGGGCCGGTCACCGAGGTGCAGGCCGCATAACTAACGATGAGGAGAACGGGGACAGACACGCAGAGCGTCCCGCCCCCCGTGAGAGATCCAGAGTAGGAAATCGAGGAGTGGCGCAAAGCACACAACAGTGAAATCCTACTGTTCAACAATGAGAAGCAAGAAGGTAACGAATTAGATGACTATTTAGCAAAGATATAGAATCTAGCAAGCTATATTCATAACACATCTGCGATTTATTATCAGACTATTTGTGGAAGTTGATCTTCTTTAAAAGAAGGCAGTTGACAAGTGGACAATCGATTCATCGCATAAGCGAGAGCGACACGGTTGACAGCACAAGTCAGAAAGCGAGATAGAACACATTTATACCTAAAGGGAAATAAAATAAAAGGCACATTAAATAAAATTGCATAATTCTAAGAGTATACAAATTGAGAGGTTAACTATACAAACTATTTGAAGTTATTGTCAGTACATCTACTATTATCATTTGTGGAATCCCACATTGTTTCTTATGAAATAAATAAGATTCAAGGACTTGCTTAGAAAATCAACTTTCCGTTATATATTTGTATGTGCTACCGCTAGCTATCCATATAAATATACATTATTTTGCCATTTAAAAAGCACTTTGTTGTCTCTTAATGTAACATAAAGCATAAATATTATTTTAAGTTTAAGTGAAGACTTGTACACAGTGAACGACGGGAACTCCCGCAGAGTACTAATGAGGCGTCAAATTAGGCTCCCGCACAGCTTATAGCCAGGAAACAACGTGTTATCATGGTGAAGAAAAAAGATATGCGTGATTTCCTTTTCACGCATATAGGATTCTGATAATAACAAATCTATGAAACATGAAAGACCTAAAAAAATATATGAATGTATTTATCAACAAATATCTAACCACATCTAGAATCACATAATTGACAAAGAGTCTATATTTATCATAATTGACTTGCTATAGCAGCATTAATAAAGGCATATCTTTTGAACGAGCTGAATGGCCGTGCGAGCGACACCTGCCCGTCCATTATGGACTGTGAGTATCGTTAGAGCCGTTGCGCATAGTCGTTAAGGGTAAACAACCTAATTCAATTGCAGTCCATATACTTTCGAGGAGCACCCAACCGTGAAAGAAGTGGCCACTACTAAGTTGCCCTAGCATCCATACTAACTCTCAATGCCAGAAAAAGGGATAATAATTTGTAATGAATGCCCATAAGATTTATCACGAAAAAATAGGAATGTTGACTACTTGAATGCAACTTCAAATTATCTCGCTAGCAAAACTATCCGGATAACGCTAGGATCCAGAAGAAAAAGTGAATTACTCTATATTGCAACAATTAAATATACATAAAAATCATATGCATAGCTAATCTATATTGCAATACCAGATCTTCCATAGACTTACATGTTCCAAACGATTTATAGTAAGACTTTAATATAAAATGATAATGGTTCACTGTCACATCTGAGTCATTTAAAACATTAATGACATACATTTGTCCTGTAAATCTTATAATTGAAGTATAACTATTTCCAATCTAATAAATATGCTTTTACCCTATTCACTATCACGCTAAGCTAGTTGTCATGGTAATCATGAGGTAAAACAAATATTTTTTAAAGAGCGAAGTAATTAAAGAATTTGAATTCCTAAATTTGAATACCATGCTTTAATCCGTTCATATTCCACTTATTCATCACATGGAAAAAATGGAAGAATTATCGTTTAACTATAGAAGCAATCACATATGCTACGACTGGAATTAGAAAATCACTTACTTTACCGCATCATACGCAATCAGATATAATTATTGAGAACTGTCATTAGATATACACAAAGGATATTTTAAAATACCATGTAATTACCTGGAAAAACTTAAGCCTAACTTCTTTTTATTTGATGAGGAATAAATCTAATCTTGTTATAATTAAAATCAAATACGCTAGAACTGGATTGCTAACAGCACAATTCTAATAAGTCCATATTAATAAACAAGAATACGAATCACTGATATCGTTTTTGTACCTTATAATGGAGAAAAATTCAGTGAGTAAACCACTTAAAAAATAAAACGCGCCATTTCGAATTGGAGAAAGTCGATAGTTGATCCTAGAATTTTTAAGTCCATATGATATACCTTAACAACTAATACCGATGAGTACAATTTAGAAAATAAAGTATAAAATAATAAACTGTGAAGAGTAAGTAATTAGATCACCCCATCTAATAAATGTTTCAGAAGTATTGAAATGAGCAAAACTTTCAATAGTATGACTTTTAACGAGGACAGGTTTATTTCTAGTAGCAACTGAATATATTTATCAGCCCACTAACGTCAAATTGCCAAAGCAAAATAAATTAAATTGAAGTAAACACTGAGGCGAAAGACATCCGACACTTCGGCCACAGGCATCCATCAAAAATATTTGATGAGAGGAGAAAAAGAGATCAACTGCGTCGATTGCGTATGGCGCGTCAACAAACCCGCCACTTCAACTCACTGCAAACACTAATAATGCACGACCAAGGATCACTCACACAGAAACTTTATCATAGTGCCTAAACATTTGTTATACCATTGATATTGCTGCAACATTTAAATTTACTCATATGCAAGTGTATTTTGCAGCGCAAGACAATTAAAAGTAACAAGAATAACCTGCTGAATCATGTTTAAATTCAGGTCGTATTAAAGTACATGAAAGTTCGATATGGAAACAAAAGACGACCTCCTGTGGCTGCAGGAGCAAGAACGATGAATAGGTGTATGGCCTTGGACAATTGCGGCTTCAGACATGATAACTGCGCGATTTTTGAAACGTACCATGGTATCACCATCCTAGTAGCATGAGATGTAAAAAAAACTATTACCACAGCAGGAAACTGATTAAAACTGCTTTTCTTATACAAGATAGATTCCTTATGAGTACTTAGATATTTGCTCGTATAAATTAAAAAATAAGTTAGATAATGCTAACTTTTCAATTGAGATAATTGACAGTTCAAGTTAAATCTATCCTAATACAAATTTATAGAACTCTGAACAAAGTAGGGGACCGATATTCCTTGATTATCGAAATTACAAGACAGATAAGTACACGGAAGAGGTAGTTACCAACAATATTAAGACTAATGAGGTAAATAAAATATCTGCATACGCAAAGTCCTTTTTGATACCCGCTGTTTGCACCTTACGTGAACAATAGCAAATATAACTTCAAAGGTCTTACAGTTCACAAAACTATCCAAAAAAAAAGAGGTGAAAACATTATATCGCGATATATTTTTTAAACTACTGGTTAAGGACATCCCTAGTGTACAACTATAACCATCGCTTGAAATTTGGTACAATGCAACGTAATTCAATGATAACAATGTTCTATTGTTATTGAGGTTATATTCTCCTAAATTTTTTGCGAAGAATAATAAATTAAAATTTCGTTTTAATGTTTTGAATGAGAAGCTAAATGTATTATTGCATCACATAGCTGCGATATATAAATCATTTCTCTTGTGCACAGGATAATGGGAAGCGGCAAAACATAGAGATATACTCGTGAGAGCAGCTTTGAAAAGATATAATCACAAAAGAATTATCAAAGAATCGGTGAGCAACGAGCAAGTAAAGAGCAAATAAAATGTAGATGCATACGACCCCTTAGTAGTGATAAGAAAAGTATGAAAGGGATTAAAATAACATTGATCCTTCAAGATTATAACGAAAATAATTCATGAAAAACCTGGATATACAAAATTATAGGAGGTGATACAGAGTGAAAATCAAATCAAATTTGTAGAACACGATTTCGAAAAAGAAGTTAGGTTAAGTAATTCAAAATATATATAATAATTTAAATTCATGTAGAACAGAAATGGAACTTTATACTTCTAGGACAACTACTAATTACTGATTAGAATAATGAACAATATTTCTATCATAAAATTTAACTAAGATCCCGCTATAAAAATTTAAGACAGGCGATTTAGAATGTAACAAAATATTGAGTATTAAAAGTGTATAAACTATAGATTGTAAATATAAGTACTATTGAATGTATTTAAATATACAAATAGTAACCAAATTTAATACAAGAATCTCTTGAAAAATATACAAACCTGTGTAACCTGTTCCATATTGTATCATCTCCTGTAATTGTTTGTAAATTCCGCTTTGTATCAATATCAACTTTTCTGCTCTGAAACATTCAATATATAATATATATTAAGGAAATAAGTGTAATTTCATAATTCCTAGAAATATAAAAAAGCCTAATTACAACATCTAGTAGTATTATCCCATTACGAAATCAAAATAGGATAATGAATATTAGTAAAACATGAAAAGGAAATACCACTCATCGCAAAATGCATGTAATAACTAAATCCTATATTAACAAAGATTATCGCTAATATATTAAGTATGAAGTTGGGAAATGATTTTTAGCCACAAATAAATCAAGCATCACTACTACTTATCATCTTGTTCGCATTATTCTATCTTATTGGTAGATTAATGCTAAAAAAGCAAATAAAGTTATCAGTTCAAACTTATATTTTAACAAAATATTATTTCCTTAAAAGAATTGCTTGCCTAATAAAAGGAAAAATCATTCTCAGATTTCTTGTTTAAAGGCTACAACTTTTCCTCTAGAAATCTTTTTAGGTAGAAAAAATATTGGCATCAAAAAATCTTTTGTTATTAAAATTTTTTAAACAATTATCTATGCACGCATAACATTTTAAATAAGTCATCACTAATTTATCAAAAACTAGTGATTCCACTATAAGCTTACATTCTTGTCTTTGGGTCGAAACCACCCGGGAGGTAATTTTCCCGCCATACTTGCATATTCAGGACGAATTGCATCATCAACTCCGTTATAAGCCATTTCTTTAGAAAATGTTATTGCGGCAAGATTCTGAGTGTTACATTTTAAAGATAAGAATAACATTCCCATTAAAAAAAGATTGATTTAAAATTAGGAGAAGCTGTGTGAAAAGTAATTCAAACCAATAGTAACATACTTGCAATTTTCCCTTTATTGCCGTCAGAGCCCGCAAGAAATAATCATTATTATTAATAATATACGTCAAGTCGTTACTAACCACAATGAAAGAATACAACCGTAGAAAACCACGTGCTTTCGAATCTTGTAAACTAAAAATTTGATCTAAATTATTTAAATAAAAGTACTCTGGATTATTGTATAAAAAGGAAATATATAAATATTTTACAATCTAATAGTCATCTCTAAAGAAAACAATCACAAACCGAAACGTTAGAGAAAAACAGTATCCATTATCAGCATCTCCAAAAATGACATGCCCATCTGCTTCCTCCACAGCTCTCTCAATTTCCTCTTGCACTTCTAATGTATCTCTTCGATGACCAATGTCAATACGCATAGCTGTCAAATAATTTAATAATAATAACTCCCATAGTTTTATTTAAACGAAATAATTGTTCAAATAATATATATGCTAACTAAAATTAATGAAATAAACTCTTAAAACATACTAGAAGTAGTGCCTGAATTAGATTTCATAGATACTCCTTTCTGCGGTGCAGAAATTTCACAGCTCAAAGATCGAAGACAAGCATTTTTTACTCGATCAAGTACTCGCTCTTTGAGAGCAATCTAAATCTTTGATGATAGTTAGTCTCAATAATTCATAAATTTAAGTGCTAGAAACACAAGAGACTATAAGACCAACCAACCTGAGTGCTGACGTAACTAGTTTTATTCGTATGATCATTGGAAAGGAGACACGGTTGATTTACGTTTCCAAACGACGAACATGCATCGCATCTGGAAGATGCGTGAAGCCTTTTTTTATTTAATAAGTACAATAGAGTAATTCTTGAAACTATTAAAAACTTAAATCAATATGGATGAGATATAAACTACTTATTTTTAATTATTCCAAGGATAAAATTCAAAAAACATAAACCAGCTAGATCAAACTTTTTACCTCTCTTCAGGATCCTCGTACACATCAGGTGAACAGTCACCATAAAAAAGGGGAAGAACTACTTCTTCCATGTTTGTCGATAACTTTAACAGACTATTTATGTAGATCATAATTAAATGATTTTCAAAAAAATAGCAATATGTTATGTACCTGTGGCAATGAATAGAATGATTCTTTGGACCCAGTTAACAGATATGTACTTGATGAAGCAGAAGGTACACTCCTCATAGGCTGGGTAGTCATCATTACTCGTGGACCATGATTTTCACAGAAATGACACAATGCTATGACGGCTTGCATTTTCCAATGACATCTGCCAGCTCTAAATTCCAAAATAACCTAAAATTATTAATGAAAAATCACTGAAAGTTAAAAAGCAGTGATAATAAGGTATAAACACAAAACTATTTACTAAATAAACTCAAACTAGTTACAAATCCGTAATCATAGTTCAATACACAGTTGATATGAACGCAAAAATTACAGATGAGCGACAAATTTTCCTTATATTTAGAGAATAGAATATTAATAATGCCTCATGAATAATTAAAATAATAAGTTGAACTAAGATGTAAAACGTTTGTCTAACTAAAAAGCACTTAGTACTGAGTTCCAAGAATAAAAATTGTAATGTATATAATAATATAATACAGAAATAAAACTATGTCGATTAGGTTTATTGCATTTAAGTACATCTCACTTTAGTAAAATTATGAATGCATATGAGCTGTACAGGAGACCGGGAACCCCAGATTTCCCACGCACTTCGCCGCAAGTGCACTTAAAACGACCCGTCACATATCTTGAGATATGTGCGCAAAGTTAGTGAATTTGAACACTTTTTTTTGTGCATAAAGCATATCTGTAGTTACGTTTGTACATTTAGTCACTACTAGTTCGAAGGTAATACTGGGATTTAAAAGTCCTTTGTTTAACTTGCAGAACGTATTTTATTTATGTTTTTGTATTTTCGACAGATGAAATCGCTGGTCTTGTGGAAAAGTCATGGTTGGTGCAACGTTAGTTTTTGAATAATGGGACCTATAGACGTCTGATTTCTGTGAAGATATCCAGTACTTTTCAAGTCTATAAAAATAATTATAGAATTTCTGGAATGGAAATTGATGGAGACTATACCATGAAACTCCAAACTATCACTCCTATTTAGTAAATATTGAGATGAGAAATTATGTAATATTACAAAAAGATGGTGTATAAGCTCAGGATCTATTATTTCGATTATTTACTGCTCATTGGATCAAATTTTTAATTTTAGAAGCAGTTTAACTCCAGATTATTCAGTTTGTAGATCATTATACTATAACGTTATATTGAGTCTCGTTATATACTGTTAAACATAGCTAGTACATAACTTGGCCTACTGTAAGTAACAATTATATTGAAGCTGCTCGTAATCGTTCTAGTGTTGTCAAGGTTGTATTACGTTCACATGCATGCTATCAATACTAAATATTTAGTGGCATTTCCTTCAAATATATCTTAATAAGATGAGAAAGTACTTCGTTAACAAATGGTTCTTTTTAGAGAAGAAAAAACCTGGCATCGAGCTTCCATTTATTGCGCGAGTATACGAACTGAAAAGGGTCTTTTTGTCAATGTTGTTTTTGTATAGTTTTCAGTCCTCCAGTTTAGTGAACATGGCAATGGATGATGACGATGGGATGGAGTCGTTTGAGGTTGACGACCGAGACCTCGAGTTTGCTATGAATCCAGGACGTCGGCATTTCCAAACCAAGAATCAGGCAACCTATGGTGGGGTGAGACCGTCTCAAATAATGTTATTCGGCTGACTTAGACAAACATTTTTGAAAATTTGTAGTGGATGTTAGTTGATATAAATTTTCTATATCAGGGTAGATCAATGAATGGTAAATGCAACAGTTCGGGGGCTATATACCGTACACTACGTCTCAAATAAATCTTTTGTTTTCAGCCGTATTATCACCTTTGTATCTCTATTATGCGCTCATTATTATCTTGTAGTTTTCAAAATAGAGCTTACCTACTCCCGAGCTATTGCGCTGTGTACACCATTTTTTCTTGATTATAATAGATGCCATAACTTATCCTTTTTTTGGTTTTCTTTGATATAGCATCGTTATATTTCAGGTATTTGGGCGGACCGAGAAGAAAGTGACGAAGATGGTGAAGATGCGTACGCAAGACCATCCTTCGGGTAATATTTAGTCTTATTTTATTTTACGATAAGCCGAAACTAATTTGTTTCTTTAGAAAGCGACGTAAGAAAGACTATTCTGCTCCCGTGAATTTTATCAGTGGAGGTATAAAACAGGGAACTAGTTTAGATTCATCTGAGGTAATATGGATGAATTTTGACTTAAGATTCCCATTTTTGTACACAAGTTAATTAATAGCCTAAAAAACAATCGTTTATAGAATTCTGAATCGAAGAAAGACGATACACCAATCGAAGTTTCTTTTAAAAGACCTGCAAAGAAATTAGTAAAACAAACTGGAGCTAATGTATTTGCAGGTTGGTTGAGTACTAGGCATTTCGTAGAAGAATGTATCTTATTTAATTATATCAGGAATGCGTAGTTCTGCGGTCAAAAGTACGGTTGATCCAAATGTGTTTGCTGACTGGGCTAAACATGGGAAAGGACACGTTGTTATGAATATGATGAAAGTAAATTATTTAATATTCGCGCTAATATTTCTCCTTTTTTAAGTCTCACGTTAAACTTGTAGGTCGTTTTTGTACATTTTTCTTAAAATATTCTTAATGACAGGCTATGGGTTACAAAGAAGGAGAAGGTCTCGGTGTTTCTAGTCAAGGAATAGTTGAACCTGTACAAGCTGTTGTACGGAAAGGAAGAGGGGCTGTAGGTGCATATGGGAAAGAGGCTGTTGGACCAAAATTTGGTGGTAATACTTCTAAATATTTGATAACTTTTAAAATTTATGCGATATTGAAATATATGATATTTTAAGAGTCTGCGGCCGATGCGCAACGTAGGATGAGTGATAAGTTAGAGACACAATTAGAAGATGAACCAAGACAAGCTTTACCGAAAGGTTCATGGAAGAGGTCTGGGAAGGTAAATTTTTTTGTTGATATTTATTAGTAACAAGTGTCTATATAGAAGTGGTTATAGGTTAAAACCCGTTATAAGACCATTGATGAAGTAATTCAAGAGGGAGGCTCAATTGGCCATAGAGCTGCTGCACAGACTGGTGTCAAAGTTATTGATATGACTGGACCTGAACAAAGGGTATATACGGGATATGATTCATTCTCGATGAGGACTAGGTAACGCTTTGTTTAAAATCATATATGAACTTTTTTGTGTTAGAAAACATTTTTCTAGAGCGACTTATGATGACGGCAGTGACCGGGATGTATTTGATGTGCCGGAACTTATGCATAATTTAAATCTGCTCGTAGATCTTACTGAAGAAAATATTCGACGAAATGATTATCAGCTTAGGACAATCAAGGTTTTTTGTTTAAGAAGAAGTAAAGTAGTAAGGAATTATATATAATTGTGGGCAATGTAGGATTAGATTGATTAGTTATATTGGATTTATTAATTTATTGTTATTGATTTTTAAAGCGTTTTACTAACATTTAGGATCAAACTACGGCTCTAGAATACGATCTGGCTCGAATACATGAAGTATTATCAAATGAAGAAATGGAAGCACAACGGATGCAAGATGTTCTGGATTTAATTGAAGGGTTAATTGTTATTTATTATGGATCTAGTGTTCAAATTTCTTTAAACTGGCAAAATAGTAGGGTTTTTTTTAGCTCTTTGTTAAATTATATCGAGTAGTTTTATTGTTCCAGATTCTCTCAAAGGAAAGGAGCTCAGGCTCCATCTATTAATGATTACCAGCAATTATTTTTAAAATTGCGTGCGGAATATATGGAGGAGTACCGTCTCTTTAATCTTGAATCTGTAGCCATACCATGTGTCCTTCCACAGGTATACTTTTTCTTAGAAGATTTTCTAAGTATTTTTAGAATTTGTAGGGAATTTTATTATTTACGATAGTAGGAAGTGAAAGAATACAATTATATGATTTATTGTATTATTGGCCGTCATGTTATAGTTTTTTTCAAATTAAAGGACCTTATATTATTGATAAGCATATCAAAAGGTAGTTAATTCTAGGGGACCATTGTGTTCCATTATCTTATTCCATTTAGATTCAAGCACATTTTTCAAAATGGAAACCACTGGATCCTGATCATCTTATATATGGTGTAGATCTAATGAAAGAGTGGAAGGAGATACTAGTTGATTCAGATGAAAAATATATGTTTACCACTAATATTAAGAGCTTTGGTATGGTTAAACTTTATTGCTACGAGTTTTTTTTATCTAGATATTTTGTTTAGTAGTTGTATTTAGACCAATTATGCGCATATGATCGATTGTTATGGGAAGGATGGCTTCCTTCTTTACGTCGGGCTTCTTTGGATTGGGATCCACGAGATCAAATGGAACGTATGCTTCGTATAATCGAGATGTGGCTTCCTGTGCTTCCTGTTTGGATGAAAGAAAATATACTAGAACAGGTACTTGGATATAGAAATTGTAAAAATTACATGAACTTATTCTTTACAATGTTTTTTTCTAAATTCACTATTGGTAGGTTATAATTCCCCGTATCTCGGACCGTGTTTCAACATGGGATCCACTTACGGATCATATTCCTATACATTCATGGCTTGTTCCTTGGTTAGCTGTCCTTGGTGATCGTCTCCAACCTGTCCTTGCTCCAATTCGTCAAAAACTTGCTAAAGCTCTGCGATTATGGAACCCTACGGATAAAAGGTATTTTTGTATTATAGCACAAATGTCTTTGAATAAAGAGGAATTTAAAAATATTAAGTGCTATGGCAATTTTAAAACCATGGTCTGGTGTTTGGGCACCTGCAACAATGGCTGGATTTCTTGCACAGAATGTTGTACCAAAGGTTTGTTGCAGTATATTTTATTTATTTCAAATTAATGGCAATTGGTATCCTCAACATGATGTTATTTGTAAATTAATAGTTGAACTTTCCAGTTAGAACGATGTCTTGATACAATGAATCTTGATCCTCGAGTAAATACCAAATATGAAGAATGGTTTGCCGTTATGCAATGGCTAGGGATGATAAGCCCAGATACTATCGCTAGCATTGTCACTAAATTCTTTTTTCCCAGAGTGAGCACTTAAGTTTATGTATCAGTTGTTACATGAGACGCTGTGCCATATGCATATATTATTAACTTTAATTTTAGTGGTATTCTACTTTGTGCACATGGTTAGATTCACCAGGTGCAATTTTGAATGAAGTTAAGCTGTGGTATCGAGAATGGGACGCGCGGATTCCAGCACAATTACGTGAATATCCAACTATTAAAGGTGATTTAAGTAAACGACTTTGTTTCAAACGTTGATGGATACTGAAATCTATAGTAATTTTTAAAGAGAATCTCCGACGTGGCATGGTAGCCTTAATGGAATCATCACAAGGATTACGGGTTTCAGCCGCACCCCCTCCACCACCACTTATTCAACCAGCTCCACCTATTACTCGGTATATTTGTTATAAATGTAGAAACAATAGTGATCTCTGGATTCTCATGCTCGCATTTTACTTTGCCTAATTTTTCATTATTTAAGAAATGTTCTGGGTGCTCCAACTATAACCCAGTTATCTCTCAAAGAAATCATAGACAGAATGGCAGCTCAGCATGACCTAACCCACTTACCTCAAAAAGATAGATATAAAGATGGCCGACAGGTAAGCCCTGTCAATAAAGCTGTATTTCTTTTAGTTTTATACTCTTCTTTTTTTTTCAATAATGTACTACTCAAGCGTTATTTACTTTATAGGTCTATTGGTTTGGAACACAATCCATCTATCTTGATCGTGACGTAGTGTTCGTTTTGGATACTGAACAATTCTCATGGCGACCCATTGGGATGAGTGAATTGTTGCAGTTAGCAGGAGTTCGTCCTTGATACCAGATTTACTTTTAAAAATTTGTATTTTTGTATTAAATACTTTATTCGGGTCATTTGACTATTATTTGGTTACCGTTCTACTAGTGACACATGGTGACCTGCATTGTTATCATCGAATCAAGCTTTTAATTTGTAATTAATGAGGGTTATTGAATTGAGTAGTTCCACCTATACATTATAAAGCATATCTTATAAATCTTCGTTAGAACTGTTTGATATTTAATTGTTTGAGGCTGTCCCTTGAGTGCTAGAGCCATCTCGTATTCATGTTTATTGATTTGGTTTTTAACCTTCCAATGAATCTACTTACAGATCTCATTTGAAGTTTTGAGGACGCTGGATTTC
Source organism: Heterorhabditis indica (assembly GCA_020740425.3). Classification (NCBI taxonomy): domain Eukaryota; kingdom Metazoa; phylum Nematoda; class Chromadorea; order Rhabditida; family Heterorhabditidae; genus Heterorhabditis; species Heterorhabditis indica. The sequence goes on from JAJAVP010000298.1 coordinate 30,242, forward strand.
ATCAACCAAAATGTCTTAACGGTTTCTTGGGTGTTAATGGCTTCCTTTCATAATGCTCGTCTTCTATTTCTATCAGTAAAGACATTTTCTCGGATGGAATTTTAGTGATGTAACGTGTTGGCTGAAATGTTTCTTTATTGAAGATATAAAACTTTTTATCCAATATTCTGTTGTTATCAACCAAATGAGATGTATTCAAGTATTAGACTTACATTTCTGGGAAATAGGTACCAAATAAATAGGCCACATGTCACTCCGCAAATATGTAAGATTAACGATATGACGACGTGAGTGGTGTAAGAAAGAGTGAAGAACATATCTTCTGTTTGGGAGACCCTCGTTTCCCCAAGTGAGAGATTTCGCATGATACCTGATTTTGTCGTCTCTTCTTTTCTCACACTATTATGGTGACTGGTCGTCTGCTACCTCCACCCAGTTGCTATTTCTTGGTGACACATAACTACGCGATATTCCTTTCAATACAAACGAATTAGGCCATCTTGTGCACGATATAGATGATCAGGTGCGGCCACTGTTCCATTAGTCCACCGCCAGTAGTTGAATTTAACGTGGTTTTACAGTTTTCATACGGAAGACACGCAAACTTATTTAGTAAAAGGCTTTACCATAAAATATTCCTGCCCATTCTTATGTTTACCATTCTAAAAGGAACATTAGATTTTACTTCTGAATAAGTAGGAAATATATGCATTAACTTATCACCAATAAATCTCCGACATTTAAATTACCATAGACTACTTCCTTGTAAACTATTAGTGAATTTTCATATTAAAGTGGGTGCAAATTTGCTAAATCAAACATGTCGCGAAGTCTTATGTTCATCAAAACTTACGTAGATATGTTTACAATTACGTTATTTTATCTGTTTTAATTACGATATATTTTATGAAATTACTCTTTTAAGGAATTGTGGAGAACAGTAACTAATAAACATTTATAATAAAAATGCTTGAAATGTGACAGTATATGCTATTGAGCTGCGCAGTTTATTCCCTCATTTTAATGCTTTTTGTCGACTTTTGCAATTTAGGTTCTCTGGAAAGCTTACTAAGCTATTCCAAACGCAAGCCCAATTAATTGCACCTGAAGCGAAGTTCATTACGAATTTTGAGAAACAAACACAATCAAAGCAAGCCTTTGAGTTTAAGTAATATGGTGCGATATCAAAACCATATTTCTCTTTCAAATGTAGTTTTCTGGATTCCAATAACTAATTCTACTTTGCGAAGTGTCTTAATTGTAAAATTAATGCTCTACAAGTTACAAAGTCACACAGAGAACCTACTGAAGTGGTGACCTTTCAGAAAGCTTCAGCTACTTCTTAAACCCTTTCAGCTTTGGGATCAGAGCCGGTATTATTCAGCAAGAACGACAAACTGTAGGAGCAATCCTATGCATGGAAAAGAGCATTTTATCCGACCGGAACGCAATCCCTCATTGAGATGCTTACGTTGGCGAAGCGAGAGAAAAAACGCAAGATCTCAAAACAAAAGTAAAACAAAACATAGTTACCCGGCACCCTACAAATTATTTTCCATTAAATTAAGTGATATTAGCAACGTTACCTTCAACTTCTAGCGGAAGTGAATAATCTCATTAAATCTTTTATAATGAGTCATATTTTTAAAATGTTGTCTACTCTTATTACTCACCATATTCAAAGCTAACAATATTATTTTTACAGAAACGTTTTAGAAACGCAAAAATGTCATGACAGATCAAATGAATTTTAAAGATTAATCTAATATGGGTAAAATTTTGTTTCTTTCCACCCATAAATGGTTTTGAAAGTGGTGTCTCACTTGAATGTTCGAAGGCAAGATTCACTCAACCTGAAACAAGTCTTACTAATTTTTTATCTTATAATAACAATCTGGCTTTACTTGTCAATTGCTTTAAAATATTTAGCATCTGGAATTGTAGTAGAACACCATATAAGACATCTTTCAGCAAAATATCATCCAGACTGCTTTAGCCCGGCTCTTCCAAGGACGAAAGAGCTTAAACAGTAGATGGGTAATCTGACTACGAACTTAATCACATAGTATGAACTAGTATGGTTTTTGGTATATAGTGTTTTTAGTCTAACTATCTTAACGTGTTTCCTAGACTTAAAATTCCGTTACATATATATATATATGCATTCTATTCATTCTAGTTTGGTCATAAATACTGTGAAATTATTATACATAATTGTTAATAAAGTTTCTATTCCATCTACCGCAAATCCTTCTGCATTTCTAACCATCGATGCTACGTTGCGTGCACTCTGTGCATACGAGCGGTTATAAAGGGGCGTGGTTTATGGGCTGTCTAGAAATTTTGGGGCTTATTTTACGACATTAGGGAACTGTAGCGGTAAACTCCGAGATGTCGTATGAAGGTAAGATTGAGTTGTCAGTGACAATTAACGGTTTTATTGTATAAACCCTCCTACCAATGTTTGGAAAGTAGTTGAAGGAATGCAGATATAGAATGTAATGTTAAATACATGGTGGCTAATTTGAGAAATATTTTTTATAAGATTATTACTGAAATTTCAGAAAACGAAGTTGGTGAGGAGGAAATAGTAGAAAGCGGAAAACTTTCTGGTGCAAAACATATTCAGGATTTACAAAAGTATGTAGCATTCCATTCTAGTAATGTAGAAAAATTGAAAAATTAAAATATATTAGCAATCATTTTGAGGCTAAAGGAGAACGATCCTGAGTTTTACAAATTTTTACAAGAACAGGATGCAGATCTTCTTGAATTCCACTCAGAAGAAGAAGAAGAAGAAGAAGAAGAAGAGGATGAGGATGAACAATTAGGTTATTTTAGGCTTTGCCTTAGCATCTAGTTCCATTCAGCGGCTTAATAATATCTGATTCCAAATAACAGATAGTAAATGGTACATTTTTAGACGACAAACATTCCAATATTCCCAATCCAAAAAAGGACAGTAGTGGAAGATACGTGTTTGATGGAAATATGTATGATTATTTACAAGAAGTATTTGAAACGGAAGACAAAGTAAAGTTCTAAATTTATTTTACTTTTATGTATCATAGGGTCTTAAAATAATATCTTTAGGGTGCCAAAATTAAATCACATGACGTACGCTTAGCTGTAGATGCATTTAGCGCTTGTGTAGCTAGAGTGGGTGCAGACATAGAGGCTCCTAAATACGTCATCAATGAGCAGGTATGTTGTTTTCAAACATTAGATTTTATTCTGTACAGGTGTATATTCCAACTAATATATCATTTTGGAACTAAATTTTAAAAAATTTTAGTCTCAACTAAAGTATTTCGATTATTTTTGAGAGAATAATTACTATAATCTCTTTTTTTTACTAGTATCGTCGATTATTATTTCCATTCATCATTTCACATTTTGAGTTTCAGAAGATATTCGAAGCAACGGTTAGATTATGTTTCCAGTACTTAGGAGACGCATTTTATAATCTTATCCGTTTTAAAAAAGAGGTAATATTTATGTGATTCATTATATATTTGAGAATTATCTTAAATGTTTTATTTAGAACAGGACTGAAGCAAAACATGATAGCCGTATAAATTTAAAGCACATCAAGAAATATCAAGCTCCTTTGAAGCAGTATCTACAAAGCATTCTTACGGTTAAAAAAAATTCTTATATTTTTCAAGAATTTAAGATTAATTTTCAATGATTTCAGTTTTTGAACGAAGTTCAAACTGATGTAGTTATTGCTTCCACTCTCAAAGCTATCCTTCGTCTTCTTGACCTGTATGCCCACTTTACAAAACTTTCAAGAAATTTAGTCAAGGTTATTTCTCAGTTATATGTAGCTATAGTATGCATTCTTATTTTACTAAATGTCATGCTATTAGTTTTTGCTTAATATTTCAACTCACATATCAGGCTCTTGTACGGATATGGACTCGGAAGACTCTTAATTGTCGAGTAGTGTCATACGTATGTATGAATCAGCTGATTAAAAAACATCCAGATAACTTCTCGAATTTATATAAGGTGGGAAAAGGCGGGAAAATCATTCTCCTGTTTATTATTATACGATTTCACTTTTACTTAGTTGTTATACTTTCTTGTTATCTTCAATCTATTTAATACTTTTAGGCATGTTATTTGGGATTTGTTTCAAATGCTCGTGAAGTGACGGATGAAACGTGGCCACTTCTGAGCTTCATGCATAGGTAAGATTTTGGTATTAGTATAATACAGAAATTAATCGTCCCGATGTTAGTTCTAGACTGTTGAACATAATCTGCGTCTAAATTTTTTAATATGAATATAGAAATAATTATGCTTTTAGGACGTTTGCAGAACTAACTCTTCTTGCTCCTGGAACAGCTTATCCATATGCTTTTGTATACATACGACAGATAGCTATACATTTACGAAATGCACTCATTTCAAAGAAGAGAAAAGTATATAAGCTTAATGTGCTATTCTTCTTCACATTTATTTTCTTATTCAGACACTTGTTATTTTTCATATATAATCATAATTTAGGATCTTGTTCAAACAATTTACAACTGGCAGTTGATACAGTGCTTGTATTTGTGGGTTCGCGTTGTTTCGAAAGTACATACTGTCAATGGAGCTGAAGCTATTGGCGAACTGTCATATCCTCTCACTCAAATAATTTTGGGGGTGTCAAAGTTAGTGATAATTGGATGTTTACCAGCTATTAAATAAAATGTGATTCACCTCTTTCAGATTGTATCATTCACCTCGTTACCTACCTTTGCGTATTCACTGTATATCCCTTTTAATTCAGCTACAAGCCAACTGTGGCATATACGTACCAACACTGTCGCTTGCTTGCGAGGTTTCAGTATTTTTATATACATAGCTTATCATATTCTCCATTATACTTATACGTTTAGCTTCTCGATGATATGGCAAAGATTTTACGGAAAAAACCGAAAATCGCAAAGGGAGCTATCAGATTCATGGATATAGATTGTTGTTTGAAGGTTAGTAGGACATTGTGCCCAGAGAAATTGTTGACGTAGATCACCACACATAAATGCATTTGGATTTGGAATAGAATACATAATTCCCCATAATTATTAACCGTCAGAGAAATTCTAGGTGGGAACTCTTCAAATGGAGGAAGCAAGCTGGAGATCATCAGCTTGTAATTATATTTTTAAGATCTTGATTCAAGTATGTGATATAATTTATTTGCAGTTCTTTTTTCTATAGTGTAATGAATCTTATGTTTCTTTTAGTCTGCTCATATCGTGTGTAATGAAGCTGGTTTTAGCGATATAGTTTTCCCAATTACATTTAAGGTACGTTTAACAGATGAAATTTCCCGATTTTTTTTTGCTACTTCCCATACGAGTTTAGATAAATTTCACATCTTAAATTAATAAAAGTCTATTTAACTCTAATTAATTTTAGCTGCGTACGTTCATCAAATCGATACGATCAGCTGAATACAGTCGTCTCTTCAAGGGGCTTTTAGAAAAATTGGAAGAGCATTCCATGTTTACTAGAGATGCTTTAGCTTCTAAAGAATTCAATATTAAGGATGAGATGCAGATGGTTAGTGATATATTTATCAATAAGGTTTACGAGTATACCTTGCGACTTGGTTTAAGCTTTCAGTGAAATTCACCTTAAACAACCCAGACTCTCCACTACGTGCCTATTACCGTCAATGGGAAAAAGTATGGAAAATAAAACAAGCAGCATTAATTAAGGTATAGAGAGCTGCTTTGAGTCTTGTTTGGTTACTAGATTCTAGGTATTTAAAACTAGATCACTAATGACACGTAGAACTTCCGAAAGTTATTGGATATAAAACTATGTAGGTATTTATACCTCTATCGTAGCTGCTCATTGATAGTTCTAGCCCGACAAAATCACAAAGAATACAGCACAAAGTGGAAAAGAGAAGCCTCAAGCCTCACGCAGAATAAAGGTTTGTACAGTACCTAGGCTTAGTGATATTGATTACTTTCTTCATTTCAAGGATGAAGATATCAGCCCTAGCGTTACTGAAAAACCGAAGAAGAAGCGGAAGATATTGAAATCGGTCGCAAAGGCTGATGCTACAGTTCCTGACGAAATTGCTGACATGGAATCATGGAGCGGAGATGAGTAGATAACCAGTACTACAATGTTGTCTTTTAAGGATGGAGCCTCAACAGTCATCTCATAAAAAATTCGAATATTTCCAATGAAAGATTTATGTGCAAATATACAATTCTTAAACGTTAGTTACATTCTATACACAAGTGGTGACTATGGACGTAGATCTGTTCTATCTAGCGATGACGTCTACGGTATATACATGTGCATAGAAATAGTGAAAATAAGCACTGGATTGAGTAGCAATTTAAAGGGTTTGAATGCATCAAAATGTAGGTTTCGTTTCATCTAAAAAAAAAGTCAATCAGATCCATGGAAAAAATTAGGTAAAGTGTGTATTACCACATTTAGTCATCATTTGCGCGGAACATTCCGAATGGACCACGTCTTCTTTTTGGAATGCTCGACTCTGCTTCTTCCTCGCTAATCTCTCTAATCACAGGTCCCGTGTAGCTACTACGTTCCGTAGTGTGTCTAGTTTGAGGCCTCAATTTAGGAAAATTATACCTATATTAAGAATACTTAGTACATTTAACTACTAACTGTTCATCTTCATCTTCGTCGGGTAGAGTAATTACTGGAGCATTACTCTGGTGGCGATTTCCATAGCCAGAATCATACATGGGATTACCAGCTTCCAATGCGTTTCGACCATATCTAAAGTAGTAACTATTACAATGTAAAGAGGCTTCGAGATTCTAAAATGCCCTATCCACTTTCTCTCTTAGGTTGAGCAATTTAAAGTGGTATTGAACCTTCACCTGCTGTATCCCGTATTTCTTTTCACTCTTGATTGGAACTCACGATCGAAATCTTCTGCATTTGCTGCAATATCAGTTTTGGAATTAATTCTAGAAATTCTTAATATTATCAATTAATTCCAAACATAAATAACACGCTATATTTGCCATAATTACTGACCTTCATCAAGATTAACGAACTTCTGCTGTTTTCTTACATTCCCATCCTTATCCCTTTTTTTCTCAATTACATGAGTACGGTCACCTATGGTGTGACCTATCGCCATCTCCTCACGCTCCCCATCTCTTAGTGACCTAAGCAATAGTACTGTACAATTATTGAAACAAAGAAATTATACAATTCTTCATAATTTCCAATATTAGATTTTTTGAAAGACTCATACAGTAATTGGTTGGGAATAAAACTACGACCATGTATACTTTATACTTATTTTTGAGTGAGTGAGTCTTTTTATTTCAAATGGTTTACTTTATAACATTTGACCGGCAAAGTACCATGAATTTTATGTACTATAACCATACCTTCTAGTCTCCTTAGCATCACCACTCTTCCTTATGGAATTTTCGACAATTCGATGTCTGCCATCTTCACCAAATGACATAACAGTTGAGTGAGAAAATACGTGAGAATTAGGATCGTTCATGGCATGCTCTTGTAATTGACCCTAGTAACGAAAAATTAAACCTTATAATCTTACCAATAAAAATTATTTTAAGCATAACAATATCTTACCATGGCAGAAAAAAGGCCACCAAAACCAAACCCTCCAAAGGGATCAAATTGATGTGCCACCTGACGGCTTCTAGAAGGAATTGGTCGTCCATACATATCACCCTTAAAAATGTTTGTGACTACAAACTTCGCATAGTTGTGTTAAATACGAAAGGCTAAACAAAAATATTTCTTATGGTAAAACTGACTTCAATCATACCCATGCGCGGGCCCCCCATACCAAACATTGGCTCTATCATCGAGTTCATTAAGCGATCCATATCACGCATTTGACGTTGCATAGCTCTGTATGAAAACCAAATAAAAAATAAGTAAAAGCACGCACACTATCTATATAACCTATATGGCCCAACCTGTGCATACTAAATCCAAATGGGTCGTCGCCACCAAACATTTTTAGTTAATTAGAATTAAGAAATTACTTGATTTATATACCTGAAAAAAAGATAATTCATTAATCAAAATAAATAACCTAAATAAAAGAAGGAAATTCGGAACCACCCCATGAAACCCTAATCAAAAATGTACTTTAAACCTGTCAGAATTTAAACAGCAAGGAGGAAAAGCAAAGAAGATTAATTTTTAATAATGTTTTCCTAACAATCCTAACTGCTAGTTCAACTTTGTACAATAAAAAAAAAGAGAGCAACACATTCATTTCTTCCTAACAAGTAAGTAGACTCAGCTGATGTTGACGTTATAACTTCAAGAAAATTCTATACAGTATCCAAGATATCATTTTAAGATTAAAATACACCAACGAATGGTCGTTGGATGGTAATAGGAATCAGCTGAGTTGAAATAAGTTATATCGTTCTCCATACATTTTAAATATTTGGAATAATTTCTCTAACTTGCAGCTTATTTTTAAATGGTGCCATATTTGTGTCTTTTTTTTTAAAATGTGTTTTTCTTTACGGAAACAAGTTAAATTAATTGTATATATTGCTAATCTTCAACTTTGTCTTTATTGTATTTTTATATATCCAAATCACTGACTTGTTAAATTATGAAATATTTTCAAAAGATTTTCTAACTTAATTGAAAATTATTACATTTTGTTTTGTTAAATTTCATTAATTTATTGTGTTTCTCTATTCTTTGCAGTTAATTCTCATGTCTGACTATGATTCTACTCGAAACAGAAAGACTGGTTCGGGCGAAGAATGTTTTAGTGAAAAGGAAACTGTGAATGATATAACAAAGAATAAGAAAAGAGATATTCTGCCTGGCCTATATAATCGATTTGTGGAGAGTTTTGAGAACGCTCTAAATACGGTCACTGGAGGTTTTTATTTATTTCTTGTAATAAGTAGCTTAATTAACTTATAAAGCAGGCATTAATTCTGCCTTGTTTCCAAATTGTTCTCTGTTGCTACAAAAGGATTTTTTTCAAAAATAATTTCAGTTTTTAGTTCGTCCGTTGATATTTTGTGATTTTCTATGCACAGATAGCCGTTGTTCTCCCAAGAGCAAGCTAAATACTCTTGATCTGGAAGGTGTCGCAGAATATATTTTGAAAGAACGACCATGTAATGTCATTGTCATGACGGGTGCAGGAATATCTACGTCTGCTGGGATCCCTGATTTCAGAAGCCCCGGTATATATTTATGTGGTTTTTTAAAGATGAATCTAATTATTTTAAGCTTTGATTAAAACAAAAATTATTTTCAATGTTGTAATAGCATTGAATATAGTTTTAAGATCTTTAACTATCTAAAAGATATTTTATTTAAGAATCTAAAATATCTAGTTAGTATTATTATTTGCTGGTTGAAAATTCATACTAGTTTTATTTTTAATATTTACGTTTAGTAGATAATAACTTAATAAATCTGAAGTACGTGTAATGTCAAAATGAATCATGCTTTACTCAGTATGTTTTCAGAAAGTGGATTGTATGATAATCTGCAGAAATATGATCTACCTGATCCCCAGGCAATATTTGAAATAACATTTTTCAATCGTAGACCTGAACCGTTTTTCACCCTTGCCAAGGAACTTTTTCCTGATAATTTGAAGGTTAATTCTAAGCATTAAAGCTTATACATATTTTTTGTCTTATGACTTTGAGCATATATTGCTGTTATGATTGTAGCCAACTACTTGTCATTATTTCATCAAATTATTGGAAAAGAAAGGTATATTACGCCGCTGGTTTACTCAGGTATAAACGTTTACTTAAAATATACTATTATAATTGAGTAATTGAGACGTTCGCATTCTAGTGAGTGAATTCTCTACTTTCTATTAATTTGCAATTAAACGCTTTCACTTGAAGAGTATATATCAAAATTCTAGGGAAGATCTTATTATAATTCTAAATTATTTCTATTTCTTGGCTTTGTTTAATCCAAATTAATCATTTCACCTAGTTAATGTGGTGAATTAAGTATTGAATATTTTCAGGGAAAAGTTTGAAATTTAACTTCATATACGTATTTAATATCCCTTTAAATAAGTCCATATTATGAAAATTTGACCTAGCTGAGACCAATTTTTAAAAGGATTTTTTTGAATGGTCACTATTTTTGTATTTTTAGAACATTGATGGTCTCGAATATATGACTGGAATTCCTGAAGATAAAGTGGTGGCTGCACATGGTTCACATCGTTCCAGCACGTGTATGAAATGTTCACAAAAGTATAATTTGCGGTGGATAACCGGTTTGTTTTTAAAGGTAACTTTATGAAATCTAAGAAAATCTATATCTATTACATTTGTAATAGTGATAGGTATAATTTCAGATCGTTTAAAAGACTCTAGTTGTGTTGTACCAAAATGTGAGAAATGTGATGGCGTGGTTAAACCAGATATTGTATTTTTCGGCGAAAATCTTCCGAAAAGATTTTTCCAGTGTGCAATATCTGTGAGTTGAATAGTGTAATCTTCTATATAAGAAAAATACTTATTTGTCTGTGATTTTGTTGCTTTAACAGGATTTTCCGAAATGTGATCTACTTATAATTATGGGCACGTCTTTGGTAGTGCAGCCATTTGCAGGAATTGTTCACGAGGTGCTCGAGATTATCCTTATATTTATTGTGACTGTAACCTAATTCTATAATTTTTTAAACCAATTTTTGGTTTCTGATGATGTTCCTCGTCTACTCATAAACATGGAAGAAGTGGGCCGAGTTGGGTCATATGAGCAATCTATGGGAATTCAAGGACTCTGTTATGGACTAAAGGATAATAGAAGGTGAGTCTTCTGCAAATACTTAGTTTAAAATAATTAATAATTAACCACAAGCAGATGCTAGGGTAATAATGTTGTGAATTGTTAACATGAATCTTGGTCGGAATCCAATTGAGTATAGATGACGTCAATATCAAAATTTAACCATATGTAAATAGCTAATCATTTATGTAGTTATTTAATTTTCAACGTTAAAATATCATATATATATATATATATATATTAAGATTTTAGGCCAATTAGGCTCAGGTATTTTCCTAGTCATATTAATAGGGTTATTTCGAAGAAAAAATTATTTCGAAACTATTTGTTGGGTTATATCTTTCATCTAACATACACTGCATTTAGAGATGTATTCTGGCGTGGCTCATGCGATGATGGAGTACGTCGTTTTGCAGAAATGCTGAATTGGGAGCATGACCTTGATCAGCTTGTCCAAGAGGGCGACGTATACAGAAATGTAGATATATGATCATGTATAATTTTGACTAGGTTTTTTTGGCTTCCGTAGTTTAATTACATAGTGCTAATCAGAAGTTTGAAAACTGCGATTTCATTAGTTTTTTGTAAATATTTGTGGAAATAGCTTCAAATTTCAATATAATACTAAGCATCACATTAAAACTACTAGTCTATACAAAAACTTTTAAGATATTGTTTTTTTTATATAAACAATTCTATTGGGAAATGAGTTGAAGGAAAAAACTATTTTCTAACTGAAGTAAACTATGACATGGTCTTCATTAGTATTTTTTAAATTAATACATACTAGGAAATCCACTTGCATTGATTAAATAAAGAATTGATAGGCCTAATACTTCAGTTCTCATTCATTTGAATTATTTCACGAACATTGAGCCTTAGCCTTCCAACGTTTCTGGGTCAACAAGTTTTAATGGTTGATGATCATTAGCTAAATTATTCTACCGCTAACCTACCTATGGACACAATGTGAATTGTACTATCAGGAATGTTATCCATCACATACATAACGGTTGGCATCTGGTACTTACCATATATTTGCCGTTACTAAGATGTTTTAGATATTATGACTCAAGATTACTAAACATTAAAAGCTTACTCATTGAAGAGAACCTTTACACACAGCTTAGTGGACCTAACTCTAGAGATCCGGTTTTTGTGAGATATGAAAAATTGATCCAGTGGTCGTCGTTGAACATAATTATCAACAACTCTCAAACGGCATTAAGTTGTACTATGATATTTATGCTATGATTTGTTGATATTTCTTTAGAATTGTTATACTAGTGATTAGAAGAACATAACAGTTTTTCAGCTTGCTTTGACTTAATTATTAAGACAAATAATTTATAACTCATTGATTTTTTTAAAGTATAAATCGTAGTACTGGGTATGAAAGTTCTATAACTACTGCTCTTTTTTATTATATTTGACGAACTCCATATGAAAAGTTCTCCGTTATTATTATGTCAATATTAATATTTAAAAACACCTTTCAGGAAAAATTAGTTAGAAAATTGATTTGACGTCATATCTCACTGACTGTAATATGCGCTATATACGTTTACAGAGTGGGCTGACGAATTATGTTCATAAATTAACTGTCTTTTTCGTTTGAGAAAATTCATTTAATTAGCTTCTATAGATTAATAATGCAGAAAGTTTTGAAAATCCTTAGCTTATTTGGGAATCACTAGATTTTGACCTATTCAATAGTTCAATTTATTGCATAGCCATACATTTTTTTAAACTCTATTGATTTATTTTATAGATACTATCTCATTTTTAATCTTCCCATTTTATTTCACCAGATGAACGTTTATGAAACATTGCAATTCCGAGAAAAAAGTATCTGATATGACCGACTCTGGGCCGGAACTATTTAATATGATCATCTGTGGTTTCGTACCAATCAGTTGTATAACCTTGTTGGCTACTAGCTGAAATATTTGAATAGCTAAAAATCTGCTTGTGCATTTCTTCTATATTTTCCTGATGATTCATAATGCTGTATTTTATAAAGAAAATCTTGTACTTCAAAGCCGCTGTATTAATACCTGTAACCGTCTTCTACTGAGAGGCAACAGATGGTACAGTCTAAACTTCATTTAACAAAACCAACTTCACAGTGAAAAAAATTTGTTCTATCTTAATTATATATTTTTAACGATACTAGATTCCATTATTCTTAAGGAATATTGCTGCTACTAGTATTTTTCTCCACTTAAGCGATATTTTTTATATATTGGATGCTCATTATAATACATTTATAGTTCTAAATTATATATTCCGTCAATATAATTTAGACACTATGCATTACCAGTATTGTCATTTAAGTTATAGCTGATTTAAATTTAAATTGAAGTAAAGTTATTTTAAAAACAGGTTTAGGGTTAGACTTGTCAGAAATAAACTTTACTACTACTTTAAATCAAAATAATTTTACTTCCATCTGGAGAGAAACATATATTAATTAAATATTTAGCTAAAATTATCGTCATTGCGTTCTTTTTAACAATATGAAACTATTTCGATGAGAATTAAAGATATATGGTTAGTCACATGTTACGTCTATACCTTACAAAGTATCTACAACTAACTCTTATCCGAATGTTGATGTAATTAGGTGATTCGTTCTTGAAGTTCAATGTCACAGAAGATTACTTACAAAACACGTTTGGGAAATTCGATTATTAGATAATAATTTGTTGTAAAAGATTGAATAACCAGCTTCGATATTCAAATATTTCACTTTACTAATAACTTTCACTTGCTCCTTTTAAGATCTCACTAATGATTCACAAAAGAAAACATATTCCAGCCGGTTTTAAACAATATTTTGTAGTCGTTTGTGAGGGATCACTTAACTAATGAAGACTTCCCAGAAGAACTGATTTTTAAACTCGTATTTATTGGAATAAATAAATTTTAAAGAGTAGGAAACATGGTGTCCCTGCAAGTAGTTATGTTTTACTTAAAAGTTAATTTTAATAGCAAAATTAAGTAGCAGTTATTTTCCTGTTAACGAATAATCAAAAAACTAAGCCAAACTACTCAATAAAAAACATCCGACAATATGCCTAACCAATGATACGCTACATAGCCAAATATTAATTCAATAATGGCAAAGATCCAAAATGTATGATGCGCAGGCTTAGTTTTACTGTGTAAATGCATTTCCTTTATGTATGGTTTACCAACTACAAATCAAGGGTTTTATTTTGCGATTTAATGTGGTAACTGTTGCTAGGGTGGATGTAGGTTGTGGCATTGATTATTATTATTGTGGACTTTGATTGTTTGCGCTATATCAGTAATATGCTGAGTTATAATTGTGATCTAGACCTGAAAATTTAAACATGAATTATAAAAATTTATGCCATATGTCAAATACGCCCAGGTTCTATCGTTATGTTCTCAGTGATTTCCATATAGTTTAACCTCAATTTTTTTTTCTGAGCATCAAGTTGAATTACAATATGCAATTTTTTGTACTTACAGGTAGTTGGGTAATATGCTTGCCCGAGCATTCACTCGTATAGCAAATCTGTCCTATCGTGGATATGCTGCGGCAGCTCCAGCTCAGGCTGTTAATTCTGATGAGCTAAGACTTACTTTGGCGTCACCTGATAGAGTAAGTGTCCACAGTATATTTATTTTCTTGTGCTAAAAATAGCTATGAGCGTATTAGACCAACGATTGCACAGTTATTCAGGATATGTGCTAGATCAGTGGCGCCTATCCGTAAATCTGATGCGAAATAACTAGTTTGATTTATTCCTACCAACGTCTATTCGATTTTGGTATTGAAATGAGAACAACATTTTTGTTATATTTGTAAGGAGGATATATTAAGCATTTTTGAAAATTTCAAGGCATTCTATAGCAACACTGTTGTGAAACAAGTGGATATCCCTACTCTTGCTGGTGTTGTAGGAGTTTTAGCAAACCATGTCCCAACTATCGGTGTATTGAAACCAGGAGTTGTTCAAGTCACTGATGTTGATGGTAAGTCATAAGTGCTAATTTTTCAAAGACAAAAATGGTGTTTTCCCACTTGGTATATTAATACACATTTCAAGAGGTACATTTTTAAAGCGTTTTGGGTACCATATGCCTCTAATGGATTTTAGGTAACGTATCGAAAATGTTTGTTTCTTCGGGAACCATGTCTATGAATATTGATGGTTCATGCCAAGTTCTAGCTGAAGAGGCTGTAATGGTTGAGGATATCGATGAAGCGGTCGGTAAATACTTTCACAAATTATTGAGTCATCGAATATTTATCACGTTTGATTTGTGGTGATTGTATGGTCGTATTATTTCGTGAAAGTTTAGTTTTAGGAAAATTTTGATTTTCTTGTAGGCTGCCCGTGTTGAGCTTGAGGCTGCTCAACGTTCATCAATCGAAGGAAGCGATGTAGCTAAAGCTGAGGCTTTAATTAGGGCAGAGGTTAGAGAATTTTATTTAGTTATTAAATAACAGTTAGTTATAGGCCAGCAAAGTTTTCATTGTGAGAAATACAAATAAAGTGGGGTACATATACTGTGTATACATAATGTTGATTATGATTAATGTAGGTAGCAGAGGCCCTTATCAAAGCCGCGACTGGGCAACAGTGAAAAGAACCTAAGAAGATAATCATACACGGAATTTCAATTGATTTTTGTAATTTCAAGCTAATTTTATTTTTAATAGTTTGTTGGAATTGCCAAATAATTGATATTGGTAATAAATAGGTTAGGTACAAGTATTATATTACATTCTACAGACAGCTGAACTAGGATGAAATATTGGTTCTTGGTAGAGCATTAAAAATTAGGTTGAGAAACTATTTAAGGTCTTCAGTAAGGTACTTTTTATTAAGATTATTAGTTTTATCGCTTCTTATTCCATGTATTATTTCCACTGAGAGGATATTGATATGTTAAAATGGTAAGAAATATGGATGAGGAATGACACTTAATTATATAAATTGTGTATAGTCGTTTATTGATATATGGACTACTATTAGCCGGTGTACATCTTTTGCGGCCAGTGGGTCATCAGATTTAATAATTTGGTCCAACACTCGTTGGGCGGGATTTGTACTATTGACAGTAAATGTGGTATACTATCAGCGATTGAAATATAGAGGTCTTAATATTAGCTAGTGCTCATTTTCCTTCTAATTTAGTTGAATCTTGAAGTATATATATTCTTGGTGGTGTAGGTTTCTGTCCCATTTTTCATTCATTGTTTTAGAACATTTTTAGTTCTAACATCTAAAATATCACTGCTTATTTTATTAGTTATCCTATTCTTGGTCATAGTTCTCTGGTCTTAATTACTTATCTTTTTGGTCGTATCGTATAATCCTATTCCATTAATAGCTAGTAGTGTTCGGCTGAAGACTCGCCTCTTTAACGAAGCCACTCCTTACGTTATGTGGTTACATGACATCGCCTCAAAATGATGTTCAATAGTAAAGTGTACCACTTATGTGCTTTCTAAGTATTTTTGTCTTTACTAGCTATTTTTTCTTTCAAATCGTTATTACAATTATCTCAATTTAGTGATTAAAAGGTGTTTCACCGAATTAAATAATCTTTTTTTTTAAAGTAATTAATGTATTTTTTGTTGTTGTAGCTGTTTAAGTAAGCGTGACTTTTATAGAATTGCCTATGACATTAACCGTTTTTGAATCTACCTAAGTAATGGGAATCTCAGCATCTCGATCTGAATGGATAATTATAGGAAGTTATCTCTTGTAACTATTCTAATCCTCTTTAAATCATTTTTTAAAAATAATTTAGATGGGGCGTTAAAGATCATAATGAAATACAACTCGAAGTGTTTTTTACCATTAATTTAAATAATTTTTCCTAATGATGAAGATGGTTAGATTAGAATCAAGGCAGGAATTTGGTGCGAGATGTTTGCGACATGTAGTATATGTGTATACCTATTAGTCAAATGCTATGAATACGATAATGCCAAAATCGTAAAATTGTCTTCAGGTTTTTCGAATATTTATTGATTTAACTTATTTATAGTAAATATACTAGTAATGAATATACATGCTAAAACTAGGCTTGGCTAAGACAAGGGATATCTCATTTAGAGCGAGGGTTTCTCTTTAAAAAATACGCAAATTACAAATCTATAAAGTGGAAATATGTTAGTGCAATATTGCCTATTATTATGTAGCAACATTAGGATCTAATACCTAACCCTTTGTCTCTGCAGTTTATCGCAATTAGTGTGTCAAAACCACTTCCTCTATAAAGAGACCGTTATGTAAAAAGGCTAATAGGGCTATTATTAGGTAATACTTATAAAAATTAGACTAATACAAATTTCAAGATCAAGTTTGAGATGTGAGTTGTAATTTTTTAAAATTTAATAGCGAAAAGTTTGTATTTTTCAAACGTTCAAAAATATAAACTTACAGATGATTACTATGTTTCTATTTCTCTTCCAATCTTCTAATGTTGTTTCGTTGTTGACAAACAGTACCGAAACAGAAAGAAATAAGATGATACACTGCCCAAGTCCTGACAGAGCTGCCAGTAGCTGTGAGGCCCGTTAGTAGTTCTCAATCTAATTTTTCTACTTTAATATTTATATCAGTGGATATGGAGTACATTCGACTCTAGAATTTACTCCTTTAAATTGGTCATAGTAATATACTTTTTCCAGCATCATTTTTCATCTACCATTCCTGCTGTGAAGATGATGATATGTTCTGCTGTATGCATCTACAGGTATGAAAAGTATAAAATATAGAGTTATAAAAATGATTCTTTATTATTGTTATCACTATTATTATTACTATCATTGTCATAATTATGCATAAATTATTGCTTAAACTTATATGCTAGAAGTAATGCAAAAGGACATTTACTTCAAAATATGTGTGAGGGAAGAAGAATATTTATATTTATGTCGATGCTTATGAATTTTCCAGTAAAATCAAGTGGGAACTTTTAGCTCTGGGTGATGATATCTGGAGGTGTCACTGCTCTCGCCATTCTCTTTTTTTTCCTCATTTACTGCGTACGTTGCATCTATAACACTAGTGGGTTTGATGATTATTTTCAGAATTGTTTTTTATGTGGATATAACTTAATTTAACTATGCTCATGTATAGATTTGTAGTGATAGTCTCAACATATGGTTTATTGATTTTGTTGAGTACTTACAGAACGAAAGGGCCATCAAAGCTACAATATTTCGTGAGGAAATGGAACCATTTACAATTTAAAACAAATACCAAAGTATTTAAGCTATATCCTATAGTATTTATTCAGAACAGATTAATTTCTTATGACCCATTTAGTTCTTCTCAGGGTTCCCGAGTATTTCTAGGTTATATAGTACATTATTGACTAGATTCGAAGTAATGTATTGGAAATGAATATCATACACAGATGTTTTGTCTTCAGACAGATTTAGAAAATGTGCATTTAAACTGCATTACTTCCAAGTGATGTGCTCACATCAAATCCACATGTAATTTGTAGTAGACCCGATCCATACAATAGCCTAACTAACCTAGCAAGCCCAGGTGAAATTTCAATGCGATGCCAGCCTACAAATATCTATTGGATCCTGTCTTTCCATCACATCCCGTTTCGCCCGCCCATTGTCCCCTGTGTTTCGTGACCCTCATGCTTCCGCAAGACTTGTTTAAGCTCCTGATACTCATTTCTACGCCTAACTTCACTGTTGGAAAACTTAGTGGGTTTCTTGCTTAATTTTACCGAAATATAATCTAATATAGCTAATAATTTTACGTATTAGATTACTAAATTTCTCGTGTGGTATGCAATATCAATTAATACTACTTTGTTATGTGAATTTTGGATGTCAATTGTAACTCACTTTAAATTTCCACTATTTTAATATATTTATATATGTATTTTTTGTATTTTATTTAATACTTTTCCATTCCTATTTCTCCATCTGTCTACCTACCTACTTATCCACCTTTCTCTCCTTCTATACAGCCTTCGATTCAGTCTATCATTTTACTTTCAAGAAAAGATCGTCTTACGGGGCGAAATACATCCGCATCGGCGATTCTAACAAGAAAAGTTGCTTTAAAAATCGGGTCTTGAGAAAATGATGGTGGACATTTTCTAAATAGATTGCAGTTTAGATGTTTAAAGGGATTTATACAGCTAAACTTTCAGCACTAAGACAAATAAATAAGTAAACAATTTTTAAAGTTCGTATCCGTCGTCAGTCGTCAGATATTCCATTCGCTAAAGCTCTCATAGAAACGGATAATGAAATCCGCAGAAAACCCCCGATGGTGTTACAAGCCATTGGTAAGTGATTTTAAAATAATAAATAAGTAGAGTACTTAATCTTCTAGGTAAAATATAAAAGAATGACATCCGCATTGTAGGCCCACTCGCAATTGGTAAAAGAGATGGTGATGATGCGAAAATGGAACTACCAGGCTTTGGTACCATTGGAGTGGGAAATGTTAAAAATAGCATAGCTAAGTTCATTCCTGGTGAGGTATCAAAGACTATCCATCGTTGAATCTAATTAAGGATTAAAAATATCGTCCGTGTTTATTTAATAGAAACATTTTAGCTGGAATGAATCATGTAGTTCCAAATGGGGGGACATTCGAACTAACAGATAAACCGAACCTTGGATATATGGAAAGGGATACTACAGCTGGAAAGAGCAGTGGATCAAAAAGCAAGGTTTGATATAAGATAAAAATATTTGGTTGAACTCTAGATTGAAAGAGCTTTTTATTAGACTAAAAACTTGGAATCAACAACATAATTATGATTTAATCATTTCAGATGTCTTTAGGTGGTATCGGAACTTTTGAGATTGGACAAGAAAATGAGCAAGGCACTGGTCTGCTAAACTTTTCTAAGAATTGTTAGTTTTCATGAGAGCTACTTTTACTGGAGTATAAGTTTAAAAAACAATATTTAGTGTTATTTTGCGTAGTATAGTTATATCTAAACTTGGATGTATCTATAATAACTCTAAATTCTAATGCTATATTTCATTTAGTGTTCCCTTTCCTGCAACTTCCACCTTTAAAATCTGACAACGCTCCTGATTATACGTATTCTGCTATTGACCCGAAGCTATCAGCGATCTACTACCCAAAAGCAAAATCTTACACAGAAGAAAACAAAATATCTCAGGGAGCTACACCTTATACACCAAAGACTCCTTTCATTGAGGTATTATAGTTTTTTCGTAAATTTTAACATATAATAGGAAAAATATTGGAATCTAAAGTAAGACTATATGTAAATATGGATTATAGAATAATTTCGCACAAGAATAAACTTCTGTTGCATACCTCTCATAGTTTTATGCATGTATGTGTTTCATTCTTTAACGGCCTATTAGGTCAAGGACTATAGCATCTCGGCTGATTTGGAAGAAAGTCGTAATCCATTTGATCGGATTAAACAGAGGACTGGCTATCCTGGTGGGAATCTCCGTATGCATGCTGCAGTGACTAAGAATGTAAGGAGAACTATTTTTTAAAATTAACTTATGGCAACCAATAATTGTTTTGTCTATTTAAATGTATTTACTAGGTAGAAGATGATGATCTCCTTGAGAAGGGTGTTAACCAAATAAAAGAGAAGAATGATACTGAAGGATTTATTCCCCAGGGGGAACATGTAGGAAACACGGAAGCTGATAACCTGAAAACGATAAATCGGAACTTATTACAGGTGTGGTAGAAGGCAAATTTGAATTGGACATTAATTATTTTCTACTATTAATAAAACTTCTTAAGTAAAGTTAAACTACTAAAATCATAAATTATTTTGTATCGATTAAATTTATATTTGAGATAGCAGATAGAGTTCCCCTTGCACAACTTGGACTTTCACAAAAGGAGATAAACATATTATGTGCCAAATTCGCACCTGTAGCAGCCCAGGTATTTTCTATCTTCAGAATTAATAGTGGTTTATTTGTTATCATTGTTTTAGCACTGTTATAAACCAAATGTGGAGGAACAATTCATAGCTCGGTGTAGAGGCTATAATGAAGACTGCGCACAGTTCCAATCAGAGGTAGAGTTCATAACAATTAGTAAATAAGCGTATTCTAGTACAAAGCTTATAATAACTCAAGAAATTAATAGGCAAATTAATTAGACTCGTCCACTTGGTGCTATTGCCAACGCATTTTCTTCCGGTGTTGGTCTCACGTACTATGATTGGGGCGTAAATGGGATTCCATTTTATCCGGTTAATGAAGAGGGAGGAGTTTCCAATGGGCATCATGGAAAGGTATTTTAGTTCATTCTTTATACTAAAGAATTTTTTAGGAACTATTTTTACGGATCATATATTCACCTCAATTTATAACATCTATGTCACTATCTCTTTTAGGTTGACTTCGGTAGTTGGGGCGGAGGTTATTCCGATAACCTAGGTGTTCGTGACTTTTGGTCTCAGACAGGTGAATATGGAGGGAATTGGTATGAAGGTGGGTTCTCAAAATTATTATATCATAAACTATGTAATTATTTTATTGCTATCAAAGTAAATTAGTATTGGCCATAACAAAAGTTAATTAAATAAGAAACTGTTATGAGAACTATTTAAGGCCGCTTGTTAGATAGAGTTCACAACTAGTAGATATATATGTATTTGATAGAGATTAAGTTAAAACNAATGGAAAACGAAGTTACGTTGTCGGTGGTGAAGCTGATCACTCGTTCGAAAAGCTTATAGTTGGCGGTGTGCACGGTCTTTTATACTGTCGTTTTATTGAATTAATTACATTAAGCTTTATGGCACGTTAATGGTTATTTGATATCTAATATGTTTGGCGTACGAATCGTATGGTACGATTTCATAGATATTTAGCTTGATCTATTAAATATTGAATGTTACGAAAATTCGGATATTCGCAACAGAAACGAGAGCCTACGAAGCTATATATATTGCTAAATATAGATAAGATCTGTACTCTGAATTAGTAAACACTATATCTTAGGCACATATGGGTACAAATCTGGCTGGAGTATTCCTGTAGTGCAAAGTATGGGTGTGGAAGGAGGAGGTGGAGCTCAGGTAAAAGCTACTCTCAAAATGTTTGTAAATTATAGTAAATTTTGATTAAAAGCTTTGGATGATAAAGACTGCTTTGTGAAAGGAGTAAGAATCTATAGTCAGCCAATCAGGAAAAGGTGAGATACTATTTGCACAGCCTAACGATGCTGTGGTTAAATATAATGAAACAGAGTTTCCAGATATAGAACTTAACGAGCAGACGTTACAACATATATTTGTTGTTCCTTATAAATAAAAACCATTCCTGTAACACTTTATTTTAGTTTCAAAACAGTTATTTTAAAAACAGTCTTAAAGTATTATAATTTTTAATTTTAATATAGGTTCATGTTCCTCTAAAAGAGGGAGAAATTGGTCGCCCAATCTCGGTCACTAATGGATACCATGTTGGGCCATTTATAGGACTGGCAGACAGAGTTGGTGTAGATTGGTATAATGGAGGCGTATCATGGAACAAGGTAAGCCACGAGTGATCATCAAATACTGTCATTACATTTTCAAAAAAAATACTACGATAAAATGATCAAAAATGATCTTACATGCAACAAAAACGGAATTTAAGATATTGTATGATCCCACTTAACTGCTCTTAATCAGTAACTGACCATTCATTAAAAAACGTGGGAAAATGTATACCTAAAGCAAACAAGCTACTTTATGTCATGGCAGATTTTTTCATTGTATCAAGAAATAAAAAAATTATTCGTTATTACATAACAAGTTACATTTATAGTATTACATTAAAATTAAATTAATAAAATGATAATATAAGAATATGAAAACGCAATTTTTTAATGATTACTAGCATCTATCTACAAACTGTTCGATACTGGAACATTTTGACTATGAAAACATCCATTAGAGAGTCGGTTGGCNCTGTTATGAGAACTATTTAAGGCCGCTTGTTAGATAGAGTTCACAACTAGTAGATATATATGTATTTGATAGAGATTAAGTTAAAACAAGTTTATTAACGCACGACAATAATCACGACACGAAATAATGAATGGAAAACGAAGTTACGTTGTCGGTGGTGAAGCTGATCACTCGTTCGAAAAGCTTATAGTTGGCGGTGTGCACGGTCTTTTATAC
>JAJAVP010000299.1:25831-68355 GCA_020740425.3 Heterorhabditis indica
GGAAATTGCCTGAAGAAATAGAAACAACGGAGGTTACTGTTTTGCTATAGGACCTCTAGACATCACTTCTTCGACGTAGAAAAAGCTTTTTGGTTTTATCGACAGATTTCATTTTAGGCCCATTGTACGCAATGAAGCATGGAGAACTTGATTTACTAGCAAAAATGTGGGTTTTTCTAGTTATAGCGTTGTTTTCCTTCCAAAATTTATCTATAAATGATTCAACAGAAGCATGAGTAAAAACCACTTTTATAAAATTAATTAACATGCATATTTAAGATAGGTGTAACAAAAAAACAAGTACCTGTTTGCCCATAAGCGAAAATACAAGCATTATATCCGCCAAAAGCATTTTCTAAAACTCCAGAACCTAGGTTATCGAAAACTTCCTCTTGACCTAAAATTTTTTAAAAACTATTTGTCACTTTATTTGTTAGATAAACATATTCAAAAAATCGATACTTACTGGCAAAGTTAGAATCATCAATATCAGTTGAATAAAATGAGTGGTCGAAGGCAAATGTTTTTGGCTGTTTACTGCAAATTTATAGCATCAATTAAAATTATTCTCCTAGTACTAATATCAAAAAAATTTTTAATTCAATAGGCTTACTCATCAGAGGGATGCTCTAGTATAGTTTGTCCATTATTCATTCGAACCACCTTCCTTGTCTTTAAATCGAGTTCTGAAGTACAGCCATCAATTAGATCTCAGGAATATTCTATTTCAAAAAATTAAAAATTTGCTTTCTTTTTTATTTCCCAGCCAACTATAGAAAACTACCCATATGTAATTACAGCGTTAATATTCTTTTAGCCTATTATTTTATTTCGTTTTGAACTAACTGCTATTCAATTATAACAAATTCTAGATAGTACTCATAAATTCTCATATTTTTAGTCGTTCAAAGAAGACGTAACTGGTAGCGGCAACATCGAAAAACAAGAAAATTAGTGTCTTTGCATGGTATCCTCCTTTGATTTGTTACTGGTGCAAAATACTTGGAGAATTCGTGAATTTAGTTGGCGAGCAATAGTACATTTAAATCTAGCAACGTTACATAACTCTTAGTTATCTTGTATCTATTAATTAGAGAATACATGTAATGAATACAACTGTCTCCACATTTATCGCGTCTGAAGTTCGGACTAATTGTCATAAACTTGCAGCAAAGCGTAAACTTTGAATAAATTGCAATTTTCTATGGTTCACCCCTCTCGTGATTCGCTCACCCATGTTTTCCCATCCGTTTTCCTAGGATCATTTTGCATTAATGGCATCGCTAGAGCCTAATTATGCGCTACTAAAGGATAAACGGGCTTCGACACTAGTATCGTTAAGGGAAGAAGAAGAAATAAATATGAATGAACAAAGTGCACCGCTGCATTCTAGTAAGTCTCAATCTTGTCTGAGCTTTTCTCTCACCTAGTAGCTAACTGAATTCCTATATTTTTAGATAAACCTAAGCCTGCTCTCCATTCATCGACAATTTATGCCGTAATATCTAGGCGAGCATTTAAATAAAACTATAAAAGTCTGCTATAAGAAAATCATCTTAAAGAAACAAATTATTCACATCTACCCTTTGTCATTTACTTTAAAAAGTGTTAGATTTTAATCAACCATTTTTAAAATCCAACTTTGTTTTAAATGCTTAGATTATAAGATTATACGGAATAATGTTAAAAACTAAATACGCAATAAAGACATCCTTACATTTTCGGAAAGCCAATATACTGCAACTGGATTAAATAAATGAAAAAAAACAGTATTAAAGCTATAATAGTTATAAGAAACCTCTCTTATTGAACGGTCGAACTCTTACTGCGACTTTAACCTTCTCGCAGTCATCAGCTGTCATAGTTAATTAATAAAAGGGGTATTAAACCCAAAATTATGAGGAATACAGATCTGAAGATATGTTGCTTGCCTGATCTTCGGATTATTAGTTCGGATGAGTAGTATGTCTAAAAATAATGGGGAGAAATGTCTATATTCTTACAAATATATATGCATTAATTAATATTGGTAATACATTTATTTTTAATTAATGTCACCCTTAAAGAATGAAAAATTAACTTACACAGATTAATAAGGCCAGAATGTGAAAGACACTTCCGCAATCACAAAATAAAATACTAATTAATTTTAATAATGCCGTAGAAGATTTCGAAAGAACTAATTCTCTTATAAAATCGTTGTCAGTTATTAATCAATAAACCTGTAAATATAATGAAAGTACATAGTAGCAAAAGCGAATCAAAGAAATTAATATGACTGTACTTGAATAGGCATAAATGTGCTTAGAGAATGTTAATATGAAAACTCAGTTCTAGACCTGAAGTGAATCAAGGTGCTGAGAGTGATTAGAGGCACAAAGGTAAGTCAGTGTGATGAGTGAGAGAAATGAAATAAGAGTGAAGTAAGGAATTAGTTGGACAATTGAAAGCCGAGCGCAAACAGGCTTCAGAGCGATTCGTATAATAATAATAGCGTGCGGTGGCAGTGCTCCTCGTGGAATGACTACTATGAGAGAATTGACGGCGAATTCGAGACCATGCCCTCACTTCACACTTTCGTCCGCCACCCAACTTAGCACAGACAGGAGTCGCCTTGTCACAATAAATAACAATATCATATTTCAACGAACATGATTCATGTGGCCAAACATCGTTGGAAAAAACAGATGCTTATCTTAACAGTAGATATTGATAGTCTATGATTCCAGAGAATAACTTTGTACGCTAGATCATCTCTATTACAGTTGATTTCTATGTGAGTGAATTTGCGTAGAATGATAACGAAAAGGTTTTGTGATTAAGTAACAGTCATTTTTAATGTGGGGAAGATAGTGAGGAAATGAGTGAAAGTTCTCTTGAACGAAACAAATTTTTTAAATGTCTAGTGTTGCCTTCTAGTAACTTCTAATAAATAAGACAAAAGATAATTGAAAAGTGATGGTGAACAGAGAAGAGAGACAAATGAATAATAATAAATGCTAATTATTCCCAGCACTATATTGCTTAAAAAAATATGCTTTAGATAGAAACAAACCATAAAATGCCTGAAACAGAGACATTAAAGCAGAAAAGGGAATCAACGGACGTTGAGAGAGCCATAAAAGGTGATGGATAGGAGGATAATACGGGAACGGAGCAGAAGCCATGTAACTTCAGCAAATTGTCAAAATAAATAGCATTAATGACCAAAATTAGGAAGACGAAAAATAAATTAACGCTTATTCTTTACTGGTGAAGTAGTTGTACACGAAACGCAAAATTATTTTATTTAAAACTTAAATGATAAGCTTATAATATTGGTTAGAATTCGATATTTTTAACTTACTTTCTCAAATTTCCTTTCATACCCTGATAATTATAAAGTAGGATGCAAGAAAATAAACCTGTATCTTCATTACGAATGAATTACTTTTGCTGCAGAGGACAAAGTCTATGATGAAGCTGAAGAGAAAATCATTGCACGCATTTATCATTATGTGAG
Organism: Heterorhabditis indica; assembly: GCA_020740425.3. Classification (NCBI taxonomy): domain Eukaryota; kingdom Metazoa; phylum Nematoda; class Chromadorea; order Rhabditida; family Heterorhabditidae; genus Heterorhabditis; species Heterorhabditis indica. The sequence goes on from JAJAVP010000299.1 coordinate 29,334, forward strand.
GATACCAAAGTGTACTGCGGAAACCGAAAGCAAAAATAGTGGACCGACGATAACAAAGTCTCCAATGAAGAATTGTGGTTTCATAGTGAATAACAGCGCAACATCGTGAAGTTAGGCAGTTGCATATCGATATTAAAACTAGTCGCACTACAACACAGTGTTGTTTGATGACACTGGAGTGATGTAACAGCGAATATTCGAAGAAAAGATTATGTCAATTTAATTATCTAAGTAAACAGAAAAACCAGGAGTATGCTTTGTGGTACAAAGAGCATTTCCCCACCCTAGGCGAAGAGTAGAAAATCGAGTTACCTATGCTGAGCTCGCCGGCATCCCCTAGCAGCCTATGAAAAGAATAAGGCTTTCTAACAAAATTTGGGCACTCAAATTTCGAGAATATAGTAGATAAATCTAAATTTAGCTTATGATATGGCTATACTGTCATGATAAATTATACATTAAGAATGAATTAGAATAGTAAAATATTTCTTTTAAACGATAGAACGACACAACTTAATGTCATGAAAACAAAAAACAAGTAGCCTAGCAAAATTTCGGCTAAATTAACGGGAAGCCATGCACCCAAACACACTGGAGAATCATCTGAATAACAGGATGTCTTTAATGTGGCAACCATCGCTCAAAACAACTGTTAAGAAGATTTGTTCTCTACATGAAAACTCATCAATTCCAGAAAGGAAAAGATTGAGGGTTATAGGCAGAACAGCCCATTTAGGGAAAGCAAACAGCAAAGGCGATCACGAGTTACGGGAAATTAAAATAACCTCATTTTGTGCCCAGTTTCTCCTAAACTTCTTATTAGTCATACCAACGATATTGGATGCGTCCTAAAAATTGAACTTTTGGCTATCTGTTACTAAGCTCATTTTCAGAAATTTAAAGACATCATAAATGTAACTTGCAATTTATTTCTTAAATAAGAAAATGTATATAGAAATGAGTTCATAATGGTAAAAATGGTAAATATAGTAATATAATATAGTAGCTAAGCAGTCGAAATTATTAGAAATAGTGACACAATTACAGTGTCACAATCAATAATCGATGAGGTGTGCATATTGATAAGATGGCGTCTGAATATTGTACTTTTGGAGCAGCGTCTTTCTCCAAGAAAACACCAATGAGGAAATGAGAACTGAAGTGGCATTAGACGTGAGAAACACGGTAACTTCAGTATGAAAACAAAAGAACTAAATAGAAAAATGACATAATTAATGGATTTCAGCTTCGAGAAGTAATTTGTTGAAAACTATAAATTTAGGTATTTAATCCGCAAGATGGACAGTTAAGGAGAATGCGTAAATATTATTGTTGCATGAAGACCGTGAAATGATTAGAGTAAATAAATAAAGGAGTTTCAATTCGCCTATGTTTAGCGAGTCGATCAATTCGTGGCAAAATATGCTAATTTGATTTGGTCAGGCGTCTTGTGAATTTCGCTACACGCCGAGCAGTGAAAATAACATCTAACGGAGTAATTTGCCCAATTTTAAGGCCACCTGTGTTAAGCCAATCATAGTCAGTCTTTTAAGAGCACTTTCATCTAGGAATACAGAAAATTCTTAAATGCCACCAATAAGCTTTTGTTTTTAGCAAAGTGCTGTCAAGTTTTGTAAATTTCCTCTCAAAATTGAATTTATCGCATGAACAGCAAGTTATTATAACAAATAACCAGAAATAAATGGAAAAAATAAAGATTCTTTATAAATCAGTTGACAGCATATTAGAATTCACAAAAAAATAATTGATATATTTGGATTACCCATAATTATATTAATTTTGCACTATTGAAATTATGTTGTGCTCGAAAATGAGTGATAAAAATTAGTTTGCGAGAAAATTTTCAGTGAAATAATAATTGTATTGGAGGCAGCTCTATATATGAGAATATATAGTGGAAATAATAAGCAAAATAGCACAAATAGCTTTAGTGATATTACGAGGAAAGATATGTCGAAATATTAGTGAGGAAATATATTAGTCCATTTACGACAAGAAAGGTTTCTGAATGTGAGACAATCAAGTGAATAATTTGAAGATCACTGTTTCTGACACTCTGTTAGAACATCTTAATAAAGTCCAATGTAACGAAATGCCTATTTTTAGTTCGGAATCGTCCATGAGTTTCAGCGAAATAACACACGCCTTTCAAATATGATGTTAGAAGCGCTTTGTGGTGAAAAAGTGATTGGCATATTATCTGCTCCAAAAGCATTTGATGAAAGAAAATGAGTGAGAAAAAATTGACGTTTCTTTAAAGTGGCCACCACTGTATTGCACAAAACAATTAAAATTTAGGAAACCGTATTAACTAAATTTAAATATCACTCGGAATATTGAGATAAATAAAATTACTTAAAAAAAATTAACCAAAATACAGAGTGGGTAAGAATTATACATAATTTTGAAAAGCGGTTCAATAGCCGACCGGCGGGGCTTAGGAGAGGAGACGCTGTCGCATAGAATGGAAAAACCAACACAATCAACTGACAATGTGGTCGGCGCAATCGGAAACATTGGACGAGAAAAGTGAAGAAGAGGGAGATGAAAAGGGATGATCCTCTCGTAGATACAACAATTTTAAGTGGTGCAATAGCATTAAAAAGTTGGTCAATGTACGGTTAGATACTATTAATATCTGTAATAATTCAGAAAGGTTATGTATGTATAACTGTGTAAACAGTTTATAAGAGTAGAAAGAGAAAAGGAGGATATCACTGATGTGAATTTCTAGTCAAAGAAATACAACACTTCCTAGTCTATGACAGCCTCCAAAACAAAACGACAATATTAGAACACTACAACTGTAAAAAATGAGCATCTGATAAGGTGAGTAGATTGTTACCAGCTGTTGATATTACACAACGACATTTGCACACTGGTCACAAAAAATAAACAACGGCCTGAGGCAGTTTGAATAAACGTACTCACCGAGCTTGATGTATAAAAGTGAAACTTTAAAATGTAACTCTTAAAACACGTAGTTCCCTTAAACTGAATTTTTATCAAACCATAAGATTTAGCAGTATAAGAAGTAATGTTTTTTTTGACAAAACAAAAATAGCTAAAAATAAATACTTTGATAAAAATTCTCATACAGATAAGCTATTCATTTACGATGTGCCGTGTTAGCAGCTGGCCTTAAGACTGTTGACACTATTCATCACAATGGATGGGTCAGAAATATTGAGCAAATTAAATACATAACGACTTAGTAATGGCTAATTGAGACTAAAGAACTTTTACAGCAGAAATAATATGATGCAGGTTTACCAATCATTTTGAATTACTAATTATCGTGTCCTATTTAGTGATGTTTGTAAAGGAAAATAACAAATATTTGTATAAAACTATTGACTGTTAACATAAAATAGTACTTTGAAAACTAAAGAGATATATGTAGATAATATCACAGAGTCAAAGTTCAAAAATGATAAGAGATGAAAATAGGGGAAATCAGAAATACAGTTAAGATAACTATTGGAGCTGAACAAATGGCACGGATTAAGTTGATTTACGAGCATATTACACCTAACAGACAACCAAGAAGAACTGCCAATTATTTATAGTTTTCAATTTGTGGAAAAGTAATGCATTTAAAAGAATTTGTTAGATTCACATAAAAAATAACCTTAAGATTAAGAGAAGTAACAGCGCATAAAAAGATAGTACTACGGTTAAGCTGAAATACAAATAACATTTACAACTTCAAAATAATTTTTTTGCAACGAAATACAAAGATTTATTTAATGTGAAAACACAGGTTGGCTGTTGCGACAAACTACAAGCACGCTTCGTGCACACTTACTGTACGAATCGATATGTCTGCTCATCCACAACCCTCCAAAAAAAACATGAGTAGTCCAGAAAAGTTCTCTTTTCTAATAATTCGCAAGTAGTAGAAGCCCGGCTTTTTTATTACAAACACCACACTTTACTCGGAAGAAATACTAAGCCATCACTAGATGATACCTTGTTTAAAGTCTATTTAATGAATCACATCTATTAATAGCTTTTATATTTCTAGTGATGAATGCCGGGATATTTCATTAAAAAAATAGTGAAAATGAAATTTTCTGAGATCACAAATGCTTCTCAAAAGGTGATTTTTCGTGGAAGCTCATCGTTTTGCGTTATCATTGCATAACATCAAGCATGTAAAACAAGAAGTCGTCAATCATTCGTCAGAAGTGAACCTTTTTTGGTCTCAATAGATGCTCCTTCACCTAAATACTCTCAGAGGCTATAAACTGATGCGAATTTCATTCATATAAACTTTAAGTACTACACTAGAAAATTGCAGTTTCCATCATCCAAATGTAGTTACATTAGAAGAAAAGGATAATATGTAGTATTTAGATGTTATTAAATTAACCATTTTTCAACGTCAGGCTTTATAAGTTGAACATATTGGACAGCTGCCTGTGTTTGGAGGGCATCTCAGCGCGTGCTAATGGCCTGACAGAATATAATAAATCTCAGACAATTCTCGGACGACTGCAAAATTATAGCAGGAACGTTGAAAAGAAACAGTGAAAAAGAAAACTCGATGTGAATTTTAAAATGCAAAAATAAATTTGAATATTAAGTAATAGAACTTTCAAAATAAATAATTTCGTTTCACTGTGTCATAACACAAAAGAATATGATCTTAGAATTTAATGTTTATGAGTTTTGTTCTTATCTGCAAATACTGCTACTGCAGACAGTTTGTTTGTTTAGATTAAGGATAGCGAACACCCATTAGTGTTCTGAGCACCTTTCCTGAGAACTTTCATTCTCTTCATAGAATGCACCGACTTCCATCGGAAAATACAATTCATTTTTATCTATGGGAGCCTTGTCTCAGCGTACAATAATCGCCATTCTTATGGTCTTCATGTCTCCTTCCATAGCTTACTCTCATGAACCGTACAGAAATATCAAGCAACTAATAATGCGCATATCTATAAGATTGCATTAAATAAATACACTTATGAATTAAAAGAAAAAAAAGTAAAATACTTCAGGTTAAATAAAAACAGGCTAATTTATGAATATTTTGATCAAATTGCCAACAATATTCTAAATTTAGAGAAACATTCGTGCCTAATTTCGTCAGCTTTGCAATGGGTTACTAAAGAATTATCCATGATTTCAATAATAGCCAAAGAAACAAAGTAGATAATTCTCACTTACGTAAGGATAGAATCCTGTACATCATATAAAATCATTGGAGATTTACGATGGAAAGTGTAAAAATGTATTTGGAAGTATAGATATGCACTTAGATTAAAATTAATCTATTTAATGTGGTTTGGTAGGTTGCTAATTCCAAAATATTACAAATGTGTGCTGTAGTTTGAATCCTAGTCGTGTTCCTCATGCATCACTAATTTTGCTCTCTAGTTTGTGCAATCAATAGAAACTACAAGATTTTAATCAAAAAGAGAGTGTATACTTCATGGCTAGAATGTTAAAGGTGATGGATAGGTTTTACTAATTGGAGACTCACTAGAGCATAATGAAATTTACGGAAGGCGTCGACGTAATAAATTAGAGAGAACAGCAGAAATGGAGAAAGAAAGAAGTAGTTGCAAAACGAAAAGCAAAATACCAGTACCTTATATAAGCATTAATTTTATTTTTGTCCTTTTATTTTTTCTAATTTCATTGGTAGCAAAGCAAAGACAGAGCATTAAAGGAAAAATGAAAAAATAGCAGACAAAAAGAAGGCAAACTGCAGAGTAGAGTAGGAAAAATAAATTATAAATAATGGGAAAATTGGGGTAAGGAATATTATTGCTTGATGTAATTTTAAGGGGAATAGACTTGGACAGGAGTCTAGTGAAGAGGGCGCTTCAATTTTCGACTGCGTAATCAAATTTTCGACGATGTACTGAGAGAAACATGTCGATTATAGGATGTACCGTAAGGATTTCCTAATTATAGCGTCTAGCAAACAAGAAGTAAAGTGTATGATGTGGACGAGAAATATTGTAGTTAAAAATATATAACACTCTTAGGAGAGGTTTTTTCCCTTATTGACTTTTCCAATCTAGAAGATCCCTTCTCAGTAAACTTTCATAGTTTCAGTTTTACAAGTCATTAAAAATATCTTTAACTTTTATTAATCTGTATTTTAACTATATGTGTACATATATAGTTATTTTTTAAATATAATATCCCCATTGTAACTTCGAACGGACATGTTTGCTCGTATATGACAGCCGTCTTTCCGTCGTTTATAATATTGATGTCCATACTTGACAGAAAATGAAAAACGGCCCATCCAGGCACGAAACGGAATATCATAGGGATCCTGATTACCAATTTTATCTCGTAAATATTACAACTAAAAGTTCGAGTATCCATTCATTAGTCAAAGTCCGGTCAATATTAAATATATTCAAAATCTTTCACAACAATGAAATTGCATAATATATCTTAATATTTAGAATTCTTTGCTTTTTGTTTCTCTACGTGTTAAAAATACTCTTCGTTTAGTCTGAAAAAGCCCTACTTTCATTACTTGTCTCTTTTTCTTCTAAGTTTTCGTGAGAATTAACATTAAATTTAGATTTTTTAAAGGAATTAAACTGTTTTCAATATTTAGTTTTCAGTTCTTATCTACGCTTCATTTTTTGATTTTCTACTGTCTGGCATGCACATTAGGAAGACCAAAAGAGCTTAGATATATATTCGTAGCAATATTTCCTCAAAATAATTAGCTACTACGAGATTGCAATTCTTCTTGCTCTGATATAATTTGAGGTAGTTAGATCTACAAATTACCATCATTAATTTCGTTTTATAAACTACTTTTAAAATTACATTTGATTGTGTTTCATAACCTCCCTCAAAGACTTTTGTAAGTTTAAAATTACAATTTATTACTTATTATGAGGATAAAAAATTTTTCAACGAGACGCAATGAATTTAATTTGAGAAACGAGCAAAACAAATTGGGAGGTAAATAAGCAGAGTAGTGTTTAATTAAGAAGCAATATAATAATTTAAGTTCTAGGGCTTACAACAGTATAATGCAGAGCTACAGAGGCGGAAAATAGAATAACATGAAAATAATTAGGTTCGTGGACTCAGCTGAGCCAACTGGGAAATTTTCGATACAGATGGGAACTGGGGTTATAAAAGTGAGTGAATAATTGGACAAATATATACGTATATTAATGCAAATTTCTTGAATTTACTCAATATGCCTTAATAACTAATTTGGAGAAAATCATTTTCGTTAATTAAAATATTAAGCGAATATATTTAATGCTCTAAACCTAGTTCTTTAATTCAGCAATTACTCTCCCAATCATCAGTATTTTATTTAGATACATTCAATGTTTGAAAAATATTCTCTAATGTTACACTTTTTAAAATTTTCTCAACGAGCACTTAAAATGGTGCTCACTCGAAAACAGTTCAAAGGGTGTCATTTATACCACCTTGCTATCTGCACACATTTATTGTTATCAGTAAAAAAATACATTTTAAACCTATTAACTAACAATCCCTCTATTAAGATGTATAATGACATTACGTAATCTAATATTATTTCAAACACCGTAGAAAAAGCTTATGAAGACACCATTAACATATTTTCTTGTATCTTTAATCCTCAAAACAAATGATCATACGGGCTGTTCGAGAATAAATCAAAACAAGCATGAAGAAGGCAAAACGATAGATAAGATAAATATCATATACTTTTATCCATTCCATATTCTGTACTATACTGGCGCAATTACGAAGAACGCAATCTTCCCGCCTACTACTGCATACCGCGATTTAGAGCAACTAGCCACTACTGCTGGTGTAGATCAACAGATAAAGGCTTAGATAAGAATTATTCCTAAACATAAGGTGCAACATTTAGTCTATTACTTACGAATGTTAAGAAACCAAACAGAAAATACAAACCAGGGAATCTTATTACCAAACACAACCTGCACACATCAATATCGCGGGAATTAGACTTTGGAGCACATGCAAAAAGTGGAGAAATCCCACAACACGAAAAACGATATCTATGCACGAGTGAAGGATGAAGAGGAGAAAAGCCATAAGGTATGGAGATGCATTCCAGCTACCAAAATAAACCACTGACAAGATCTGGGGATAGATGTGCAAACTGCTCTAAAGACTTAGTAAGCGACTGATGTTAAGACAGGCGAGTTTAGGCCACATTACAGCCAAAATACTAGACTACCCCACATACAGCATAATGTACATCCATGATGAAACTTTAACACGTCATAACTCTAAGTTTTCGCACATTTACTCTCAGACAAGATTTAAAACTTCATTCTAATTAAGATAACAGCATAATAAAAAAAGTATCACCAAGACAACCTGTTGTTAGGAAGCTTGCTTAAATACCTCTCTACGAATTCTATGAAATGTAAACTAACAAATAATTATAACTTTTCATTATTTTCCCATATATTCAAATAAATAAAGATAAAGCATTATGAGGTGTAAGAAAAAGTTGAGGGACATGAGTATTATTTTTGGTTCTCTTATATTATGTCGTGAAAAATTAGTTATAAAACTAGTTAAAATATCAATAAGCCTTAATATTACAAAGCGAGAACATTCTGTTAAAATTGAGATAGCATAAACTCGCATATTACATTTATGAAATTACGCATATCACAGGAGTACCCAAGGAGTAGACGATGCATACATAAACAAAAGAAAGTATCAAACAAATATACTGAAAGCCAAAAGCATCTAGCTACTCCTGGAATTGGACTAGCTTGGTGCAACAGTTTTGCGAGAATTATCTAGAGACCCTAATGAGTCAAAGCTTCTTTCGGAGCAATCGCTGTTAGACCGCTGGAAATTTCTGTGCAGAGAATTTAATAAATAAAACGACAATAGAAAAATAGATTAAGTGCCGATAAATTATAAAAGCTACTTTGTATAGTGAAAAATAATCATTATTCACCTTTTCTTTTGATGACATTTGTGAAGGACATGCAGCTGCTACATGCCTTTTCAGAATTTCATTCTCACGAATAAGCCTTTCGATCTCTCGCTTTTGTTGTTCAATAATTTCCTGTAAAACGTTATTTCACTTATACACTATCTGTTGCACATTATCGATACCACTAACTCACAATTTGTTGTTGTTGTTCAAACACATTATTGCTCCAACTCTTTTCTCGTGGCGAGCTAGTCGACCTAAACAAGAATTACAATAATAATAATAATCTAGTTTAAAAATCTTCAAACAAACGTGCATACAACTCTTATTTCATATAAATATTGTTCTGAACATTACATCCGAGTCTTAGTTGTTTTTTTTTCCAAACTTCTAATTTATTCCAATAGTACAATTCAATCTTTGAAATATTTTCCCTCGCTTTCTGTGACCTCCTGCCATCTCTCGGATAAATTTCGAATTCTTTCGCGAAAGAATGGTATCAGCTTGGAACCAATGAATTCATCGACCCATTTTCGTACGTCGGCCACATCTCGAAAACGCTGTACAGCTAAGCAGTTCTGTATCGACCGGAATAAATGGTAATCCGAAAGCCTCAAGTTGGGGGAATAAGCCGCCTGCGGGAGAACTTCCCCTCCCGAGTTCAAAATGGTCTGCTGAGTAGTCAAAGCAATATGCGGACTAGCTTTGTCCTGCAGCAAAATGACTTTCCTACTTCCATGCTCACTAAATGATCTTTTGTTTTATTAAGTCGGCCAAATTAGTCAGTTGACGACGGTAGTGTTCGGCAGAAGCCGTTTCACCCGGTTGGAGGAGCTCGTAAAGCAGTACACGCTTCATGCCCCATCAGATGCACAGAAGAACCTTTTTGGCGCGGCTATTTGGCTTTACCGTTGGCGCTGATGGCTAGCCGGCGTCTGACCAAGAATGTGTGCGTTTAGGATTGTCGTATCTGATCCATTTTTCGTCGCTAGTAACAATTTTCCACAAAAAGTTCTTTCTACGTTGCCTAGCAAGCAACGTGATGCATGTGTTGAGACGGAAGCCGATGCTATTTTCGGAGTTTTTACGGCACCCAGTTTCAGAGCTTCAAAATCTTTCCCATCTCCTGCAATCATCTCGAAATTATTGTTTGACCCACTCCCAGCTGTTCTGCGAGCTCCTTTTGTGTTTGCAACGGATTTTCATATAGCAATGATTCCAAAGAATCAGTCTTCAACGTTCGTGGCGCTCCAGAGCGTTTTCAGTCACCGACATCAAAATAATCGGCTTTAAACGTCGAAACCAATATCTGCAAGTGCTGTGAGGAACAACATCCTCACCAAGCATAGAGCGAATGGATTCGCTTGCTTCAGCAGCACTTTTCCCTTGTTGGAACTCGTAGAGAATACAGTGGCGAATATGCAGATTTTGGTGGCTCATTGTGTTCGTTACTGTTTTGTGAGGATTTGTTTACCACTAAATCGCAACATATGACTTTTAAAAAACTACAAGACTAACACTACAAATAGACAAAAAGGCGGGAATTTATTTAATTTTTGAATAGTTATAACAGTGCTGAAAAAACGACCAACACTCTTGCCTACATCTAACATATATATATATGCCAACTAGACTTAAGGGAAAATTTTCATCTTACTGCTTTTCTTCTTTAGTACAAAAATATATATAACTATGAATTCTCAACTCTGTATACCAGACACACCTGATCCAATCTTCTGGCGTCACGTCGATTATGGTAGTTCTTAAGTGTGTTGAATTTCGTGTTGCTCGCGGATTTGTTCTGAAAATGTTTAATTTTCCTACATCTCGTAAAATATAAAAGATCAAGGTTCTTAAACAACTAAAAAGTGGATACTAGATAAATAATATACCTCGGTAAACTTGTTTTGCTAGCACTATTCTGAGGCGAAACATCACAATCTGGAGGAATTGCATAAACCTATAAATGTAATTATAACGGATAAATCATGCTCAATGAATTATATAAGTTAACAAATACTAATAGCGATCGACGCACAGGATGATAACGGTAGTTTTGTATATCAGGGTCATATAGTGGAGAACTAGGCCTTCTATATCCCACATTAGTATATCCTGGTGAGCTCGGTGGAATCGAAGTACTGGTAGAACCAGTGTAACTAGAAGGCCCCACACTGAATGCTGGATTAGCAATTGACAACGCTGTTATTCGGTCGATAGGAGACGAAGAGGAGGAGTTACTGCAGCTAAAATAAGAACTTTTGATAAATAACATACATTGAGTTTTTAAAATCACATCAATAATACAGCGTATGCACTATATAATTATTAAATATCTACACCTGCTATGGTTATTGCTATGATATCCACTTGATGCTGGATGACTGCCTACAGGAGAACTGTCTCCTCGCCTTTTACTTTTTCGACCCCGTGGTCTTTCAGCCAAAAGCTAAATAGAAAAATCACTATAAAAAATCGTTTCAAATGGTAGAACCTATTAGAACAATATTGAAATGATAGAAAAAACTACAGATGCAAAATATGTCACAATGTAAATACTTTTTTCGCAGCATATATACTCACTCCAGAATCTTCACCATCGCTATCTGTGTTTCTAACATCTCCACTACTACTTGTTTTCTCACTTGTCCGACTACTAGAAGTCCCGATTTCATCATTTAAACGTGTGAGCAGACGAGCGGGAGTCTGAAATATGATGTTCCACAACAATAAATGCTCAAAACAATACACAGCTTTGTAAGAACGTTATTGTTAGGAAATTTAAGAAAGGCTACGCTAAAGATTTATAAAACATGCCTGAAAAGCTGTACTCAGTACATAATCATCATTTGTTAACAAATGGGCGGCAGGTCGATTCCTCCCAACTACCGTAGCCTGTCCTGTAGGTGGAGTCGATCGATACGCAGGAACGTTCTCATTTCTAGGTCTAGAATATTAGGATATTAAATACGATATGATATTTGTTTATTTGCCCCATTTCCAGATACCCAAAAAATTACTAACTTCAGAATTTGCTGAGGGCTATTCTCATAATCACTGCTACCCTGATGAATTATAGAAGATTGAATAACATTTCCTGTTCGTCTATGTTCTAGTAAATCAAAAAGAATTGCTCGTAAATCAAGCAGACGTTTATCTGAGGATGCCCTGTCATGAACCTAAAAAATGTAATTTTCAAGTGGCGCGTCTAACAGTTCACTAAATTAATCATTAATAGAATGAAAAATTACTATAATCCACACCTCTGAAGTCCATACTTCTTCTAGATAAGTATTCAATAAACTGAGTTCTTTTCCTAGATCAATGATAACATCGGTAGGGGGGCGCTGTGATAGCCTACAATAAAACATTAGTAGAGGACATTAAAAGTAAACAAATAAATGTATATTATAATAGAATATAAATATGTACCCAGTAGAAATCCTCATTAAGAAATCTTTCATTCGCTGCCACTCGCGCTCAACGAATCCATTCATAAACTCCATATAATGCTCCTTTCCTCCAAATTTAGTAAAGTTCGCGAGATTTTGCAGTGTTTTTGCAATAAGAGTCAAGTTTCGAGCAGTCATACCGTTAGGATACTCAGACACCTAAAAAAAAAGGCATTTTTCGCAACAACTCATTAAAAAAAAGCTCCTAAATCTTTAAATATTTAAACTAACCAAATTGAAGAGACTAGGACTAAGTATAGCCGGACAAAGATAACGAAGAAAAATTGACGATGAAATCAACGTGTCGGCAAGAGCACCGCGCCGTTGAGCATCAAGACGCTCACGAAGTGAACAGAAAACTGCGCGTAATTCAGCAGGAAACATACATGTGCTACAATAAGAAAGAAATTAGTTATTAGAAAATTATAATTTAACCATCAATTGATCCGTTACTAAAGAATGGATCTCATAAACTCCGTACCTTTGTTTAAGTATCATCTAATATTTCCTCATTACCTATTAATAATCTTGCCCCAAGCAATCTCTACGAATCTTGTCAGCAATATCCGATTTTTTTCCAGCGCAGGTGGGGTTATTCCAGTGAGCTTGAGAGGATCCACCTCACATGATTCTTCGCAAGAAAGAGCGGTTCGCACGAAATCGCCCAAGACATTCTGTAAATTTAGGCATATAAAAAACTATATTAAAAGGAAAACATTCAAAAATTATTAAATTATTAAATAAAACCAATAATGTATAGTGATTAAAGAATCATCCGAGCAACGAAAATACGATATTTAAATATCAAATAATAAAGGGTCATTTTGAAATCAACTAACTTGTAAATAATCATCAGCAACCAATTTCATGTATGCTTCCATTGCTTTTGTAGCTAAAGAATTTCCACGAAACATTAAGTGATCGTTATCTATAAAACCATTCATTTCGAAATTTAAAAAAAACAAACATGGTATTTGGTGGTAGTATAATGTAAAACAACGTAAAACTAACAAAATGCTTACCAAGAGCTTCAACTTCTGACATTATTAAATCGCATAAGAATTCTTTTGCCATTTTTTGACGATGCAATATTCGAACTAATGATATTGCAAAGTCTTCCTGTAAGTGGTGTCTCTTCTCCAGCATATATTCTATTACTCCAAATAAATAAAAACAATTTCCCTTACAAAATAATTTGTAACCTCTCTTTAAATATATAATCATTAGAAATTCATCGTCATAAATCTGACTTTGGCCTTCACGGAAAGCATCGGCTCGAGATGATTACATAACGGAAGATAGTTGTAAACTAGAAAATGCAAGAAGTCGTCGTAAGCACGCATTGGTAAGATCTCAACACTCTGCCATCGAGCCTGAAGAATGGACAAGTAAGTGTGAAGAATCTGTGACCAATCAGTAGATATAAATTTTAAAACAAAAATATTCTATTAAAATCTTGGCTCATCACCTTTATTCGAACTGCAGGCTGTTCCTGATTTAAATTTTTTCCACCAAGAGCCGATGTTAAACGATTACCGCCATCGTTTGTCGTTGTTACAGTATACCTATAAGAAATTATTCTCACTATCTTATTACCAGCTTCTATACTTTTCTTTTTGCTCTTTCTCACTTATACTATCTAATATTACACATTTACTATGCAAAAATCTAGCAGTTTTATACAAATAGGTTCCAAAAAACATCCTTCAATCCTACCACATGATACCATATTTAGGCCACGCTCCATTGTTATATGGGATGCAATTACAAATCAAACATCTTTTTAAGTAGGATTTGCACGATTCCAGTCGTTTTATGATCTACTAGTTTCATTAGTACATCTCTAATATCTACAGAATCAGCATGACAATATTAGCCATTTGAAAAATACTCTATAATATTGTCTGTTAATTCGTAGCTTCTGAATAATACAAACCTACAGTAACTGCCAAATATAGAAATGAGTCTAATATAATTTTTCCTAATGCGAAAAGTCCATGAAAATTTCATCAACGATCTTCTGTCACTTGAAAACTCATGAATATCCACGTTTTCCAGAAAGGAAGTCGAATAATTAGGCACGAACATACTATTGGGTTATCTAATGTTTGCGATAGTATACCAATAATTCGCTGAAATTTCAATATAGCCGCGATTATATAATTGACCTCAATAGAATATACTGAATTTATCGAATAAGTAAATATACACAAAATCCAAAGTTGTAAAAGTGCAAAGCTAATATTATAACTTAAATGTTAGCTCAAAAATCGTAATAATCATACGATTGTAGAGACCTGCGACAAGAATCGGGCGGGTCTTAAATGTGGACATTAGCATTAGCTAGGGGCAAAGTTTCTACGGAGAGACAAAGAACTATATATCGGGAAATCCTGCTAAATCTGAGACGATTTTTAGAATGTTTTGCTTAACTTACTTAAACCATGATAAAAGTGGTGTAAACAAAAAAATATCTTATATTCAAATAACAAATAAAGTTTGAATGAAATCCAAAAATCTAATGCTTCACAATGGACAGATGTTACTCAAGGACAAACTCCTCATTCACTCAAGGCCTCAGCATTCAACGGAAATGAAAACCGCTTGCCTATTGTTTTTTTCTTTCAGCACATTATAAAATAGACCTAACTAAGTTATGACGTAGGTAAGTGGGCTTAATTTTTCAAATGGAGAATTATAATATAATAAAAATTCCGAACATTATCGAAATTAAAATCATATATTTCTACCAAACCTAAAATACTACCTAATACTTCAATCTTCGAAAAAATGGTTCTCAATAATAAATTTTCTTCCCAAATATTATGACTTTCAATTAGTCCAGTAACTAAAAACACATCTATCAGAAAAGCAATAGAATGTTGATTTACTATGATATGGAGCAGCAAATAACCAGAAAATAACTTTTTATAAAACAATCCCTTGTTCAGCAATTTTTCGCAAAATTTGAATGCTTATCTAAAGATCTAACCTTGAAACCTCACAAACAATATAGACACTTAATGCAACACATCGCATATATGTTATTCCCCACTTTTACACCACTAACCACCGTTCAACCGGATGCCTGCTAGTTAACTGATTAATTCCAATCAACACATATCCAATCAACGTGGAACGATCCTTTTTCTTCTTCAAATCTCCCTCTCTATATAGATTTACACAGATCTCGTCCATTTTTTGCAACATCCTGCAACATCATAAAATTAAAATATTATTGAGTAAATTTAAAATATCAAAGGCAAAATACGAGCTCAAAATATGACTGTAACTAACGTAAAGTCAAAATATTCTCCCCAGAAAACGTTGTCCTGGCGGGCTTTTGCTGATGTACGTGCATAGAGTGTCTTGTCTAGACATAGCTCACAGTAGTATCTAAATTGTGGACTGAAATTGGCATTTACCTCCATTTATTCATAAGATATAGGGTAAATTATTTCTCTTTAAAAAAAAGTATATAACTTGGCACTCAAAACTAATGCTATACTATTACTTACCTTTTCTTTGCTGGTAATCCTTTTGCCTCAAGAACCCACAATTGAAGACCATTTTCTATTCGGCGTTGCGCATCACGCCGAGGGTTCATTGTGCGTCTCAAACTATAATCTTCAAAATAAACTGATACTAAAGGTCCACCATAAAAGTAAAGTAACAAAACAAACATTGGAAAACAAAGATAAAATCGTGTCTTGTCTACTATTTGATGGTGAAACATGTTACGCTGACTCCATATTGGCTGACAGAGTGCATAATTAGGTAATGTAGGTCCGCCAGGTGGTACGCAATGGAAAATACACAAAGGACGCGCCATGTATGCTATCGGTTGGTTAGAATGAGTGCTCAAAAAAGATAGAAACAGAAGTAGATATAATCTAAGGCATTTGATAGATATTTTAGACTAATGCAGATTTGCTCCTCACCAAGATCACAAGGGTATTTCTTAAAACCTATCTAAAAAACCATAAGTCTTCACATACTTAACATTTCATACTATCTGGGACAAATTAATTCGTGCAGGCTATAAAAGTATTAAAAGCTGTAATAGTAAGTATCCCATGTACCTAAAATTAACTCATTAATATAAGTATTATATTTAGTAGATATTTATTATAGATAGTAGTCAAACTCTGTCCAATCCATAAATCCTTCCCGTAAAAAAACGCGCAATTAAAGCACGGGGAAAACTGCTATGCGGTTACCCGTTAATGGTTATTTCCATATTTGCAAAACGTGGTGTGCGCTCCCTGTGAGTATGAGCTAAGTAAACAAGCGATGGCCAAAACATTCACGGCAGTAGCCACACCATAGTAACCTGAATATTAAATGAATATAAGTGATATATGGAAAATCTTTAACAGTATTGGCCCCTCTTATGCTAATAAACGTGAAGATATGACTTGTAAGAATCAGTTACGTGATTAGCATTTATCATAATAGTATTAAATGGTTACAGATATTCATAGTTCAAGTACCTAACTAAATTCAACCTAGCCATTTACATCTCATGTCAGTAAAGTTAAGTAGCAAATAGAAAGTTGTTTATACAAAGCTGTTCTTCAATGCAATATAAAAATATAGTTATTAAAATTTCATTAAAATAAAACCGAACGATAGTTCACTGAACCACTAAACGTGGCGGGCACACAATAAAAGACCGGTTCGTTCATCTGAAGAGCAAAGGAAGTTTAAGTCTGCGGATTTGATTAACAGATAAGTAAAGTGGAGCTAAAATTAGTGAGATATTAAAATTTACAAAGTGAAAGTAATATAACGCCTGCAAAGTAGAGAACAAAAACGAGTTGTTATAGTGCAGAACCGCAGCATGACTTTTAACTCCTAAGAAGGCCTCTGTAGAACAGTATAAACATACCTGTAGAACCAGTCCATATATAAAAACGGGAATCAATCAAAGCGAGGAAACGACTTGAAATTAATATTCTGCATATACAAATGAGATCACATAAGTAGTAAACCAGTTGTTCAAGACAATATTAAATAGTTATTTCAATAAGCAAATGTTACGATAACATGCTCTGAATTTCTGATAAAAGAAATAAAAGCAGATTACAACTTAGCGACCTCCAAAACGGTTGCAATCTTTGAATGCGATTTTTCGCTACAACGGCTTGGCCTGATAGAAAGAAAACACACTCGACTAACGAAAAGGAGAAAAGTAGGTCGAGAAGATGCATGCGCAGCATCGAAGATGAGGATACAAAATATCAAGGTAGGGAGAATTCAAATAAGCAGTACGATTATAGGTTTAGATGTGCACATTGGGAGTAGTAGAGATATAATATCTTATAATTGATACTCAAACTCCAATAACTATTTTTTCTAGTACATTTTAGTCGACTATAAATCATTGGTCATTTGCAATTGAGAGCTTAGCAGCGGATGTCAAGGATTCAATTACTAGAGGAAACTATTCAATTTCATCGTTAAAATATATTACCAAAATTAAACAATACTTCCTACAACTCCAATTTGCTGCTGCAACAACATAATTCATACCCAACAATAATCATGGGTGGCTCATATGAAGGTGGGCAAATTAAGTAAACATCAATGGATATTGCAATAAAGAACTATCTATAGCTGACGACAAACTAAGGCTGCGTATATAAAAAGAACGCGGATCGGATATAAGAAAAAACAAGAAACTATAACTCAGCAAACTCCCTGAGGATTCGCAATCGTTTTCTCCTGCAATGTTCTGATGATTGTTTATTGCTGCGGGTACGACAGTCGGTCAAAATCAAAGGCCACTCAAACACATGTGTGGGAACCGAAGCAAATGAATCAGTGTAGAAAACGAATTATGCTCAAAGCAAATCAGATTATACCTACTTAAAGTACTAAATTATAATGATATCGTTTAGCATAGATAAAAATCCTCATGGATAAAATTAAACACTAACTTTATGTTAACTTTTTAATTCATCCTTTTTAAAACTATCGTTATCAAAAAGCTTAGTTATGCAATAATACACAAACAAAATACAGAAAAAAAAATTAGAAGGTTATAGCTGCAAATGTTAGCTGATGAAAAGTGGATATCTTCATAAAGAAAAGGTGCGACGCCTTAACGTGAAATAAATACAAAAGTCTAAAAATACTCTGTACAACTATTACATAATGGCTATATTGGATTAGAAATACATTTTCTTATACTTAGAGATAATTCTATCTAATAACTGTACCATTTCGCTTTGAGAAAGTTAAATCTGAGTTGAAGGCAACAGGGCCATTAAATTCAAATGCGCACTGTTGGTACATTGCCCATTTGGAAATCGATCGATTTGTTAGCGTAGCCAGGTGAGGTCAGGCGGGTCACAAACAGCTTTATACAAAGATAACGTCACGAATTAGTTCGATCAAGCAATTATGCAAATAACCAGTACTCAAAGTACAATTTCTATCAGTTTTTAATATATATTAACAACCAAAAAGTTTATTTATACAGTACTTGTAAAAGAAAGCTATAGGAGTATATAATGGTCTTCTAGTAATATGGAAAGAAATCACCAACTTTTCAATCCACTTAGTTCTTTCTTGCGGTGTTCGACAGGCATAGTAAGTGTTAGCCACTCGAAAACAGTTTGGCACATCTAGTACAGATGGGTGGACGGGGTGTAGTCGTGTGTCTTCCTCTGAAAATAATACAGTACATTAGAAAGAAATGTGCTTAAAAAAAGATGATAACTTACATATTAAATATAAGAACGTGAGGAATAGTTAAAGAGACGGAAAAATTTCAGATAATTAGAGTATAACTATGTATCTAAAGGAAAAACTAGTGCTTTAACGGAGTTCATATACAGATAAATAATACTAGGGAACTACTGATAAAAAGCAAAAAAATATTCGCAGTAATTAAACTGATATTACAAATGCTCAAGATGTGCGAGTTCTGCATATTGAAATTTTAGTCTAAATGTAAAGTGGTATTTCCGATAGTAGTTAATAAAATTGTCAGTAAAATAAAAGAACATAGTTAAAGTTATCTTAGTTAGCTTTAGTTGAAAGATAGTATCATCAATATTTGTGGACAAATATCTCTCTAGAAAATCAAAGAAATAAGGTAAACAATAGTGAGGGAACTGAGTATAAGTAACACTGATATAACTTATTTTTACTAATAAGAGTTAGTATATGATATGAATAGAGCAAAAGTGAAATGACACAAAATCCTAATAACTAGTTTGGCACAGATGAAAGCACCGAGTTATATGAGCATGACTCACCTAAGTCGATCATGTGCGTAGTGGCATTATATTTCAGTAAACTCTCGTGCGATCTACTAGACCTAAATAAAATTAAAAAGCTAGCAATCGAAATGAGGAAAATACTGCATAAATATATTTACCGGAGATTATTATTTTCAAATTCGGATGGCAGACCGTAGTTGCGCAAACCACATGGTATTGAAAGAAGGTTTTCTTGTGATCTTTGCAGATCAATGCGGTTCAAAGTACTGAAAACAATAGGTAACTCCATTGCTTGGTTATTATAATATATATTACTTAATTAATTAATTAATAATAATAATTTTTTTGGTTTATATTTGTTAAAATTTAACTTTGCGATAGGATAAGATCTCGTCCATGCTTTAGAACTTTTTTGATTAAATATATAATTATACAATTTAGCTTATAATAAAGGTAGTAGAAATGTAATGTACAAATATGCATAATTCCATGAGGATATCATTATATAAAGAATTCATATCTAATTCCGATCCTTTAAATGTAGATTTGTTTGTAACTAAATGTTTGACTTTCTTTGTACTTGAAGTGGATTTGATCTGTTTCGAACGAAACTTTTCCCCCGTTGCTTTTCAGTATAAATTAGCGATTAAGTGGCATAGAACGTAAGGATTAACAAGAAGAACTCGATTTGACGAAATTATACCCACCATCGTTCATCGTCAGAGTTCACTGTATAAGTGCCACATATCAGACGCATTTTGAACATCTTATGTGGTAATCTTAAATTAAGATAAACAAAATTTGCAAATTTGCAAGTAAAATAATACGACGCATTAAGTGATGTCTAAAAATAAAGTAATTTGTATACATTACAAGTGAGCGGGCTTCTAATAAACATACTGTGCGAAAGTGCCGCTAAAATTTCAGTCACGAACCGAGAAAGCGGAAAAAAAGCTGCGGCGATAGTGTAAATCCACTTATGCGAAGCCTTGCAGTTGATTGAAAATGAGAGCAACGCAATTTCTCCGAGCAAAGAAGTAGTTCCTATATCGCATTGGGAAGCACTGTATTCCTTTTTGAGTCAAAAACTAAATCCACTTGCAGGAGCATAGAGTTAATGAGTAATGAAGTATACCAGCTATTATTCTCAGTATTTCGCTCATTTAATGACGACTTAGTTATTAATGGAGATTACTTTTATAATTTATGGCCTCATATCTAATACGAATCTCTATATTTATGATAAGCTATATTTATTGGGAGAAACGCTTTTAATATAAATTTACAATGTTATAATAAAGAATTACATAAAATTCAATATGATATAAGTACTGAATTATGAAGGGCAAAAATAAAGGTCTAATTGTGCGCCTTCTGTGGATAATGGAACGTTGTCGTCTAAATCTCTCCACTTTAGAGATCAAGACCTGTTTAAACTCAACGATGGAACTAAGACATTTAAATCCGTACCACGCTGAATTATCGTCGACCACCTAAATTTAGTCCAGCAAGACACTTAGCGCAACGTGGAAATGTAAAATTGTTGTTGAACTCACCGTTTAGATCTATAGACGATTCTGCCGCGTATGAGACGCGGATTAGCAACGCCACTTCTGCTTGGTGAAATGCAGTGCATTCTAATGGAATAAGGTCAAAGAAAACATGTGCTAAAACAAGCTAGGCATAAGTGATGAAAGAGGATGGAAAGCAGAAATTGATAAAGTGAACAGAGATCTCAATCATGGGCTGATTATAATGTGCGTGTACGGGATAATAGATGGCACGAATACGAAGGAGAGATAGGGAATTCAAACCACCACAATCAATCACTGTATGCACAGCCCATCAGCAATATTAATTGACTGTTCTAATTAAGACTGCTTCTTTTATGTCTTGTTTCCTTAGTACTAGATCATGCTACGCAAAACCGTTTACAAGGTTCTACATACAACCGATGAAGACATGTCATTTGCAATAAAATAGTGACAGCTACATTTCTAGCAGAACTAAAAAATATTATAAATTGCTAAGAATCGCTATTATGCATGACATTTATTTGATTTAGTCATCCAAACTAATTTTATTATACAATTTCATTACTGAATTCAAACCAATAAGTCATTAGATTGAGATCTTTAATGCTATTTAAAAATTTATCTGCAAAAATCTTTAAGCGATAGATGTGAAACTTGCTTTAAAAATAGACTTTTCTCTATACATATTTACAATTTACGGTGGAGTTTTCATGAGAATAATTTTTCAGTTGTTTTAATACAAATATATAAGATTATTATAGCAAGTTGAAAAAAAATAGGAATAGAGGACTACCATGAAATAGAGATTCGAACGAACATTCGGTTTTTTGCAGATACGCTTTACTAGTATATGGTAGTTCCAACGTATGAATCTTTCCAGCCAATAATTTTATCGGTAGAAATAATCCGTATAAAAGTGAATTGTTTACTTTGCTCAGCAAAAGACTATTTGAGAGTGAAAACATCATTACCACCAGAACCGCGTAATTATAACTGAGCACGACTCTAAAGCGCTTTGTATATCCCTCTCATTAAGGTGTACGTACAATTTCAACGAATAATATGACAGATAAATAAATTACTATGCGCGATAAACAAGCCTACGGACTAATGAGTATTGTAGGATGGGCGAATGAGTGGGTGAAAGGGAAAAAAGAGTGAGGGAGGGAGAGGAACACGCATAAAGAGGTGTGCTGAACAGTTCACAGTTATTTGCATAATCGATAGACGCGATCAGCAGTTGTTTCCTGTGGAATGAATGGCACAAGACCGACCAGCCATGTTTTGTGTAACGTCTTGGCAGTTTCTCAAAAAACGCGCTACGCCGCTGGACAGATGCTTTCTACACCTAATTTATGAACTGTCAAATTTTAAATCTAATCTACTGTAGTTCACACCACATCTTTGTTTTAAACTATTATATTCTGTACATCATTATTGTTTCCGCAATAGATTATTTTGAATGAAATTCCCATCGATTTAGCATAGAAATGCAATCTCGACCATACAATACAATGTCCATAACTTATATAGAACCCATAATAACACGACAAATTACAAATAAAAGTAAGATTAAAGTAATTCCGGACGAGGTTCTTAGTGAAACTAAGGTATACACATTAGAAAGCAGTAATATACGAAAGTTCAATGACTATGCACAAGTGCTCAGATGAGTATCGGAAACGCGCATGTGAGATTTGTGCCAAATAGCATGATGACGCCCATTGCATTGTAAAAACAGGACAACAACCGGTAGGATAGATGGGGATAAAGAGATGTGTAAAATAACCAACAGCGCAGCTGATAATTTTTGAAGTCAAACAAGAGAATATTTGAGGTTAGATGCAATAAGATAGAGCAATACTCGAACGCGATTTTGCAAGGTAGTTAAAGTACTAGATTTTATATAGTTAGTACTGAATTAAATTTAATCTACATTTGTCTTACTCTATTTGAATATTTATAATTTTAGTTACTAATTGATTGTCTTAGTACAACTTACTAGGGTTGTGGATGCGCCTTCTCTAATTTGCTGACACTCTTTGTTCGTTTCAGTGGATTTGTACGGAAAGGACGTGACAAGAAACTCTAGAATTATGAATTGAAGTTGGAAATATATAAAAGATAACCATTATTATAGTTTAGATTCTAGCTTGTATAGGTTAAAATGAATGATTTTTTCAGTAACAACAAAGACTACTAATCACGATGCGAAAAATATGGAAGATGAGTTGTGAAAATACAGAAAAATTATGAAGAAAAGAACTTGTATTATCTTACCGCTAGTCGATGCGAAGTGGTTGAATTATCATCTGCTGCACTCGCGTTTTCCTAAATAATAAATACTATTTAAAACAAACTACAGATTTCTCCGAAATCTTCCGTAATTAATAAACAATCTTGCATAATTTTTTTAGCCAAATAATTGTAAGAATTCTCGAGAACCAGTATGATAATTTTGTTTTCACATTTGTGACAACTTTCTCCTTGTATTTCCCCTAATACATCACTTTATTGCAATTCTTGTCCATCAAATTAGCATCCTCTAAGCGGAAGCATTGCCAACACTTAGGCTTGAAAATTAAGGTATTAGAGGAAACTGGATTTGTTAGCAAACTATCTAACGAAGATACGTAAAGACATAAATAGAAGCAAGACATAGCCCAGTAGTGAATAAGAGAAATACCTATAATAAGCCAATCAGATTTTAATGTGATGGAATTGAATTATCTATGTAAAGTGGAAACCAAGATGCATGCAAACACATCAGCTTTGGTGTATACTTTTATCTGTGCTAAAGAGGGATTAAGCAGAATCTAAATTAGTACATTTTTTACAGAGAAAAGTAGCTAGGTATTGAGAAACCTGTAGTGGATAAATTTTTCTTAATAATATATTTTATTATTAAAATATAATCCTGTCTCATCTTAGCAGTTCAGCATCTTCATAGTCATATACTGTAACTCACGTCATACACTATAGTGCTAGCAGACAAATGGGTAGAGTTGAGATTATGAGCAGATCCAGTTATCTTCTTATTTGATTGAAGATTAAGTGTTGAAAATGCCAGTGATCGTTCAGACCATTCCCTACGATCCAGAGATTCTGCTGTGTCATCTTGAACGACATCTGGAAAATTCCAACATATTACGGACGAAAATACAGATAATAGCATAAATATAAAAGATTATAACATGCAAACAGATATTGTACTCGTACTAATATTACTACCTGCACCTCAATCAATTTTTTTCATTTATAATTTCTTTGAAAATGAACTGCTTAAATTTATAGCCGATTTTAAATTATATTTCAAACACTGCATCATGAATCGCGGAGACTCACTTCGACTAAGCGGTTTATATCTGTGGAACTAGATCATCAACTGCCACCGTTGGTTGGTTTAATGTAAAGCTTCGATCAATTGTAGTAGAAAAAACGAATGTTATAAAGCAATAATGCATGTGCAGAAGACAGATGTCTTGCCTTCTATTTAATTCCACTCTTCTTTAAAAAACTTTGGAATGTTCTCGACTCGTTTTGCTTCTCTTTGATTATCATCAGCAGTACGCTGCGCACTAATTCCTTTTGTGTGACGGGCCACTTTTCATTGGTTGATACTACTTTGAGCAAACAAACGAAATCAGAAGCATAGGAGCAATACAGCCAGTGACCTACGTTAGTAATCGGTTAGGAAAATTAATTATGCCATATATTTCTCAAAAATTTTCCGAATTATTATGAGTTATTATTTCAAACAAATTTAAATAGTTGATCTTAGGATAAGTTTTGAATTTTGCAATATTCTATATATTGTAGTATTGTAAATATAGATAAAAACATCAGAAATCATCAGTTGTTCAGTTGACCATCAAGTGAAAAAAATTGCGTACTTAAATAGCAAAATCATAAAAACAGGAAAACAAGCAAAAATATAAATATGCAAAAATAACTTAGGAAAGTCACTAACATAAGGATTTGGAGAATATGAAAGCATTGTTTTAATCTTTAAAAAAATTAAACAATTGATGAGGATGCTTTTGTAAAAATAAAATTCGGAAATAATAATATAAAGTTACCGTCATTTTCATAGTCTATAGGTGGAATATGCTCTTCAGGAATAATGTTCAACGAATAGGTGCTGTAATTGTACCACGGTGAGGATGCAACACGACGCATTTGGACATAAGAGAGGCGGAGTTATCGGCTTGTCTGACTGGATAGCTGCCTTCCACAACAATCAATCGATAATCAATGTATATATTTAGGGCTCTGATCCAATCAGCTGATCAGTACAGGAAGCGATAGGCGTAGCAACGAGTGTGTCGCGGTCACTCGTCCCGCCTTTCTCTGCAACTCTCTCTAGTTATGGCACGCTCTCAACAGAATTCCTCTCTGTGTCTCTCCATTTGGCGAGGTGTCTTCCGTGGTATATGATAACATCTCCGCAATCAAACAGTCTCTCAATGGATCGTCATTTTCAGAGTACCAATCTTACCGGAAAATGTCTCTGCCTCCATAATCTATACACTGTCTAATTCGAGAATAATCATCGCCTCCATCATCACTACACTCTTTCCTGCCCGTTAACAGGCGATGTGTCACTCTTGCTTGGCTTTGATTCAATTATGAATTGGAAGAGTGGTCATGGTCGGTCATTGTGTTCACAGTGATGAGGAATCTTACTGGATACGGAAACTTCAATAGTGTTTCTAAACCACTAAAAGCATCCATGCATAACTTCTATTTAAAGGCTTAGTAACCGGTGAAACTATTGTTCTAATTATTTCCGACTCCATGAATTGTAGGAAATAACAGATTTAAATCATAGTTGACAGTAGAAAAAAATTAGGGAAACAAGCTAGACAGTAGAATTTGAACTACCATAAAAAGACTTTGTTCTCCCTCCCATGTTTAAGCAGATCTTAATGGATCGAGCCAAATTCAATTATACTTCTATTAGGTAAAACTCATTTCTCGTAGGAATTTAAGAAAAATATATGACCATACTTATATGTCGCTATGAAAAACATCTATGAAGTATTTCATACTAATCTTATTTATATCAGAAGCTGTACTTCCGGAATATATATATAAACGGCAATAGAAGCAATTTTAGTTATATATTGTTCAAGTTTACTTTCACACTCTGACATCGTTGGTGATGGAAGTCTATTTATATAATAAAGTAGTTTATGACCATGAGTTAGTCATATTTTGCAAACATGGCAAAACGAGTAGAAACTATCTAAATGCATAATTGTTTTATACTAAAACTATCATAGCTATTTTCTCACGAGATATTAACCGAAAAATGATAAAACTACGGCTCCTACATGAGTTCTAATGCGCATTCGGATAAGACCAGTGTTAGAGAATGAACCGGTTGTCCGCACAAAGGCTAACCCTTTGTGGGGAGGTAAGGAAATCTTCCAAAAGGGAAGATATTTTATTCGTTACGCAGACAAATAACAAAATCGAATTAATAATGATACTAAAAATTATTATTTACCAAATACCATTTAGTCACTACCATTATATTAGAAAGAATATTATTCCATTCAATACATTGAAAGAAAAGACTTGAACCTAATATTTTTAATCGCGATGTTAAACCTATGATTTTACTTTGGGTAATTTACTCTATGCTTCCATGTTCATCCTCAGGAAAACCGAATTTAATGCTAAGTGTGAAAAAACTATTTTAAGCAAAATGGAGCACCAGAGCATTGGCCATTAGATGGCAGACAAAAAGGGAGAGGAATTCTCTACCACTAAGACATGGATTATAAGCAAATGAAGAGAAGTGCACATCCAAGTGTATTATGAAATATATCTAATAAACTTTTACTTTGCTAACACAATTCGAAAGCTTTTAGTTAATAAAAACACTTTCAAACATTTAAGCCTATCCATTCAATTCCAGTAGGCTTATGAAGTTCTTCACTCTAAAGATAAATGCGCATCATATAACTT
Source organism: Heterorhabditis indica (assembly GCA_020740425.3). Taxonomy (NCBI): domain Eukaryota; kingdom Metazoa; phylum Nematoda; class Chromadorea; order Rhabditida; family Heterorhabditidae; genus Heterorhabditis; species Heterorhabditis indica. The sequence goes on from JAJAVP010000299.1 coordinate 56,470, forward strand.
CAAGGCCTCATTTCAAGGACGTTTAGCCCAACATTTATCTCTTTTGAGCAACAAAAAATCTCAAGAAAATTCAAATACAAAATGGCGTTCGATTTGAGGTTGTCGATAAATGTGAACTTGTTTTCAGTGAGTGTTTTATTTGTACACCGCTGTCCTAATACTGGCTATATAGACATGTTTGTCTTATGCAAAACAAACGAATCACATGAACATGAAAATGGAGTCTTAAATGGAAGGAATTATACTTCATATTTAATTGCAATAGTAGTAGGATATCTAGACAATTAAATGTATAGCTTATTTATAAGTGACTACTTTTAGAAAATACTTTAGAAAAAAACCAACCATCGTCTAAGAAAGGCTTTAGTTGATAGTCTCGCTGTTCCCGACTAATCTGCTCTCTCTGTTTTCTTTTCGTAAATAAAAAGTGAAACAAAGTAGTCAGCTGTTGCCAGATCCATGCAAGAATAACCCACAGAGTTCGAATATTGATATCCATTTATTGCCAAAATGGGAAAAAACTTATCTCCGTTCTGAGACCATTGATTTATTATTTTTCCTGAATCAGCAGTTTGATCAACAGTGATGAATCAGAACTGTATGACAGTTTTCCGAGGAACTTTAATAGCAATATATGATGAAACTAGTTCAATACAGAAAATAATTGATGAAACGTAGATTAAGTAGTATTGATTGATTCTTGAAAATAAAATTGATCGGTTATGTGTTTTGGCAGTTCGTGATGGTGGGAAGGTGAACAAGGAGGCGGGATGAACCCGCCCCCAACCGAAAACCAGAGTTAAATTAGCTCTACGTTCCGGTCTTCGAACAAGTGATCTGTATTAGTTTTAATAACTTGCAATGCACAAGGCGTAAAGCAATAAATTAAACCAAAGCGTATTAAATTCTGATAATCAATTATTCCTTTGTTTGGAATTCAGGAGTGTTTCAGAAACAAGAAGTGACAAAATGAAGTAATATTAGTTTTACTACTTTACATTCTTTGGAATAAATACTAATATTTTCCTAAAGTTAAACTGTCTGATTTATTAAAGTGAATGCTGAAATTTGACTTGCTGCTTTTACTAAAAAATAGTACCACAAACAAGAAAAATGAATTCATAAGCCCACCCACTGTGTAAAAGTTTTTCCGGAACGGTCAACTTAGTGGTTTTTACTAATACGCCTTTAGTTTCGCAGTTATTCCCATTAAACTACCATCAAACTATCAGTCATTTAGATGAAACGTTTAAAGCTTTTCCTTTTAATCTATATTGGTTATATTTAATAATAAGTCTTTATAAAGGTAAGATTATTAAACTCACTTAAAATATTCAAAGTATATATGCGGAAATCAACCGTTATATTTTCGCGTTGTCTAACCGATACAATGATGTCATTGGCCTAATTCCCCTTTGTTAGAGGCTCTTGCAGAAAGGAAGTTTCTAGGATAAGAGGGATCGCCATCTTCATTAATATACCCAAATTATTAAAATTCTGTTTTTAAAACGTAACTTAGTAAGGTCCATTCTCAGTAATATACTGAATGAAACTAGCACATGAAAGCATCCATCTACAATAGAAAAAGTATCAAGCATTGAGTAAAAGACAATAGTTGAAAAAGCATGAAAAACAAAAAAAAAACTAACTAAATCTCTAGTGGAAAGGAGCTTTGATAGAAGACAATAGCGATAATTATATAGGGTAATATGATCAAAATTATTTCAGAAGACTGATATTTAAAATATTTAACTACATACCTCGAACACTCCCATATTTGGATGGACTGAACTCAAGTGTTTCCATTCTATAATTACATTAGATGACGGTGACGTTCTGCTCAAATACAAACGACGAAAAATAGTTACATTTATAATGATTCGGTAAAGATAATTTGAATTAAGGTGTAGCTGTGTATTGATAACGATCGCAAATTATATTCGACAATATTTTTAAAATATCGCTACAATTAATTAGAAGTAATAAAACAAATTTAAAGGACTCAAACTTTACAATTATTCTATGCAAAAGCAAATGAGATTGGGTTAGAGTGGTGAAGTATTTTTGTAGTTCGATGTGTGCAAACCCGGCTCATGTGCAAATAAAGCCATCTGTCATGACATCAAAGTGGTATAAAGTGGATTGAGATAGAGATAGAGAGGTAGAATGAAAGAGCATAACAGAGGAAAATGTATAAGAAGAAAATCGATTTTCATAGCGAAAATTTGATTCACATGCAATGTATATTTGTAAGAGACAAAAAATGCGACGACAAGGACGTATTAACATGCAAAGTTTGTGGTAAGTGAAGTAGCAGCTTATAGATTTGATAATGATCTACCAGTACTACGCCCTTAAACCGTTCACAATATAAATGTCGTTAATTCTGAATAATTTTATCAAACTATAAGTCTAGTTTCTTTGCAATGCAGAAGAACTGGCATAAACTAGGTGAAACGAGTGCTAGATCTAGCCAACATCCGCAGTCAAGGTGTGCAAAGCATCTGTAATCTAAGCAATAAAATTGGAATAAATGGGAGGCAAATGGAAAGACAACAACCTTGACTCTCGAATGAAGAAAGGAATGCGATATCATTGAAAAGCACACAAAAGAGACGCGCCAAAAGAAGAGTGAAGACTGAAGAAAGAACTAATGCCATCTTGCAACAGATAAGAAATATATAGGTAAAAATATAATAAAAAATAAGCATATATCTAAATAGGAGCATGTAAAAGTATTCGAGTAATGGACAAATCTCACAAAAATTCCAAGCGATCTAAAAAATTGTAAAGCTCACATTATCACATCCATGGTCTGTATATGTACAAAAATTTGAAAAAAATACTTAACAGGAATTTTATCCTAAAGACACGCCATTAGCATAAAGTTGACGGAACCTGTCATTTTCGCAATTACACATGATTGGCACTGGTTGTGACACAGTAAAACCAGACCAAAACATCTGAGAAGATGCTCCTTTTTTTTTGCACTGTATTTGAATATACAGAGTTAGCAAAAATAGTGTTTGAAAGTTGTATATTTAATATATTTATCCCGTAAAATAAGAATGCGTTAGAGGTTTCGCTATGAAAACCAATACAATGTGGAAAGAATACGAATAATGAATAGATAAAATAACTGTATAAAGCCACTAAATTTTGCCAAATTTAGGTTATTTGAAACACTGAAAGAGAGAAACGATATTTTAATGATATGAAAAGCAGCCGGTGGACGAATTTCTCGAAAGGATTTGACGTGCGTGCAATGTAGACAGCTGGGAGGTGACATGTGCGCGGGGAAAATAAGAAAGAGGAAAGAAAATGCTATTAAGTGAGCAATATAAGACAAAAATTAGAAAACACTGCAACCGTAACTCAACCTGATTTTAAGCGGATAATGGAAATTCAAGATAAATGGTGAATCTGCTGTATAGTAGAATAATTTCGAGGAACTGAATTTATGACGAATTTCCTACGAAGAAGAAAAAAGCCTAGGACTTGATTATAATTACTGAGCACGTTTTGTACGATGAACCTTAGTATTAACTGCTCCTAGGTCAGTGATGATGGATAGGTCTAAAATTTTTTGAACTATGGTTTTTGTTCCTTGGTTGGTTCCATAATTTAACATAATAGGAAAGTATATAGGAAAGATGTCTAAAACTGTGAAAAGTACTGAATAAAGTTACAAAAACATCTGTTGAATGGGCGTGACCCAAAACAGGTGGATTGCGGCCGATTATAAACGAAAGTTACACGGATAATCGGTGCCCAAAAAGGAAATTTGACGTTGATCGATATTAAATCATCGTTTTATACAAATTTCTTGGAAAAAAAAGTTCAATTCACTATCAATTTCAATAATATAACTAATTTTAATAAGATCTAAGTGGTGTAATGCAAGGTAGTTGTACGTAAATTGCGTAGGTAAGATAACAACCTCACGAAACAAGCGGGAAACAAAGACGGCAAGACACTTAATACTCGCTACATTACAAATACTCCAAAATATAGGAGTCATCTGCAGAATTATTGTAAAATGTTGTTCGCAGTTAGATATTCAAAACTATAATAGTCGTGGGCATTGTGATTGTTTATTTCATGTAGTTAATGTTTTTTCTTGCAGCTCATATCCAGGACTCAAATATAAAACCCCCGTTACTTTCTAATATTATATTTTAGTAACCTCTCGAATACCTCAGAACAAATTCCCCAATTTTCCTCATTTTACTGAATAAAGAGTTAAAAACCTCAGATGCGGTTTGAAATTTCATAGCATATTTGACTAAATATTTGCTAGAATAATAGATCACAAAAACCATGCTATTTTCAAGCTGTTGGTTTAAAGTGATATGGAGAACACCTGTGGAGAAGACGAAAATAGGGGAGTGCGATCAAATTGCCCATAAAATCTGGCAACGGCCTTGCCGGAAGAGTACATGGCACAGTACATAGCATGAAAGGAAGCAGAATTAAGGGGATAAGCAAGGATAAAAATTAAATAGATGGGAGCTGATAGTAAATAATTGTTTTGAATTCCAGAGATGTTAAAATAAAACAAATCCCTAAGCGAAAAGAATGATATTTACTCTTCCTCAGATAAATATACCATTCACCATAGTTATTATAACCTTCAGAATTACTCTATAATTTCTTCAAGTTTGTATCGATAATTAATCATATGACATATATATTGTATTAAAAGCACATTTTAAATGCTATTAAATAATAAAACTACAATATATGAAACTATCGAAAAATTTCAGATTTAAACGTAATTTCCACTTTGTAAGAATTAGATAGCTCCGTCTCTAGCAGCTAGAAATAAGTGGACCACATCTTCAACTTGATGTTATGGATGAGTTTTAGTTAGTTTAGCTAACCATCAAGCAAGATAAAAACTGAATTGTTAAGACATAATGAAAAACCTTAAAAGTGGAATAAAACGTTTCTGTAATCTCTTCCATACAAATTAATTTGAACTTCGGGGTAAATGGGCTACTTGAACACGTAGATGACAACTGAGATTTCAGCATTAAAAGAGTCAGTTATTCGTATACTATGGAAATAGGAGTAAATCGAATGTAGAGCATGTGAACAGTAAACGACTAATATAATAAGGAAGCACTTATTTAATGCTTTATATTAAAATAGATGGATATCTGTGTAAATGCATCTATTTTATACAATGTTAAGTACACTTAAAGCCATTCTCATATAGCTAGAGTAAATCGTCATCGGAAGCAATTTCTCAGCATCGTGAGACGACACAAAAGAATAATTACACTTCAAACAACGAATGCCTATGTAGCCCCAGTAAAAAACAAAGAAATATTGTAGAATTATAAACAAGATGTACTTATGTATTATTAGTACTATGAAGTAGCTGAATTGAATAGTATTATTTCAAGCCATTCTAACACTCTTAAAGGAACGGTTTTATGATTGATAATGTAGACTTCAATCGGCACTTTATTGGTTAAAATTTGCAGACGACCTCGATAAAATGGTGAGGCATCTTATTAATGTCTATTGGATAGGCAGATATGAGATAAATTCAAAAAAGTCAAGTATGCATAATAAACGAAAATTTGAAGGGAAATTAACTTATATTATCAAGTATGTGGCCCATTTCAATGGTAAATGTCCATACTTGAAACTGAAGTTAATAGAAGGTATAAAGATGTCTTGTTACCGTTTCGATCATACTAAATACTGGCTTAACATGCGCTTTAAGTAAAATATATGAAATAAACTATATATATATATGTTTTTAATAGTTAATTTTGCCAATTTCGGCAGAATAACGACAGTAAAAAGATAAACACGAAATTATATGAGAGTCAATGAAGTACGAATTTCTGGGTTCCTTAAATGGTATAGAAAGAACATAATGCTCTCATCACCTATCATAGCTAGATTTTGAGTGGAGCTCACCGTGTGGGTGCGAAAACATGCCGAATCGGTTGAGGACCGGAACACACCAAATCTCTGTACTAAAATAAACAACTCTATTCCTACGGAATTTCATATTAAAAAATGGGAGTCAGATCACTAGAAAGAGGTAAACTAAATATCCTGTTAAATAGTTTTCTGCAGAGGTTAGAATATGATTAAATTTTATACATTGACCATTATTTTCAGTAGATTCCTTCATATGTACTAAGTTGTTCCCGTATTTCCCCTATCTTATTAGTTGTAAACACAGTACGCTGCTGACACTTGAGACGAAATGTTTTTAACCGCACAGACTCTCAAAAAGACCAGTGGACTGGATTTTAATCAGATATAGCCTGGAACAAATTCAATTGATCTTAACTCTAATTAATTCACCTTGAACAGAATGATATACGATTGCTGATATATGATTGTCTATATCCTCTTATATCAGATACACATGAAATACTTAGATATAGTAACTGGGAAAGAAGCAGATATTCCCTTTATTAGGAAATGAGAACAATTACTGTAAATTCGTCAGATGTAAGAGATACTCGAATTTGCAGCTCGTCATATTGTTGATACAGCACTGCTGTAGGGTACACATAAGTACGTAACGATTAGAAGACATTAGTTAAATAATTTAATATTATTTCAGAGCGTGTTGTCCTTATAAAATAATGCACAAAAATTATGGACTTCGATAAATCATGTACGAATATTGTCCAAATAGCCAACTTTAACGATGATTATGATAAAAAATATTCTAAGCCTACATTATTAGCTGATCGTAAAAACCATTCCTTTCACATAATAATCACCGAAGAACATCGATGGATTTACCAAACAAGAAACTCGATTTAGAAAATACATGATAACAATTAAACTAACTTTTTCCTTTCCAATGCATTTGTGTATGTTTTGTTGGTCGCCTTCTCACAGGTGGTAATCGTGAACTTAAACCTTGGTCGTTTAAGTGATCGCAGCTACGACTTAGCTCTCTATGATTCTCATAGTTATGTCGGAAGTTGTGATTACTCCCGTTGTGTATCGCATTCACATGAAACCTGCACCAATATTATATTAGTTGATAATAAAAACCTGGACCGATTACTAGGAAAAAGGGACTAACCCCTGATCAACCTTTACTTCTGAGATGCGATTTCTATTAATTCGATTGATCATTCGAGTTAAACTCATTGGAAGATGTGCTAGATGAGCACGTGTAGAATTAACACCTTGATAGCGAGTGAATGGTGGTCGAACACTTTCCTCAAGAGGGTGGAACGATAAACTGTAGTCAATTTGCACTACAGGATCCGTCTCCTTAAAGGAGACTCTTTTCTCATTAAATTTTGCTGCTGACATCGGTTTGTTCGGTCGCATTTTGTTAGAAAAAATTCTGGACTAATCTAAACAGTGCTTGGTGAGTTCTGATTCATTAGAATTGGAATTTAAAATCAGATGAATTAGTAGTCGGGAGTATCCGGAAGTTTTGTACATTCAGACTGCTAAATGAGTCGATGAGTAGATCAAATGTCTGTCAGCCAGTGGACGCTTCTTACAAGCCGCGATTAGCGCGAGACATCAATAGGACGAGATAACCCGTTGTCGAGAGCTGCGTAGTCAAACACAGTGCACAGATTGTCAACAAAAGAAGATGTTTATAGCTTGTACTGGGAAAGTAAGTAGGAACTATAAGATACTAAAGTAGTACAACAGCAGGAGTCTATAGGTTTGAAATAAGATAAGAGAAAAATCTATTGTCCTCTAATTAACAGTATTTTCTTTTGAATATCATTTCTCTTAATTTCTTCCATGTAAAAAGCTTCCTATCTTTCAAATATCGAAAGAAAGAATACTTGATAGGTGGCCGGAGATCGTAGGGCGCGGAAGAAATAACGTGAATGGGTCGTTTGTTAAGAAGATTAGAGTGCGTAACAGTGGAGGATAGACAGAATAAAAAAATTGGGGAGTGAGAAGAAAAGTATACGATGATACAAAAGAAAGAGACTAACACGAGTTGGTTTCCTATTTCTAAATAACCAATTATAACTATAATGCTACTATAAGTCATGCAAATCCGGGCTAACAGCCAACATACTCCCAACTAAACTTTCCTATCTTATGAAATATTACGTATATTTTAGGAAAACTATTAATTTGACATTGAGACGTAGGACTTATAGTTTATGAGTATTCCACCATTCCATAAAATCCATTGCTTTATTATATTAAGTGTTCAGATAAGAAAAGTGATGAAAACTAGTTAAAAGTAATAAATATTATTATAAATTATGCCCCACGTTTACTTCCTCTCACTGTCGAAAACTTGAAAATCGGTAGGCGATCTGTATTTAGGTTATCCTCCTCACGTAAAGTCCGCAAAGTACACCTTCCCAATGTGTGATAGCCAGAAATACGTGGAGACTTTTTAGAACCTGAAAACACTTCTATTTCTTCTCTAAAAGTATATTTCCTCATTGTAATATTTGTAACAGATAATCATTTTATATTTTAAATCATTTTGCTTATGATAAAATTGACTAATGGTATAGAAGAAAGTTACAAGATTAAAAATACTGAAGATCAAATATAAATATGAAATAAACAGCTTCAAGTTTTTACAAATTGAAAATCAAGTTAAAGTAACCAAATTTCAATGTTATTTGAAAAACTGAAACTAAGATTGAAAATCCCAACTATATTTTAATAACGTAAACAATCTTGAAAACTAAAAGCGTAATTAACCTACTACAATCCCAACTATGATAATTAAGCACAAACTAAAATATCAATTGTTTTTAAGGGGCCCTTGTTACCCAGCCAAAATCAAACTCTAGGCTGCTCAAATCTAATCATTAAAAGAGGGAACGGTAGTCGCCAACTGCTCTGTGAATATCGCCTTATTTCTTGCGTGTTGTGGTGAATGAGAAAGAAATAAGCAAACGTATTTATGTAATATAGTACTTTTTAGTATCTGTCGAATTAATATCGGTAGTTAATCAATAAGTAGTGGTTTTACAGGCTTATCACTATTCTTATTCTTCATTTGTTTACTTTTTCTGCATCTTGACATACATCTCACAATGAAAGAATCTATGAATATAGGATTATATGTAATTTGAAAAGTAGTAATACTTTAGCAGTTTTGGTAGTTGGAATCCTTGTACGAATAATCTCGTCTTTATATTTAGATATACACCTATCGAGTATGAAATTTCTCAAAGTTAGTGCTTAAAATTTAGCCGTTTTGATTTAACTGAAATTAAATAATAGTCAGGTAATCTGCTGGTATGACAATTTTCTGTTTTATGTTATCACTGGAGGTCTGAATGTACTTATTGGAATATATGGTATTATCTCAAATAAAGTAGCTAGAATTGATTTTAACCTTACTGATTGGATCTTGCCACAATATATTATTTCAAACATAGATATTTCTGGAGGTAAGAGATCCTCTTTAGTTATTCCCCTCCAACGTACCATTCAGCGATAACTTCCAATGACTGTCGAACGAGCTCTTGCCTCCATCCAATCGAATTCTCATCAAATTGCGAGGAAATGTCAGTTGGGTCTGTAATCGTGGAAGATAAAAAGGCATGAAGTAAAACGGCTCGTAAAATGGCTATCTACTATGAGCAATTATAGTTTAGTACTTGAAATGTCTATTAGATCTTCCTTCAAACGAACACCTATTACATAAATACTCGCGAATGTTTATTTTTATAGGCTCTTGTCATTTAAGTGTTCTATTTTCTTTGCCACGATAAATCATTCAATTTTCTATGGACTCCAAATATAGTTTTAAAATTCTTGAGAAGGGTTAGAGGTATTCCTCAAACCTCGATTTCAAGTTTTAGTCGAAGTGGATCTTGATGCAGATATGCACTCATTAATTATCTAGCTCATCTCACAGACGATGTTGACTTTATGAGCAACAAGTATTTTTTAGCAGAAAATGTTCAGTTGATTAATAATTTACTGGTAATCTTACTTGTTCCTCTTTTCGGCATATGAGGCTCCTATTATCAGATCTAGAAGTACAAAATCTTGGCTGCCAAGCACGGTACCCCAAACGACTTTGTGGCATGTGAGATGATGACATATCTGAAATTAGTATGGCGACAGTAGTTTATTAGTGCTTTCTATTAAGGCGGATAACCCAATGAATAGACATAATGCTTAAAAGCAAGATAGAAGAGGTACAAAGCATTAACTTTAGCTTGACAATCTGCTGTTGCACCTAACACATCGTTTTAAAGCCTAATGATTTATGAGGGCAAATGTATGCATGAAACATCGATCAGCGGAATAATTGTCATTCTCCTGCTCTACTACTTAAATTGCAAAAATATAGAAACTCAACACAAATATTTTAATAAAGAATGGTGGGAAAGGAATACATGCAAATCAATGCCCCATGTATTATCAGCCAAATTTTAACTTCTAGTTCAAGTGATGGTTCCTAGGCAAATTTTCTACAGAAACTTCATGAAAACTCCTTATTGTTCTTGAGTTCTGTACATTTTAAGAATTATCATGATTTAGTTTTAAAGTTTATAATTAGTTGCATAGCAACTTTTACAGTTAAAATATATAATTTCCCGTATAACTGCAGTTTTGGCACGCAAAAATCGTTTTTTATTGCAGTTTAAATTAGTATCAAATAAAATTTAAGCAGTAATTTTTTTTAATGGGAAATTCAAAACCAATAAATGTACAACTAAAATTCATAACATAATCTCACACTAAAAACCAAAATGAGAACCTCATACATTAGCACAAAAATATTTCTATACTTTCCTAGATTTATACATTGGTTAGCGTATTTAAAACCACAGGAGCTATGAATAAAATTATAATTAATAATAATAATAATAATAATAATAATAATAATAATAATAATAATAATAATAGTAATAATAAAGTTAAAAACCTCGCCAGAACAATGTTTGTCAACGATGGATTTTCATTCAGACTGAACTCAGCGACCGAGAAAATAAAAAAGAGGGAAGGTCATCCAACTAATTGAAGACGAAGAAAGGAAATTGAGAGGACAAAGATACGTGAAAATATCTAAGTAAACCAAATAATTATAAGTGAGTGGAAATTAAATTACTAACCGCATACCATAAGCCATCCTTCGCAAATGAATCTGTTTTCCCGTGAATCTGATTGCATTTATCTGAAGTTTAATTTGTATCATGACTGTATAAAATATAACAAATCATTTAAAAGAAAGAGTTATCTAAATAATAAAAGTTGCAATAAGCCGAAACGTAGAAGAGTAAAATAAAAAGTTATTTAAAGTTCACAAGAGCCAAAACTTAAGCTTAAGCAACGCTTAGTAGGAATATTATTTCTATTGTTGTGCAAAGAAAATAACTGTATGAGTCAGCAGAGAAGCGTAAGAGAGCTGCAATAAATCATGAATTAATAGATATTTGAGTCAATGAGTGAGAGTCCAAATAGCATAAAAGCTAACGATCAATTGACGAGTGACAGGCTATTTGCATAGTATCTCAGTTACTGGACGGCTCTAGGTATTGTTGATATAATAATTGGACAATATCGCTCTAGCTTGCGTTCTTCTCTGGCGCCATTTGCTTCACGATCATTTCGATGCAACTGGACCACTTTTAATTGTCTTCGGCAATGGAAAAATTATTTGAGTGCAAAGCACCTTAAAAGTATGATAAGTCAAATAAGTTTGATGTAAGCAACAATAAGCTTACTATAAGCATATATCTGTTGAAGATTGAATAACAGATCAATTCAAAACGAAGTCTATTCGTGCCGAGTCTACGCTGTGGCATTTCGGTTGCAATTCAACAGAACGGTGAGTCAGTGGAAGTTTGTATAGTAGCCCGCCTCCGTTGAGTCGCCTACTGATCGGCTAGAGACCCGAATTTGAAAGATCACTGCTTGTTGAAGACGTTTCGG
>JAJAVP010000037.1:0-33740 GCA_020740425.3 Heterorhabditis indica
GATTTCGATTTATTGACTAACGGTAGCAATTTGCGAAGTTGCTAACTTTATTTCTTGGTACTTGGACTTTATTTGGTTATGGCCTATAGTTAAAGTGTTTTTACAATATGCGCAATTTTTTTCAGCTATGTGTTACTTTTGGCTGATGTTTTTAACGTAATTGAATGCTTTATACATGAAAATTGTTACCCACTAAATTATTTCCTCGAGTCAACAAAAATTGTTCTTATTAAAATGAAATAAGATTGCATGAGGGGCCTTAGGCACCAGACAAAAATGTATGAATGATTAATTATGGAAATTTCTTTAAAAGGTTAAATGGGATAGATGGCTATGTTTAGGGCCTTGTTACTACGACAGCTATCTTAATACGAACAAGGTTTAGATGTGCACGGCCATGAGTAGTGGACATCGCAATATATGTGACCAAGATCACCAGACAAACTGTGGAGCTCTTTGAAAAATGTGAAATCCATGGAGGAATCGATACACCGTCGTCATACCCACTACTATTATCTCATGCCTTGTTGAGCAGATTAATGTAGCAGTGCAACAAGTGTTGTCGCTGGGGTAAATAAAGTGAACAGGATTTTTATAGTATTTTCTAAGCCCGTCGAAAAGAGGATAGTGGTGGATGTCAGTGTAATAAGGTACAATGCTAACATCTTGCGCAAAACCATTTAGTTAGCACGCTCAGCTTGCCTTTCTTGGTAATATTGCAAGTCAATTAAAATATAACTATTCTCTTCTATCATATATTCCTGTATACATTATATGATGTTATAATTAACGTCCTATTTCGATTCTCGTGTAGGACAGCAAAATACCGCAATGTAATGAATCAACGGAGCTTTATGCTTAAAGATAACGGCAACATTGCCATTGTTGCCGCTCAACTGACTGTAGTCGAAACATCGTCATATTAAGATGTTACAAATTCTTTTTCTTTTACTACTATTATACTTCTGAAACCCCTAGACCACCCCTCTATTTCGTAGTTCCTACTTTTTTGCATTTTTTTCCCATCCATCGTATTTGTTTCATCATTTCTTGCTTTGCATCTATGATACAACTTATTTTTCTTACAAGTCTGAGTATTCTTTACTCTTTAAGAAGAATGACAATAACAGCAAGTTGTGGGGCAAATGCTGCGTTGGCCAATGAGAGGCAAGGAAGACTGATGTGTAGTGGTGTATTTTACGAGTTGTGGCGTAATCGTGAATGTAATTAGAACTTTTTATTTTAAGTGTTAGGTAAATGAATTTCTACCACAAATCTCAACTTGATATCTAAGATTTTACAGGATACCTATAACTTTATAATGTCAGAAGACTTGTTTCCTCATCATCTACGTGTTGCAACAAATAAAATATTAAATGAGGCAGGTATTCGTGTACATGTAAAACATTTAGAAGTTGAAATCTGTGTTTCATCTTGAAATTGTAATGTACAATAAAAGATATGGACTAAATAACATACAATGTATTATTGGATTTATTTGTTAAAACTGTTAGAACCGTCCTCAACTTTGTTTTTTTAAAGTTTGCGTATTATGAAATAGCATGACGGTAGTATTAAGTTATTTCGAATATTATTGATAATTCTATGTTGTAAATAGATTTGATTCTATGTAGGCTTCCACTAAGAATTAAACAGTTATTTTTTGGTAATATATCCATATCACATTCCCTTTTTCTTCAGAACTTTCATAAGTATTTATGAATTATTTAGGGAGAAGTTTCTTCAACTCGTCATGTAAATAACAATTCAAAGGAATTCAAGGTACTGAAAAATGAGTTGCGGTTGAACGAAACTGTTATTGGTTGTTTCGTGAATTATCTTTTTCTAATTCTTCAGGTTTGAGATTATGTAGTTTAATTGTTTCACTGAAAATTTTCCCACTCAGATATCAGAATTATTGTTTTCTTTTAGCGTTCATGTGCAAAAAAGCGCCATACAATTCTGTCATTAATCGATTATTTTTTTAACCGGTCTCATGTATTTCGGCTGAATATTATTGAACGGTTGCAGGTATAATTACCGATGGGTACTTTATATTTTATAACAAGTAGTAAAAGATTTTATTTGTTTTAATAATAATATTCTAGGAACTTTTGAATTTGGTTTGTGAGGCAGATCCTCTTCACTTTCCACTTTCACTTCCAAGCGATGGGGGCAAAGAGCTAAAAACTTATGCTATTAAAACTATTAAGCAGTGGAATGAAAAGTTTGCAGTAGGATATATTAAACTGCAAACTGTTGCTGAATTTTTACGAGTATCAAAGGTATAGGCTTGGTATTGTATTCTTAATACTATTTTTGTTTCCTACTTATGTTTTATTCCCATAATTTCTATATAACCCTACCTTATTTCTAAGATTTCATTTTGTAATAACAAGGATATTCCAGTCAGTAGATTATGAGAGTGCGACAGCTGAACTTCTTGCTGAGAAGAAAAGAAGAGATGAGGAAGATAAACGTAGGGCTGAAAAGGCTGAGAAGGTATTTTACGCTTTCTACATTTTCATATATTCACTTTGTTCTTGCTTACTGTGTAAGAAGACTTCTTTAAAACACTATTTATTCAGAGTTTGATCTCATTGCAGATGGCAAACATTGTGGAAAAAAAATATTATGATATGAAATTAGATATAGAAAGGACTATTAATGAAGTACGAAATGGTCTTCAAATATTAGTACCATTGTTTGGGATTGATGGCGGAGTTAATGAGTCACTAACTACCAATCACTTAAATTTTCACAAGTCTCACAGTAACGTTAGTGAGAACGTGAGTCATATGGTTTTATTTCGTAATTTCTTTTGAATCATACAACTGTATTACATTTTACAGGCATTGCATGGATATTTGAGGGAAGATGTCGTAACAGTTACTATTAATTCCGCAATTCCAAATGTAGTTCTTAATGAAGATAATCGTGTTGTTGCTGAAAACGTAAGAGATGCTAGAATAATGTTGGATGTTTATAGAAAATATGTTGTTAGGTATGTGTAATATCTGACTAAATACATATTATACGATATGACTAAAACTTAGTGTTGAGTTTTACCCAAAAGTTATTGAGATGTTAATTAAGTTGTTGATGGAGATTTTACTAAAAATTAAATTACTAATTAGTCTCTTTTTTTTAAAGTCGAGGTGAGAAATTTATAATTATCGTGGCGAATTATTAGTTGGTCACTAATGGGTATTTATTAATTTCCTTGCAGCTGGCTTCGGAAATTATCAAATGTGAGTAAAACACATAGTACTGTCAAGGAGCTTATTGATCTGAAGCGTAAATTGGATGATTATTCGCAGAGAGTAGATGAGCTACAATTGGCTTTCCCTAACAGGAAAAGTAAGAATACATATGACAACGGTAGTGAGGACGAAAGTAGTGATCTAGAGGACGTTCCGGAGAAGGAAGGTAGTTTAATATTTTTGGTTGAATTTTGTTGGAATTTAAGTAGTATTACAATGTGCTACAGCAAGTAAAGTTTTAATAGTTGTTCCCAATTAATATTCACCACATTAACTTTGTTCATAAGTTTCTTATTTTAATTTATATTTTAGAAGAAATATTCGTTTCTCCGTATCATATACCGAACCACATTATGGAAAAGATACGAAATGTAGAGGATTTTGAGAAACCTTGTTGTAGTAAATCTGGTGCACAGAATTCGCAGGTATTATAAATGACTTTCACTGCTGAGTAACAGATAAGATAGTAGTTTCCATCTTCGATTGTTTTAGTCTATTCCGCTTGAGTCAAGCAGAACAAGCACGACTATCCCTGTTGTCTCTTTTGATATCGACCTGAAGTACTGGGGTGAAAAAAGGGATCCAGTTGAAGGACTGAAAAATGATGTTGGCAGGCATGGATTTTGGTGACCTCAAGACGAAATACTTATTTTTATTTGATGCTATTACTATAGTGTACATACAAAAAGTTTACTAGTAGTTACTAGCATTTAGATCAATTCTTGGACTTTTTATTAATACTTTTTTAGTACTATACAACAGAGCACATTTGATTGTCGTGTTTTCTCATTCCCAGGAGAGGAAAGAAGATCAAACAAACAGTGTAGAGCAAGACTACTAAGTGGAAAACTCTGTCCACGTAAAGACTTCGAAAAGTATATTAAATTCATATGCTATTTTGAGACCCATTTCATCTGCTATTAATAAAAGTACTAGTGCTAATTTTGCTGATTTAGAAATTATATCAGGTGCCCACTTCATGGAACAATCGTTGAAAGAAATGAACATGGTTTCCCTATGGAGTTATCCCAGATTAGAGTCAATAATGCAGAGCATATGACTACAACAAAAAAAGAAGAAGAAGAGTACCTAAGGTCTGTCCTTTCATTTTAAAAATTGTCAGTCTTAAAGTTGGGTGTCCAGAGATCTCGAGACGGCTACAGGGAAGGACCTTTCACTAAAAACTAAACGTGGACAACGTGGATCCCACTGCAAGGAGACTAACGTTCGTAAAAGACTTGAGGCAAGTGTGGCTAAAGTTTAGAGACTTTTACAGTATAATTTAGATAAATACAAAAAGTATCCCAACTATTAAACTCACAAGTAATTCCAGAAAAAATTACTGAATAAAAGGACAATTAAACGTGTATCCGAAGTTCTGGACAGTATGAGAAAAGCGAAAATGCAAAAGATGTTTGGAGGGCAGTTTGCTCACTCACTTTCTCGATAACAGGACTATTGAGTATATTTTTATATTGAAGGGAATCTAACAGTGCACTCTTCATTTTAATCTTTTGGATACGTATATTTTTGCTATTTCCCATATGAAAGTGTTTCAGAATGTTTTATTCTCATTCCAATTATTTAACATCTACATTTCCTGATATATTGAATACTCGATCCTGTAGCTAATCATGGATTATATATGATGGATAAATATGGATTTCTAAATGGAATTAGCCCCGTTGATATTCACATTAGAATCCATCCTGCCCAATATAATGGGTTTCTCAAGCAGCATAAAAATTTGACAGCAAAGCTCAATAGGAAGCATCCTTTCAGTTAATTACAATTAATTGCATTTAATTTAGAATATATAGGCTTAAAATCTATCTAGAGTAATTACCATTTGCAGCAAATGGAAACTGATGAGGGAAAACATTCCTAGGTTATATATACTTAACAATACAGATTTCACTTGTGGAATACAAATTTGTGCTAATTCTTGCCAACAACAGCATTGACCTTATTTTATAAGGAATTACTTGAATTTCCTATCTCTAACGTTATACAAAAAACCCCTGAAGACTTCAAGTTCTGCAATTCTTTTGTTGTGGAGGTAAATATGGGGGTAACGTTCGAACAGTTCAGTGTAGTGATAGATAATTGGGTTGAAAAAACAGCAAACCATCAAATCAGCCCAGCTCATCTGTAACATGCAGTGATAATAGATGTAGTATAATTTGGCAAACGAAATAGATGAAATACCGAATTTCCGACAAGCCAAGGAGATTGACTCTTTTCAAGTATATCTTCAATCACAGGCATTAAGGAAAATTCCAGATAAGTAGTAGCGAAAGAAATAGTACAAGAATCCTAAATATGAAGAGAGATTTGATTAAATACTAAACAGAAATCCAGCTTTTGCTAATATATGTAGTAGAAAATGTTTAAGGGATATTTTCTGTGTAAGATTGACAACTACTCACATCACAGAAATGTGCTTTGCGGTGTTCAATGTGATCTAGCCAATTTTTCAGCCGCATTTTTGCAGCAAATGTCTTCTCTCCAATCATATCCACTTGAGAATCGTCATAAACAGTTCTACCCGATAAAGCTTAAGATTAAAATATTACTGACATCACTTCAAAAATGTGTAAGTATCGTACCAGATCTCCACCCTAGTTGTCGACATATAGATAACACGCTTCCCAACTTCCTATTGTCGACCTCAAGCATAGGAATAGAGTAGAAGGGGTAATCTAAGAATAATTACAATACGTAAAAAGAATATGCCAAATAGAATTTCTATAAACCAGGCATTATTTTAACTTATCACTTGAGTTGGAATCAGTACTTCTCAACTAATTTATTGTTATTACCTTCAAGAACACAGTTGGTTCGCTGTATCTCCTTAAACTCATAAGGAATATTGATGTAGGCAAATATCATTCTAATAACCTTAGATTCTTCTTGCTCTTCAAAGTCATGAAGCACAAATCGAGGGGTGCAGAATGACATAGTTGGCTAAAAGTACAAACATAACATAGGAACTGATGTATTATAACACTTAATTCAATTCTATATTTAAAATCTGAAGATACTTTACCTTTCTAGATATTTGCGTGGTGAACGATGCTATCTTGCCGAGAATTCGGTATTTGCTGAAATATAAATAATTGATGGAAATTAAAGAGGGCAACATTCATTATTACTTTATGCAAATCATTCCTATATCGTTTCCAAAAACGATGCACTCTTGAGAAAAGTATTATATGACAGACGTATCAAATTTAACAAAAACGGGAAATGTCATTATTTCGAAAGTGGATTTCTTCCTAATTGAACAATTATCCATATTAATCGAGTATGTAGTAAAATTGTCACAAATTATTGTATAGGGTAAAACAACGGTAATGTAAATTAATGTTATAAAAACTTTGATTTTGTATTAAAATAAATCCTACATATTACCTGTGCAATAAATAATAAAATTTGCGGAAACGGAAACAAAACATAAATATAAAGGGAACCAAAACACCTTAAAAGATGCATTATTCTGAAAATTCAGGACGCATTGCAGAATGAACACACGTAATAGTGTAACAAGAACTTTTAAAAAGTGCGCGCCCTTCATGGAATTAGTTTATTGAAAGTTAGTATGACTGCGGCATATACCGTTTCTTTTAGTGCAAATAAATGGTTAAATTGACAATTGTATTATATTTTTAAACATACAGCTAGACCTTAAGTAGTAAACAGTTAACAAACTTGTTCATAAATCAGAAGAAGCGTAGCCGGTTTTGTCTCCTTGAATTTATTTGCATCGCCATTATTGTAACTTTAACTGAAAGCCAAAAACTATATAATGCATTGTTATGATGGAGCATTTCCAAATAATAGGATAGGAAATTTAGGTTAACAATGGTATTTATCAACTTCTATTTGAAAGAGTTTGAATAGGACACGTATTCTCGAGAAATTTAACGAGAATAGTGTTGATATAGTTTGAAAAGTTTCGCCTTAGTAAGCTTTGGGACTAAGTGGAATTGATACCATAGATAAAATTTAGTATAAATTGCTACGAAGAGTAGCGAATGAAAACATTTAAATGTTGAAATTATTTACTAAGTTTAATAGTAATTTCAACAGAAGAATATGGATGAGAGAGAAATATAGTCAATCGCGAGTGTATCAAGAGTAGCTATAAAACAACAGACAGAAAATGTATCAATAGGAAAGGTGCATTAAATATAATTTGAATCACTGAAATAATTTTATTGGGACACCCATAAAAACAAAATTTGATATTCACAAGTTGAACAAAGTACATTTAGAGATATGGATATGTTAGACATTAGAGCCACATTTTATTTTATCATTTATTTAGTATCTAATTTCATTTATTCTCTTTTAGGAACATATATAGACGCTATCTATATATTTATGCTGTGAATGTTTTGACTGATTTCTTCCATTTTATGAATACGAATCGGTCGATTCCTCCATAAAAATATTTCAGTAATCCACTGACCACGATAAAGTACAAGAAACCCATCTGCAGAGAATCAAATTATTGAGAACAATTGTTTGGATTTGCACAAAGCAATGTGTTAAAGTGTTCTATTAAGATCTAAATTCAAGAAGTTTAACATTTAGAAAAAGTATAACTTATGTGAAAATAAAGAGTGTAGCATGTTTTTATGAATTCCAAAAAAAAGAACTCGTATCAAAAAGAGGCTTCTATGCTAATGTTGGAATTTAGAAATCTATTTTCAGCCTTTTTATTGAAAAATATTGGACTTCAATAGTAATATACATAGGAAACAACGAAATCAAATAAAGCCTTAAAATATAAGAGCTATCTTTTGTAAAATGAATATCAATGCAGTAATTTTACTGTAGCCTAGAACTTATAAGTGTAAAGTCGAAAAT
This sequence comes from Heterorhabditis indica, assembly GCA_020740425.3. NCBI lineage: Eukaryota > Metazoa > Nematoda > Chromadorea > Rhabditida > Heterorhabditidae > Heterorhabditis > Heterorhabditis indica. Next base: position 8,139 of record JAJAVP010000037.1, read on the forward strand.
ACTGTTTGTTTTATGACTAGATGAATCTCATATCCGTAAAATATGACCTGTAATGTTCGTAGAAATAAGATGTGGTAGGAACATATGATGACAACGTTAATCCAGAGAAAAAGGGCAAACAATTTGACGATTTTGTGACTCTTGGATTCATTAGTCTGAAAACTAAGTGATTATAGAAAAAATGCTATAGAATATGAAAAGACTATCATGATTTCAAATAGAATAAAATAAATTATCTCAAAGAAAAGCAACAAATAAATCCACATTTTTCCATATTTTGTGTCCTTTTTCAGTGGGAAATTTTCGATCACAACTCCTACGTTCTTCATAAAAAACAGCGAGACGAGATTCCTTTTCGAGCCAGATACTTAAAACGAGTTTTATTTAACAAAATAAAATAACTATAAAGTGCAGCTAAAAGAAATAAAAGATGATTTTAATAATTCCTATAACTTTAATACAGCAATTTTACCACGGTTAAGCATGAAAAATCTCGATTTAATTACTTTCAAGACTCGAAAAACATTAGTAATGTATTCCAGCTGATAAGTATATTAAGTGTATTTTAAATGTTTCGATCGGAACTCAAAGGACCGTATTTATCGATCAACATTAATGATTTGAAATCTTTAAAAGATCAGTATAAGTGATGTTAGGATAACTACGGCGTTTCTAAATTTCGCAAACGAGTTATAACTTACGCTTTCACATCTAGGGCTTAATTACTGGTAGAGTCCTAATCTAGTTAGTAACTTTAAAATTAACTTTTAGTAATATTTCTTCGCTTCTAAATTCTTCTGAAAAACAGGAGCGTCTTGATCTGCAACAGATTCTTTGCTTTCACAATAGTCAACACAGTGAATATTTCAGTTATATATGTAGCATGATTTATGAAGGCTTGCGCAATGATTATTCTTTTGTATTTATATGTACTAGAGGATATTCACTTAAGAATAGAATATTGTTACAAAAATTAATGAAAACATTATGGAATAGCTAACAATAAATGGGTATTTTAAATCACTAATATAATTAATAATTGCAAAAAAAATTAGTGTGATAATATTTCAAAACTCATAACAGAATCAAAAACAAATAAAGTAAAACGCACTCATTTAACCATCTCCCAGCTTCAGCTTCCGACCGTGGAACTTCGGCAATGGGAATCTTCTTAATGTGAAAATGAACTTCACGAGGACTCTTTCCTTTGGCCACAAGATCTATCTATAAACATAAAGTACATCAAAAATGCATTTAAACGTTTAATAACTAAGCACAGATAGTCACCTCCGATTGTACCGTGTTGTATGGATAAGCAATTGTGACGTCATAAATAAATGATATGTAGTTCGCTGAAATTAAATCAGACATTACGAAATGGAAATATCAGTTCATTAGCCATATTTCTACCTTTTCGCATTTTTGTAACTAAATGATAAAATCCTGCTATCCTGGGATACAAAAGATACTGTAATTGCCTCAATCCATTTTTTTTAGCGAATTCTGTGCTCTTCGTAGTTGTCCATGGTGATTTATCCGTTCCTTCAGGGAATAAAAGTAGCTAAATTTAAAAGTTATTTCTATGAAGTATAACTATTTACTAATTTCATATTATTTTTATCCACCTCCAGTTAGTATACTGATCAGCCTAAGCCTAAGCCTACATACAATACTTCACCTAATGTTTGCAAAAACTTGTATTGTGGTCCTATTCTGTATATTTTTGCTTCTAGGTTTATAATTTTATGTAAACAATTTAGAGTTTAAATATAAGATGTAGATTCCATTTCGTTTATTTAAAAAAACACATATTTTCTGATAAATATATTCTTTACTAAAATTTTAGATATAATATCATCCTATGTATAGGTTCACCTGGTATGTGCGATTCATGCCTTTATAATAGTCAATCGCATTATCAAAAGCTTCCTTGTCTTTTTCTTTATTCCTTTCTAAGAAAACGAATTGAGAAGCTGCCATTCCAAATCCTGCATGTTTAGTGATTATATTATACAAAGAACTCGTAAAAATATGTTATTTTTAATAAAATCACTTTTTTTTGTGACTTTCACATTGGCAGCTCTATTCTGCAAATAAGCTTCTTATCATTTTGAAAATAAATAATAATTTATTGTATAGTGATGTTTAAAGATTTAACGAAACCATCTCACCTGCCCCCGGAAGAGCCTTTAGTTGGGCTTTAAGAGATATCTTATTCGTAGTAATTAACCAGGGGTTTATTTGGTACAATGCGGACCAAATGTACATCCAATCCAGTCTAGAATATGTTTCATAGTTATTGAACGCCTAATTTTCCCCTCTAATCCTAGAACCAATATTTGAAATCACATCAAATTTTTGTTCTATATTTCTTTCATCTCAAACTTTTTAACAGTTAACCCAAACAATTTTTACAAATACAAATTCTCCTATCAAAAATCATACTTCATAGTTATAACTTCTTGCGAAAATTTTTTCAAAAAACAAGCAAAACAAGACAATTCGCAAAAAGAATCAAACCCCAATAATGAATACAACTACTTGTATCAATCTTATCCCACTCTCCTATAATCAAATTTCCGTTTTTAATTGAACAAATTAGCTATTTTGCGTGAAATTATAATAAACTATTATTTGTTTCGTGAACTTTTCTTTTATGTAATTTATAATAATATAACTGTTCAGAATCTACTAAAACCTACTTTAAGACCACTAAAATAGCCACACTTTGCCTTTTAATTATTACTATTCCTCCAAAAGTGAAATAGTGTATTTCATAATTATAGCCCACCTTCACTTATCTTCTTAATTCAGAACCTAATATTTAAAATTATAGACATACTGTTGCATCGTCAAGATCATTTACACTTAATGGTGTATAAAAATTTTCTTCAAAAACGCAACAAATTATTTTTTCACCCTATCATAATTATGGCCCACCTAGAACGTTTTCAATGCTCATAAAAACAAAATAACAAGTGACTTCTAACAATCACAACAAGTGCCCATTCAACTGATTACTTAAAAATTATGCTTCATCATACTCGTCGACAGATTTCGAAGATTATTGGGTTAATCTTGCTCCACTTGACTGAAATAGATTTTTTAAATCCTCAAATGACAAAAACTGTATGTAATGATTTAGTTTAACACTTGTTTAATATAACATTGATAGTCGCCATGCCCCATGTAAGCGCCGAGAGACGAATGTTGCGCGAGCGGACCAGACTAGAGAGGTTGGCTTCTTACACCTACGCAGAGTGGAATATTCCTTCCATCTAATACTCAACCAGTTTTTGTACTTAATTCCTATCTTTTCACAGCACAACCTTCTGAGTAGACAGAAGTCTAATAATAAAGTCAATAAGATAGATATCATGATCAAACATTTCTTCATCCTAACTCGTCTGGTGAATAGCTCTGCCTTTATTGACCTGTTGTTTTTGCTACAGTCTGGTAGTAGAGGTTTCTAATAATGCTATTTGATGTCATCTTCATGGTTCTTCTTTGTTTCTATTTTGTCAGCGCTACTGGCCTTCATTCATTCTTTTTGGTTCCATATTTACCAAGAGCTCTCAGGAAATTAGTAATAACTTTTCTAGAGCCACCGTTATTTAAAATAATCTCCGTATAGCTCAATACGATACCATAAAAATCTAATTTCAGAAATCTCTTACTTGGAAAGTTTATATTTAATTAATCTCTATAAATTTTTCACTTCGACAGGAAAATACTTCTGTTTTCCCTAACTAAATTGAAATTATGTGGAGTGAATAAACACAGAAAAAATTAAGAATATAGTAGTGTTTTTCGAACTCGATTATCATCAGATGTATATGAGACGTTATAGTTTATTAATAATGGGACATAAACAGATTCAGAATGCTTAATGGACATTTCGCAACAACCTAATTAACTTCTAACAAGAGGCGAACTTAAGTGTGATATAATTAATCATACCAACAAAGTTAAGATAAATCATGATTAATAATAGCAAGATCGAAAATAGAAAATATGTAATTATTTATTATTACCTTGACAGTTAACTCACCTTGTGCGATGGTTCATTATAATGAGGCCGGGTTGGTCGACTTCAATCTCATCTCCTGATACTCTCACTCGCATTCCAAATACGAATTCAAGAAAACCCTTACAAAATAATTAATAATTGAATTTATCTATATTCATTTAGAAAACAAAAGTAAAATAAGCACTTACAATAGGAATAGTCATCCAGAAACTAATTGCTCTGTCCATAAACTGTCGCCACGTGGAATGTTTTCCCAATAAGACGAGGAAAAGAAACATGGTAATAATATAATTGCCAAATAGTGAAGTGAATAAAATTATTAGTCCGAAAGTCCATCCCAAAAGGGGACGAAGTGGAGAAAGAAAGAGTAACATTAGCCTAGTGGAACCATAGAGCTGCAATCACAAAAAGTAAATTAAAAGAGATAATCTGAAAAAAATCACTAGAATACTTGACAGTAAATATGATATAGCTTCTAAACAAAAATAAATATTATGGCGAAAGTAAAGACAATTTATTTTTAACATTCTATCATTTTTCGAAGTGGGATAGGCAAGGTTTGATCGCAGAATGACCTATATATCGATGGATCAATGCCGACAAAAGAATATTCATTTGACATGTTGCAAAGAATATCCATCTAATGTTTGTTTATTACTTCTAGGTACAAACATTTATTTCGATACGCATAAGTATCATTTAGTGAGCCTTCAAATAGTTCCTGGTTTGCTTCTCGTTTCAGTTCTATTCATATAATACCATACTCCTTACTTGCTCAAGATTCTCATCGATTTTTTTCTGTTTCAAAAATGTCATACATCTTTTGACTGCGAAAAGGCGCGAAAAGCGGCAACCCACACAAAAGCAGTTAGAACGGGTGATAACGGGTAGGTCTTAGAGGTTGGCGGGAACTTCTGGAAAAAGATGTAAATTTTGCTAAACAAAGGTCTATTCACTGAAGAAGCAAATTAAATTCTACTAGTTTTGTACCACTCGAGACATTTAGTTTTAAGACCAGATATGGTCAAATATAGAAGTTATAGTAAATGTTTATTGGCTAAACCACTCAAAAGTGGTTTTAATACTTAAGCTAATAACTATATATTACATTATGTGAAGTTTAGTACTCGATTTTCTCATTGTTCTAGTTTCAAAATATTTTTTGAAGCTTCATAGTTATTTTTCAGTGGTTCCTTCCTGTTACTATCGTTAAAATGATGTTTCTATTTATATTCTCAGAATATGGCTGGTTTCATATAGTTGAAGCTATTTGCTTTTATTAAGTCTTTGTAGTTTGTAAATAATTACAATTGAACTGAAGAAAATAATACCTTTCCTATTTTTCTTGAATGACACTGTTGACCATCAGATTATTTAACAAAAAAAAAGATGTTTCCACATGTTACTCTTTTGTTAAGAGTATTCCACCCTTCTCTGTTAGATATCTCTAATAAGAGGCATATAAAATAAGTGTAAATGGATATGTCAAGGTCCTAGATACCTGTAGATAGTTTATAATAGGCGAATGTATTCGTTTCTAAGGTTATACTTGTGATGGAAACACTAGTACGAAAAAGTGACAGAATTAGAGTGATTTTTAGGAAACTAAAGAAGGCGACTACTGATAATACTGGGAATTCGATACTAAACATTGCGAATAATTATTTGAAAAGTGAACTCTATGTCTCTAATGAAGATAAGTAGTGCATGCGGAAAATAATGAATTATAATCTCACCAAAAATTCATCATATGGTAAATGGTGACACTAAATTCGTAGATGCTAGTTACTCGATTACTTGTTCTTATCCCTCAGTTCTGTTTCGGGTGTCTCTTGTACGCTAGATTTTTGAAACCATCAGCTTCTCTCGCATCGATTGATTTAGCACAATGGTAAAGAGTGCATGGGATGGAACAGAAATGTTTAGACAATCATTACATTGGGAAAATCATATTTCGAAAAGTACAAATAAATGTTATATAATTAAATTCATTTCTCCTGATTGATCTGGGAATTCCGGGTACTAATTGGTTATTACTTTTAATGAACAGCGTTTAGGCGCATAATAAAGAAATTAGGCAAGACTAGTTTCGAATATAACTACGTCTTATTGGATTTTACTAGGCCCCTCCTATTCCCGCACTTCCAATCGCACAGTAACATCAGGGGATCGTTAGGATAGGCCTAGATGGACAAAGACAGCGCTCGATTTACGATCATGTACTTTCGTGGTGGCGGCCGACTTCGGAGCGATTTGCGTGTGGCAACGACCCTCCACAGGTGGTAATTCACGATGGGACTGGTATCACTCCTCTTATATACGGATCGCTAAAGTTTTGATTCAAGCGTTCCAGAGGATCTCAGATTTCTAAGTGGACAGAATTGCTAGTTACAATTTTATATTTATTAATACATTATCAATTAAAGAAACGAGTAAAATTCTGTGAGAAGAGCGCTATTCCACTGTTGCAACATTTCATCGATAACGTCTTATCTAATTTAACAATCATTTCTCACTTTAAAATGACGTAGTTAGACTTGGCTGAAATCCAGGCGGCTGATGGGCGGAGTCGTGCATACAAAAGGACATACTTGCCAACCTGCGTTTCCACTTTTCACATTCTTTCTAAAGAACTTTGAATTTGGCGCGCGCGGGAAATCGCGGTTGTCTGTCGACGAGCCCAGTGCAACCCTCGCCATTTGAGACATTGCCTTCGGCCCAGCTGGGTATGCGTCTTAGTCGTGTCTTGTGGAATCATGACTAGATCCATACTCAGCTGGGCTGAGGTTTGCTCAAAATGTGCAAGAAGCTACTACCTATTCGCTGTTCATAGGCTATTGTTATTTATTAGTTAATTCAACCTTTTATTGGATTCTGGTCTTCGCCCGACCGGCAGTTGCCTCGTGATCCGTGATCTGACGATCGAATCACAGCCAACTGTTGGTCGGGAGTTGGTCCATATTAAGCCATTCCCATGTGTACCTTGGATTGTCAAAGGCGGTGCGAGTCTGAACTGTACCAAGGCGCTGCTAGCAGCTTTGGCACATTTTAGGCCGGCAGTACCATTGTCCTGTTTATATTGTGTAGAATGCCAGATATTGAAACAGTTGACATCTGGTGAGGGAGTGGTTCAGTTTTATGTATGATATATTAGCAGTGGGTGCTGAGAATATGGCCCGGGTGCATGTACAGGGTACGTTGACAAAACTTGGGTATACACGTGAAACGTTTATTGTACAATGACATGAGAATCCCGCAAACAAAATCCACTAATGAAATTGAGAGTTTGACTAATAGAATATGGTCTCTCTTACGTCCGTTCGTTTTCAGAGCCCCGGTCCTGATCCGCGAACCTAGAAGAAATGCATTCATACATCGCTTGATGGAAGTAAGCATATTCTTACCTAAGAAGTCTCCTTTGCCTTAGCTCGTCTGTTTGTGTTGAATTGACCGAATTTGAGGAATCATCGCTAGGCATCGAAGGTCCATCACTACTTGTTACTCCTATGCAGCAATCAGTTGACGTAAGTTGTCTATAGCCGTCTGCGTTAAATAACGTGTTCAATCCGCTTGTGGCTTTTTCATCATTCTCTATTGTCTTCGGGACGTGCGCAGAACGTCCACTATTCTCCGCATTACTGGGTTCTTGATTTTGCACTTGAGGCTGTCCGTTAATATAAGTAAGATGAGGTTCTTGATATGGGTGAGTGAAGACAGGAGAATGTGGTGTTACGACGCTGACATCGGCGTTTACATTAACACTGGATGATGGGTTGGGTAGTAAACTGCAAACTAGTAATAAACAGACAATTACTTGGGAACTAAATTATTGAGGACGTACTTAACGATACTGGTATACTGATGCATTTGGAGGACAGCGGCATCTAACAGTGTAGAAATGTCATTTAAAATGCGGACACGTTGTTCAACGGCAGCTCGAGTATTACCTGAAAAATTTTTTTAGAGAACAGATACAAACGGTGGTAATAACTGTCACCTTCTAGTGTTCGAAGTTCATCATCACTTAATCCTTCAAAAGTTGTCCTCATCGTGGGCATTGGAAAAGGGGGTGGTGGTGGTGGTATGAACATATTCGGCTGAATAATGTTTGGTCGAGTCTATGCATTTGGAGTGAAGCGTAGTATCAGTAATACACTATTTAACTCTGCCAATATAAATGACTAACTATTCCAGGGATGGGTGGCATAGTGGTATAGAAACAGGTGTGAGGCATGAAAGGTTGTCGAGTGCCATGTGCGTCGGTTAACGGTACACCAGAAGGTAATCCTGTTAACGGAATATTTGGACCTGGAGTATTGTCTTGTGCTCGAGGAGGTACTTCAGGTCTCGCCCCAGCAGCTACGCCGGTTTGGGCAGGATCCTATAAACGAACAAGATTTTTTCTCCAAATTAAGTTAGCTAATAGAACAGTACATTTATCTTAATTGTATGATTTTTATTACTATATCTAAAAGAAGCAGTATAGTACATATTGTTAATGTTAATATTTAACCTGGTTATCAGGTACTTGGCGTTGCTGAGGCTGCGGGTGAAAAGCAAACTGATGAGCCATAAATGGAAAGAAGTTTCCAGGAAGACGAGGAGGTTGTTGTACTCCCGCAATTCCATTAAGAGGTTGAGGTGGAACTGGAGCATTGCCCGCACGATTACCAGGAGCAGCTTAAATACAACGGTTCAGAAAAGCATCTCAATTTCAGGACGTTGTCTTTATCCACTTACCAAGGATATCTGTTCTACATGTAGGGCACGTTTGTTGTCTTTGGAACCAACTCCTAAGACAATGTGCATGGAAAACATGTGAACATGGAAGGCGTTTAGGTGAAGACTCAGCTGTCATTTCTTCACGACAAATTATGCACGTTGCATCCATTGACGAAAGTTCTTCCGAAGTAACGATAGGAAATAGGCTAAAATTTACGCACTTCTAATTTGCTCACTAGTCATAGTTTAGATTTCTAATAGTATTCAAAATACAATAACTTATATACAGCAGATGACTCACTTATTCATGGCATTGATAGCTCTTCGTGATAGAACAACATCATTGAATGCCTTGTGAAGAGCTCGAATAGATAAGTAAAATGGACGAACGGAAAACAATGGGAAAGTGTGGACGCGTAACATAACCAGGGCAAATAGACCATACAAAACACAACGAATAAGATCTAGAATAATTGGATGTAGCAATTCGCAAAAGAGATATCTTTGTTAGGGCAGTTGTGGTTGGATATTAAAATGACTAACTGATTAAAAGTTCAGCATATAACAAATAGACAGCTTTATTTTCCCATGCTTGAGCTGTACGCAAGTCGTGCATATGAAGGACATACTTTATCGTAACGTGGATTACTAGAGTCATTAGGATCGCATATCTAAAACCATTAATTCAAATAACTTCCTAGATATTTGCCTATAGAATAAACTTACTCAAATCCAAATACGATTTGTGCACTGGCTCCTTTGAGGAGAGTGGTGAAATAGGCATGTGATACGAGATAAGAATCCACAGCTCCCAAGAAGGCAATGATAGCTGCAATACTTTCAAAAGCCAAATTTGTTTTTTTAAGCAAAATTTTATTAAGATAGCAATTTTTAAAATGTATCTTAGCTCTTCATAGGTTTAAAAACAATTTAAATAATAAAAACCGACATATCATTCTTAGATGAAATTTGAGAGTGATAACTGGACTGCGCTCCATCATATCAACTCGATCATCCGCTAGCCAGTGGAAACTTTTTACGAACAGAAGGCCTACAAACTGCATGACGAAAACAGGGGAGAAATCATCGCGAAAAACAGTGAAGGCAAGACAAGTTTCCAGTACAGCATGCCACGCACGTTCCGAAAGGTGCTTAAATATAAATAAAAAATAATATTGTACTTGTATGTTTCCGAATTAACCTTAGCCAAAATGTTTGCAAAATAGTTTTAATCTTCCAAACCTAATACAACGAATGCCATAGATCGAGAACAAAACATACCTCAGCTTCTGCCGCTCGTAAATCACCAAAAAATATCTTTCTTACCAATTGGAATAAAATATAAACGAGTATAAGAGCCTGAACATATACTACCTGAAATAAAATGACAACTAAAAAGAACAAAATATTTAAGAAATACTAAAAGGTATCTATTTAATTCTTGGGCAAAAAACGAAGGAAAACGCACCGCCATGCTCGCATTACTCTTCGTAATATATACAATAGATGGATAAAACTGCTTGTTTATAAGGAAAGCATTTGCCACAGTAATTGCTGTAGCTATAAAAGAGCCTAACATCAATAGGCCTACTGAGATGCGCATCTATAATAACTGACAATATAACTAAAAAAAACAATCAACATTATTAACAATTGAATTTACGTTCGATATTCAAGTATTATGAGAATCAATGCCATATCAGAAATGAAACTATAAGAACTAACATCGAAAATAACTGCCTGTTCATTATGCACACTAGAATAAATCAAAGCTTAACAACAATAAAACACTTGCTGGCAAATAGGTAAACAAAAATAATTCAGAACGGTAGTACCACCGAAATCAAAATTAAATAGCAATTAATAGGAACTTTATAAGAGCGATATCCAGAGAATCACAGATAAGTGTTATATTGAAAGCAAAGTTAAACATAGAGATTAGAATAATTACTACAATAAATATCAACTAAATATAAAAACACCAAACACCTATAATCCTTAAATTCTGATATATATATATACTTCTCCCACATGTACTATACGCTCTAAAGACACTGTAAATATGATCTTATACTTTACTTAATAACAGAATCCACTTTAATACTAACTCAAATTACGTTAGAAAAAGTATGAAAACAATAAAAAATACCATTAGAACGCCAAACACTTTAATCATTAGCCAACGATTTTTACTAATATTGTGGAAGTATTTAACAAGTTCAGAGTGGGCAGCATCGATATTTATGGCAGTATCTTCGACGTTAGAATCAATCCTGAAAAATTACCTATATGAATTGCATAAGAAAGAATTTCCTACTCAGAAAAATATTAGTCTATAATTGCTACAGTACAGAACCGTAGAAGACCTAATAATCTTATAAAATAAGTATTTTTATAGACTGTAGAACATATATTTAGCAATATAAAAGCATTATAGGGAACAATTATTAATTGACTAAAGTAGTAGTTTCAAAAGCTAACGGCATTTTACTGTAGTAGATATTGAGACATTTCAGTATCGACATAAAAATGCCTAGAAATCTAGAACTTCCATAAACAATTAAACCAAAAATAAAGGAATACATTTACCTAGTAATCATTTCTCCCTGTTCGTTAACCAAACTTGCTAACTGCGAGAATATCTGGCCTAGCTCCGAGATCGATCCTTCAATTGTTTCCATAGTACTTGCACGTGCTTGGGCATATGATTCAGATTGATCGCGCACAGTTAACTATAAAAAAATTAAATTCCAAAAACTGGTAAAAAAAAATCGGGATAAAAACTACCTGCTGTTGACTTTTATATGGTTCTATATCAACTGCAATACTCCCACTTCCATTATCATAATCCTGAAGAAGACGAGACCGCACTGAGATATAAGAAATAATTATTTTCTGTATAAAATATATCCAAGTAAAGCTAGTGGAGTAATATTTACCATTAGAAGCACTAGATGAAGAAGGCAGCGACATTGGAACGGGATCTGCTTGTGAGAATTTCTCTCGACGAGATTTTTGGTGTTTCATATTCTAAAATAAAGATTCTCAGGAACAGTAATTAGTAAGATCAAAAACTTTACCTCAGTACTAATTTCCAGTACACTTTGAAAATCTTTACTGACGGTTGCGAGTTTAGATTGAAGGCCCACAACGACTAATTGGCTGAAATGTATTGTTTTGAAGTACAATAATGGAAAATAACTAAAATTAGTAACAATTCAATACCTATGGCCAGAACCTTGATTTTTCACACCACCATTTCGTCTACGAGAGAAATCTTGAAGTGTGGCTATCTGTTTATTCAAGCCAGTAATGTCCTAAATAATGAAAATTTTAAGATTTAAAACAAATATTACTAATAATTGAATACAAGTAGACAACCAACTTCTTTCAAAACACGAGACAAATGTTCAATTTCTCGTCGCTCGTCAAACAAGCTTCTTTTCTTCGCCATTTCAGCTAATTTCTCCATTTTAACACATGTATGGCTTAGATCACGGCCAATTCGCCTAAAATAACATAGTAGATCTGAAAGTCAGGATATTTTCCCACTTCATCCAAAATAAAACAATTTTTATATACGAATTATAAATATACGAACTAAGCTTATATAATCTATACATGTAACCATGTATAGTAAACTCACTTAGCTAACTGAGAGAACTGAATTGATTCGCTTAGAATTTCCTTTTTACTATGTCCTACGTAGCCACTAGCTTGAACTTTCATCTGAAAAAAGCTACCCATTAAAGCTAGCCAGCCAGTTTAATAAAATTAAATAAATATAACAAGCCTGGTATGATTTCGCAGTAGTTTTAAATTCTGATGTTCTATCACGTGAAGGCATTGTGAAGACAATTTGATTGATTGAATCGTCACTTAAGGGAAAAGCAAGGTCCGAAAACAAATACGACTGTTTATTAGGTTTTATATCGTGTTCTTGAGATAAATTTGTATCCGCGTTAAATCTTCTACGGGGTCTAAGAGAGAAATCATTCGACATCAAAATTTCTGAAACTTTTATTTAGATTTAAATTCTAATTATACTAACTCATAACAACTACCAGTAATAAGAAAAAAACCATTTTTTTAAATAATATCAACAAAAGCAGTGGAGTTAAGCTACCACACTTCCAGCATTTACAGGAAACTCAAAAAAACGTATGATAACAGCTAAGTAGATCAAAGATACAGTACCTTTAAATATTATACATTTTAAACTAATTTATAAAATAAAAATAAAAATAAGCAGGGATGTCGTGATTTATGACCAGCTCGGAAATAGATATAAAAAATTAACAGATAGAAATCCAATAATCAGTAATTAACATTAGATCTAAAAACCATAATTGTTTCTCATGAATTATTTAGTGCCATTTTTAAGCTTAAGAGCAATATCCAAATGAGTTTTGACATATCAAACTTTTAACAATGATCATAATTAATAAAACAATGCAGTTCCTACAAATCAGCTGTTGTTCGTCGAAAAAGCGTATTTGGTAACGTACGCACCATATAAAATATGTTTGCCATATTTTCAAAGATAATGTGAAGAATGTGACTTATATTTAAATTTATTTATTTTTTAGTAAAAATTGGTCTTTGCGAATAGCGAAATTTGACCAAATTAATGTAAAATCTGAATAAAATAAGTTATGAGTATCGCAAATATCGTATTATGGTGCAACACGTAGCAAAATGGCTACCGTATAACTCCTTGAACTATCTATGACATCACTATAACTTAGAATTGTTCTTGTTTACATTTATAGAAATGATGTTCTTCTATTAGTGTAACAAATATAGCAGTTTTATTAGTTAGTATATTATTATACCTCCGAGGTAAAAATTGGATTTGTTAGTTGCTTTAGGATATAGTATTCAATATAATATTTTTTCTAGATTATTTTAAGTTTCGAGATATGATACAACGTCTTATATTATTAGTGTCATTAGTTGTGGCCCACCAGGCAAATGAATTTCCTGGACAAAACACTAATATACCATCAGGAGTTAGTTTTATACTTATTATCCACTTACGTATTACTTGAATATAATCATATATTCCTATCATAAGTTAAGGTTCATCATCAACCAGTTGGTGCACAACATGTTCCACCTTCTCAGACACAGTTTGGAGGCGAGCAAGCTAAAGACGAGCAGTAAGTGTGTTTACAGCTTTATTTGTGTTATGTAATATTCTTAAGTATTTTCTATTCTTCAACTCATTGCTTATACGCTTTAGAATTGTGCCAAAATCTGTCATCTTCCATACATAATGATCACAACTTCTTTCTCTGGTATTTAAGGTGCTAAATACGTATATAAATTATTGGGAATTTATATAAGCATACTAAGATATTTTTCAGTCACATAAAAGAGCACCTAGATGGTAAAGTAGATCCCACGGCAAATATGACTCCAGAGCAACTTCAATTTCACTATTTCAATATGCACGATTTAGATAAAAATGGAAAATTGGATGGTGTTGAGCTTATTAAAGCCATCACACATTTTCATGCAGGTTAGTTTTTTTATGTTACTAATAACTTAAAACTAGTCATGTGAAACAGTCTTATATGACACCCATTCTTGATTAAATAAATAGTCGTCAACCTTTGTAACTTATTTTGGAAGTTTTAGATTGTATACAATTTAAAATGAACATTTTAAGAAAATCCTGGTCCCCAGCACCAAAATACAAATCACCCTCCTCCTCTCCCAAGTGAGGTTGAATTAGAATCAATGATTGATTCTATTCTTAGGTAAATTTTCATATATATATATATATATATATATATATATATATATATATATAAACTACTACTACTACTAAACCACTTTTAAAGTTTAAAAGAATGTAATTGATTTATTGTTAAGGGATGATGACTTTAATGGAGATGGATATATCGATTATGGAGAATTTCTGAAAGCACAAAAAATAAGGGAGGACCAAGCTAGAGCCCATCAAGCACAAATGCAGCATAATCAAGGTCATCAACAACAGCAAACTCAGGATAATCAGAAACAACCTGGTAGACAGTAAGAATAAAACTAGTGATATAGATATGAACAGTTCTATTTGGTAATTGAAGTATAGAGAAGTTAGAGAAACAACATGCATAATTCTAATCGTTGTGGGTTTTTAGTTTCTAATTATATCTTTAGATTATGAAAATTCACTTATTTATTTGTACTATTATGTAGCGTTTTCTTCTATGTTTTCAGCTGTGTTTGTGCTTAGGGGACAATTAATATTATTTTAATTCTATTGTTACTAAATGCAACGTTTTTAAGTGGTAGCTATATGGTACTTTATATACATATATGTACGTGCTCGAACTAATTTATCAATTTATGCATAATAGTCAAGCATTCAAGTTTTTAATTATGTCATAATTTTATTAATTATTTATTATAGACTGTGATTGGATTTTAATAAATATGGTTTATTGCAGTTTTTGTAGATTATTGGGACAATAGCGTTACATTTTAATTCATGTGCTTATTGATGGAGACATGCCTTATTGCATTAAAGTAGTCAAAAAGTATCTAAGTGGAGAAAGCCGTATGGGAAGGAGTTGTGCCCTCACTGAGTACATGGCGTGTAATATTTAAGGACTGAAATAAGTATAATTGGTGAGGTGGTTATTGCGTGTTCCGTAAATCCTTTGGACGACGTTCATAGATATTTGTACAGCCGAATGGGTTCCTAGTTGAAATTCACATGTCTATGCCGCTGTATCGAATATCTATTACGAACTGTATTTTTTCAGAAGTTTTAATTGAATTTTTCTTTGTATTTTAAGGTCATGTACAATTAAGGAAACTAATTTTGTTTAACTAATTTCTTCCCTTAATAAATTTGATCTAATATTTTAGCATAAATATATATTAGTAAATAAAATAAACCTATAAGTCATGACTGAATAGGGATTGGTAAATTCTATATAGCTTTTCTCCACTTCCTTATCGATCTCTTTTCAGACTGCTCTGCTATCAGTTTGTCATGTTATACCACGTAATAGTAGGTAGTCTACTGATCACTGGTAAGTAGATGTATAGGCCAAATAAAAACGCATTATTGTTTTCTCCACTGTACTCAGGGTCAAAATTATTTTAGCTTCCCTAGGAGCATCACAGTTTGGAGGTAATGCTGAAGTGCACGATGAAGTGTGAGTTTGAAAGATAATACGTTTTCAATTAATTATTTTCTCTTTACTATGAATACTCTAGCCATTTTAGTCACATTAAGCAGCACTTGGAAAACAAAATTGAGGTAGAAAAACTATCCGAAGAACAGCAACGGTTAGTTACTTAAGCATCAATTGCACATTCAAACAGTACTATGTTATTGTCTGAATTTATTATGGCTTTAGTAGTACACTATATCAACTTTTCTTTTACAATCAAATGAAATATTTATATGCATGAATATTATATAATTATATATACAAATTAAGAACAAAAGCATGTATTTTATAATTCCATTTGATTAGTTCTAATTCATTATAATTATACACAAGTTAAAAATAGCCGAAGTATTAATTGGTAACTTGTGATAGTTGCAGGTTCCATTACTTTTCTATGCACGACCTAGACAAAGACAATCGCATAGACGGGACGGAGATCTTGAAAGCATTAACTCATGATCACGATCATGAGACAGGTGAATATTTATTAATATCGACAGAAAGACTTTATTCACATCATCCCATATTTTTATAGCATAATGTTGATTTATTTTTAAACAAACCTTCAATATTTGTTGCGATTATTAACTCTCTAGAGTTTATCATTTAATAAAAAGGTAAAATATATTCCACTCTCTGTATAAAAATAGATACGGCGTAAAATAAAAGTCAATAGGTCCGGGAATATCCATTGAGAACGAGGACGAGATGGTCACTATGATTGACGCGGTGCTAGCTGATCTCGATCTCAATGGTGATGGATACATTGAGTATCCAGAATACTTAAAAAAACAAAGTAGACAAAAATAATCATTATATTGTTAATATTTTTGTTAACATAATTTTCACGAAATCTTATACGTCTGTTGTTTCCCGTCAAGCATGGTTTCCTCGTATGTTACTTTAGCGTATTTCTTAGTTACCACGAGTTCACATAGTCTTCCATAGCCAATTAAATTAATTTTTTTAAATATATAATAATATTCTAGATAACTACATTATTGTTCGAAAATAAATGCGGGCTACATATCGTTTTGTGCATTAAACCTTCAGCCATCCTCCAACAATTGTGCGAATGCATTTCCTTCACGAGCTGTTGTTATTTCATCTGAGAATATTCTATATTAGTATCTTTTATATTGTATTTTATTATTCTCATTATATTGGAACTCACCATAACCGAGCAATTTCCTTGCCCAGTCTATTTTTTCCCACCGTCCACTTTTTAGTAGTTGTATTAATGTATTGTCGTCCAAGCTAGAACTCTCCTCAGATTTCTCAGTACTTTGTTTTCCTGTTTCTGCCTCTTCCAAACCTTCAGATGAGGTTATGGAGAAAGAATGTGGTACCTCAGTATCCTTAAAAATAAATTCTAATTAGGTTAGAATAATACCACAACATATGAGCATAAGATGAAGAGTTGCAACAAATAGTTCACCTAAAGATAATGATTTTCCTAAAAATTTAATAATTTAATCGGATTTCTAAATGGTTATTTTTCTTAAATATTCATTTTAAAAACAACTTTCATATGGTTGAGAGATTATTGAAACTGATGCTGTGTTTAGTAAAATTCCTATATCTTTAATATTTTATTATGGTAATGGAGTAAAAGAGGCTAATCATAAAAAGTACTAAAGAGCAGACAAGATAAGTCGGTCTTAATTACAGAAATTATTAGACATTTGTATAGTTTGGAATGTTCATTCTATTGCGTTCACGCAACACTCTTCGATATTCCCAATATACTGTCTGTACCTCTTCATTGGAACCTTTCTTGATATCCCATTGGTCATCCTGGTCTTCTGACATAGGGTGCTTTCTGCTCATTAGATCACCGAGACGAAACATTATTGAAGGTGCTAAAACAACACCAAGTGAGACTGAAATTTGTTGGATTATATTTATCCATAAATTGTTTACTGACTTGGCATTGAGTTCACCAACTTGGCCAATCGATGAGCTTTGAAATGCTGAAAGCTTGTTGCGTCATATTCAGCTTTTCCGCGCAGTAGAGAAATTCTTAAAAAATGAGAACAATGCATATACATAAGCAAGGAGATAATTTTTCACCTTTTTACTCTACCAGATGGTGTCTGTGGGATGTTTCTCCTTTTGTCTCTTTCGATTGTAGCATTTATAATTTCA
Organism: Heterorhabditis indica; assembly: GCA_020740425.3. Taxonomy (NCBI): domain Eukaryota; kingdom Metazoa; phylum Nematoda; class Chromadorea; order Rhabditida; family Heterorhabditidae; genus Heterorhabditis; species Heterorhabditis indica. The sequence goes on from JAJAVP010000037.1 coordinate 26,232, forward strand.
GCTAATGATGAGATCACGCTAAGTATAGATGGTGATGTGGATGAAGACGTGTGATCACTAGATTGAATCTTCTGAAATAATAATTGTTAAGTAAAGCAAAATTTTATGAGGTATAAATAATTGAAACAAATGGACCGTTACTGAGATTTTTTCTGGAAATAATTCCGTTATAGGTGCATAAGATACATCACGAAATATTGGTAATTGAGTTGGTGAATTCAGGTGAGAAAAATCTAAATAAGGTCCTGAAATGTAAATTGATTATGATACCATTATATACTAGATTATATTATAGCAAATCTCATATTGTTTAATTTTGTATGATTAGATTGTGGGTCAGAACAATACCTGGAGGTTGAAAGGGAAAAGTGGGAAAAGAAGAAAAAGGTGAAGATGGAACTGATGACTGTATAATAGGCTGTAGAATCTAAATACAAGGAGAACTTTATAGAAGGAAAGAAGGATTCTTTCTAAATTGTCGTCCATAATGGAATTTCTTATCAGTTGCTATAAGCTAAGCTCACCCAGTCTGGTTCAGAAGTACAAGTGATGAAAATGTAGGAGAAGCATGAAATGACTATCGAAATCATTTTAGAATAAGGAGGGTGTAGTATCCAAGAATAAAGTTACTGGATAATTCTATGAAGTGGTTCTCTCCTTTCAAAATCTTTCAATCCTTAGGCGTATTCTTCACTTGACTTGAGTTGACCTCATTATATACAAAATCGCTCTAGATGAATATATCCAACCTATTTAAGAGTATTACTGAGTGCAGTAATTACGAGAGAAATTTTTCCAAAACGCTAAACACCCTCAATTATATCACAGCTTTCGTCTAAGGTAAACTCGTATCTAAAACACTACGGACATGTTTGATGAAACAAACATTATTCAAAAATAGGAAGAGAGAGCGAGAAAAAGGGGAAGGTAAATTACGGATACCTATAATTTTGTTACAAATTCCTTTAAAGAGCAGAAAAATCCTTATTTTATAGTAGATTGTAGAAAGTGGTAATATAAAAGAAATTAAATCTGTAGTATAATAATTTGGTTAAAATAAGCTATGGAACGCTGGTGGCTTGCAACTGTTGTTTTATCGTATAGAAATATCCAGACTGAAATTACATGGTTAAGTAAAATACACAGATCGATAAAGAATCCATGTATGGGAACTTCTATCATAATCAAGTTAACTATATTATTGAACCACCCACCAACCCTGGGTCTTATCTCTTCCAGCTTTCCTGTCCTATGACCAGCTATGATTATTTGCCACTCCACTTTCTGCACATAATTTGCTTTCGCCAACAGACACGTGTTTTCGTTTTAGTAACTTTATACAATATTAATTTATAGATTTACAGAGATATGATCTATTTATAATGTACATTTGTATACTACTTAATATTTAGCCAATTGTTTTGTTTAATTTCAGAATGAGAACGCAAATATTCATACTCTTATTAGCTACTGTGGTTATGGTGTGTTCTTCACATTTGGCTAGACGCCATAGGCTAAAATTTTTAACAGAAAAAGACGGGAGTAGAAGAAGACTAATAACAAAGGCTGTACCAGTTGTTCTTTGGCACGGAATGGGTGAATTTATCATAAAAATATTGAATGGAATTTGAAAAGAATATGCTATTGTTAGGTGACTGCTGCTGTAACCCAATGTCCATGGGAGCCATAACACGACTTATAGAAAAAAATATAGATGGAATCTATATTAAGAGCCTAATGTTAGGTGAAAATATTGCATCGGTAAGTTTATGTTATTTTTCAAAAACAAATTTTTAAAATATAGAAGATATATGATATATATTGTCACAGGACACTGAGCGGGGATTTTTTGCTAACATGAATAAGCTGGTTGAGTTGGCTTGCGAACAGATCCGAAACAACTCATTACTAAGTCAAGGTTATAACGCGATTGGATTTTCCCAAGGAGGACAGTTCCTGTTAGCATCAAAAATTACATGTATTATAAATTTTTTGGCATAATATTGAGAATATATTTTAGACTTGGAATTTTAGACCTTATCTAGAACTATAAACAATTTAGCATACGCACGTACACTTTCGAAACTTTCAAGAGTATGGACCGTTTCTTAATTTTAATCTCGATTAAGGCGGGCAGTTGCTGAGAGATGTCCGAGTCCTCCTATGCGTAATCTGATATCAGGTAAGTTTAACTCTAATTCCGTCTCTTTTTTATACAATTGCGATATTCACTGTATGTAAGTACACTTATTCATTACAATGGACTACAACGTTATATTAAAAACAGATAACTATAATTTATTAGGTATTTTTCTTTTTCCTCATATAAAAGTGCCCTTCTTTATCGGTTTATACTCCTTGTGTGTTACTACTATTGCTGGTGTAACTAACGTCCTACGCACCTAGTAATGAGGAAAAATAGCTAGAAGATATTTTTTAAAAGTCTTATTTATATTAACGTTAAATTTACTAAAATTTATAGTTGGTGGACAACAACAAGGCATATTCGGTCTGCCGTACTGTCCGGGAGATACAATTATCTGTAACACAATCAGGAAACTACTTGATATCGGGGCTTACACCTATTATGTACAACAAAAGTAGTTATAAATATGCATTTTTAATTTGATAGTTTTTTTTCTAGTTAATACTACAAATTTATTGATGGGCGTTTTAGTGTCGTACAAGCTCAGTATTGGCATGACCCATTGAATGAAGAGGATTACCGAAACAAAAACATATTTCTCGCTGATATTAACAACGAGAAGGCAGGATATCTTGTTCTTTCTCATTCTAGTATTCTTTATATGTGAAGTTTACAGAATCAGAACAAGGAATATAAAAAGAATCTCCTGCGTTTGAAGAATCTAGTTCTAATAAAATTCTTGCGAGACCAGCTTGTGATTCCGAAGGAATCCTCTGTTAGTAAGCTTTCACTAGACCCCTCGTATATTCTATTAAATAAAAGATATTTAGTTAATTAGTGACAATAAGTATAACCAAATCATTAGGCCTAAGTATAAACCATCATTTGCTCCTAGAAAAGGATTCAATAAAGACATGGTAAAACCCATTAAATTTAAGTGTTTGGTTTGTTGAAATTTTCACTGGTTTTTAAGAATAAGAAATAGTTAACACGTAGTAAACTGTATTAAAAATATTTGCATTTTCATACATCTACAAAAACATACGTTTAATTTATAAAATTCTAGTTATTATTTGAATAAACACAGTAATTAATAGTTTTACAGTGGTTCGGCTACTATAAAGAGAATGATCTTGATACGATAATTCCCATGAATGAGACGAGGCTCTATAAAGAGGTACTTAATAAAGATTATTATTCCTAAAGTAATTTTAAACAAACACTTATTTCATTTTGAGGATCTAATCGGACTGCGTAAGTTGGATGAAACCAATCGTCTACATTTTGTGGCAGTTGATGGACAACATTTACAAATTCCAGCTGAAATATTTGAGAAAGAAGTAATTGATAAGTATTTAAAATGAAGGATGTATTTATTCTTTTGATGAAAGAACATTTAAGTATGCTGGAAAAACGGGAAAAAATGTCTGTAATTGTTTTGTAATATCGGTGGGATATGAGGTGGTTAATCCATCCAGTTTGTGCCTACTTCCTGTGAGGTTTTCATTTCGACTGATCTCGCCAATGTGCCCATTGATTATTTGGCTGTACATATATTTTTTTATTCTAGGATCAACTAAAAGTCTCAAGTGTTTTGGAGGAATATATGACGTAAAAGATAATGGTATGTATGCCGAGTTAACAATGATATTGATTTCATATGTTAGATCCTTAAATTTATAAATCTTATGACTTTTTTTTATTATGAAACTAGTGACTAGAAATTGGTTTTATAAGTGTGCATTTTACTGTTTGGGATTCGAGAAGCTTGCATACTTATTATTTTAGCTGTCTAAAACCTGTAATCTATCTTCTTTCCACTTAGAAACATTTTTCGTGGATCATTTTTGTCCTGAAAGAGAAAAGTGCTTCATTCACTTCTTTCGGAATGGTAATGAGAGTGACGTGATTCAGAAGGGCTGTGTAGAATGGCATCAGAATGAGGCATTCCAAAATGCAGTAAGTGGTAACTATCTTTGTCTGTAACAGCAAGGCTATACATTATAAGCAGTAGCATCACTACCACCGGATTTCTCGCTTCATTCAGACAGATTGTAGACAGCCAACTATTAATTCGCTTCCTTCTCATATCCATCGAAAGCTTGACTGGCGTTGTGTTTGTCGAACAGTGAGTCTTTAAAGCTTAATATAATAATTCAGTATTCAGTTATATATTCGAAAACATCTTCTCGCAGCCAACTCTGTTCGGCTGCTTTTCATAAAAATATTCCTGATTTCGCGCAATGCAGGATTTCTGCAATGGCCCACTGATCAGCTCATCGCAGTCACTTCGATTAATATTTCCCATCTCGTTAGCTCTATTACAAAAACTTTTATAGTCTATTTATCTGTTTAAAAGAGTCCATAATTTAGATACAAGTTGTTGTTAGTGTATAAAAGTGAGTATAAGATAAACGGAGCTGACATTGAGTTTTATATTCTTCACTTCTTTGTTATATCACTTTTTAATGAAATAATAAATATAATGAAACTTTTATGGATAGTTACTACTCTTATTTGTACTATTATCTGAGGATGATGAAAGGTAGCTTACATCTTCCATAAAATAAATGACTGGCATATTTTACAAATACTTTTTAAGAGTAATATTTTCTTAGTGGTATCGAAACTACTATTTTTAGGATGTAAGGACATCCCAAAGTGTTAATAACCTTTAGATATAGTTGTTTGATTTTTGCAGTTCAAATAAGCACATATTATTATAAACATCTTTATTTCAAATATAAAAAGCATCGTTTTCAAAATCGTCGAAGTATCCAAAGCCAGAATTTTCATAACAGTCATAGCCAATGGGTACTGTAAGGATAATAACAAAATGAAAATAAAAGAAGACAGGAATAAACAAAAATAATAGTAGTAAATGTTTTACTCCACTGGAAATAATGGAAAAACAAAGGAATAAACTAGTAATATTAAATTCTCTGCTGTTTTTTTTATTTCAACGAGTATACCTGCTATTTTTATTAAGGTAAGAGGTTAGATATTTTAAATAAAGAACTTTGTATTACCTCCTCTATCAATAAGGTCGAAATCCAATTCTGGATCAAACGCTGTGCTCTTTCTCTTTATAGGTTCAATCTCTTCTGAGCCTTGTTCTGCCTGTGTGGTTTGAGTAACTACTCCACCATTCGAAGATACCTGATTATATTCTGTTATTAGATTACATTAAACGGTATTATTTATTAAATGCATATGTTACTCAACTTACATTAATCATCATTCCCATTCTAGCAAAGGCTCCAAGTTGAGCCATACCAAGTCCAAGTCCTTTATTTATACTAATTTTTTGTGCCATCTTAAACATCTAATTACAGGGATCGAGGACAAAAATCAAGTGGAAAAGATATACCTGAATCATCTTCCCAGCAATAATTTTTGCTTTACCCATTTGACGTCCCATATAATGAACATGATGAATGCCATTTGCTGCCACTACGTCAACTATAAACGAAATACTTCAGTTTGAATTATTTTTCTATCAACGTTGACATATTATCTCACCTGAAATTGTAACTAACGTTACTCCAACGACGATGAAAAGAATTAGGTAGATAACAGGAATTGGTGGTCTGTTTATAACATGCTAAGAATATATTCTGACTTACAAGTGCATTTTAAAATAAAAAAAACTCTTACCCAATGTCGCCATATCCGACAGTAAGGATTGTGATGCTACAGTAGTATATGCTCTCAAATAGAGAGAGGTTTGACACCTGATTTATGACTATTCCTCCGGTGATTGGGTACGCGAATAGCAAACTAATCAGTGCAATCACAAAGGCTGTCATTGACTGAAATTTTGAAAATTAAGATAAAGACGTCTTCTGGTCTACTTGTAGTATGATGTGACGAACTGAGAAAAAAAGTCCGCTATAGTGGACTGGGATTCACAGATACCCTTAGCTCTATTTCCTTCAGAGTTGAGTAGACCAAATGAAAAAGTGGATTCGAAGTTAGTGCGATATTTTAAACATCCCTGAGATTTAGTGTGTGTAACTTGGCAGGTTTGATTTTGTACACAAAAATAGTGAAAATATTTTGTAATTTTGTCACCTACCTTCGATAACTGTATCGGTGGCACTATTGTTAAAATTCTTCTTTTTCTTTATTTTAATGTTATTTTTAATACTTTTGTTTGTACTTGCACAAGCCAATAAATGATGAGTGATGATTTCATGCACTAACAGGATAAAGACTGAATGAGACTCCGTCAAGAGTGGTACTAATGGTCTCTGTCTTTCTTTACGCAAATATGGAGTAAACATAAATTCAGTTGCTTCTTCAAATAACATTTAACTACAAACCTCTTTGAAAAAACGAAAAGTAGCATCACAAAAAAATTTTCCAATATCTGACATTGTTACGAGAGCTAACGGAATACCAATTATAGCATAAACTATGAGGAATAAACGCCCAGTTGAAGTGAGAGGGGTAATAAGTCCAAACCCTACAAACGCAGAATTCTCTCACGCTTATAACTTTCATATTCCACACAAATAAATCATTAAAAATATTGTTTTACATTTGGTTAAATGACTGAAAATGGCTTCAAGCTAAGAAGGTTTAACAATTCAATAAGATGCGATTACTTCTAAGCCTAACCTACTGGTACCATAGTTGTAGATGTGAATAAAACAGCAGCATCCATAGTCCAAAGTTCCACGTACTGGCCGTGGTTATAAAACAGAGAATCAAAGTAGTTAGAAGCAATCTGAAACATATGTCTAAACAAAGGTTTATATACATACATTAATCTATTGATATTTTAAACGTTTTACGGGATGTTGAAACATTTTAAGAAGCTCTTCTGTGTACTCGTCAATGAGATCCAGTAAAGAAGAGTTGAAGCTAGGTTCATCTACAACAGAAATACATTATAGAACATGACAAGAAAAAACAATGATATGAAAAAAAAAGAATAAATATTATTACACTATGACAAAATTAAGCATTAATTTGTTCAGATACCACTTAAATTATTTAGTTATATTTAACATTTCAAATTCACTTAATTAATTTTTCCCTTTTCTAAAAACACACCATGGTACGAAACAAAAAACTGATAGCAGAAATAACACATATTCAAGCAACCTTTCACTGTTTCCCTCAACATTCCAGCCTTCAAAATGAACGAATACTGCTTGAACTTATATTTAATGTCAGTATCATCTCGAATTCGAATCTACAAAAAAGGCAAAATTATTACACAGTGCAGCTGAACTTAGCTAATTTAAAGAAAATATATTTAACGATTTTCAGTGATCAGTGCTGCCCCCAAGGGGCGTTCAAAAATTGCGTATGACACCCATGTTTCAGAGGCCATCGCGGGCAATTGGGAAAAG
>JAJAVP010000037.1:34195-169153 GCA_020740425.3 Heterorhabditis indica
CTCATTGGTCACGTTATCGCCTCTGCGCAAAGCTGACGGACTCCAATGGCCCACAACTCTATGTACGGATGCGCCGTATGCTACGCGTGTAGTCTTATCTTTCTTTTTAGAGTAGCACAGTTTTATTCTTTTTTTTTAACTCTAATAAAGTTGTGTTTATGAAATGAATTTTTGTGAAATAGGACGTTAATTTTATAGGAGGAGGGTTTTTTTGTATTTGTTTTGATGGCCTCTCTCTATACCATAGAACTATTTGATTTTTTTTGCTGAAATTAGGAGCCTTTTTGTGATTTAAGCAGTTAAAGTAGGGGGGGGGGGGGGTTTCTAGATGGATCGTTTAATGATGAAATATTATTGAAGGTCCACATTGTTCAATTAAACCTACTTCGTTTGGTCCTTCAATTGTTCTAAATATGATCGCTCCGATATAAATGTATGCTATACAAGCAAAAAGAAGACCAATATGTAGACCGATTGCACGAATGAGCTGGTGTAGGAATATAAGCAATCCATTAAATAAATTCTTAGTTTGATATTTTCCTTATGTCTAAACATATATAATTCCTTTAGTCCTCGAATTTCACTAAATTCCGACCTGTTTTATGAGAGTACGAGGATCTCTCTTCTTCTTCACTACTGGCTGTCCTGCCATTATGGCCGCCAATCCTCCTGCTTTACGATCCATTTTATCCTATAATTTAATGAGAACTAGGTTTTTGCGTTAAACATTAATTACTTAACGTTACAAAGTAATTGTCATCACACACGATGCATAAATTATTTATAAATATATATTCTTCAATTTGTGATCTTTACATCTTTTCTTTATTTGAGAGTAAACTAGTATTATGGAATAAGAGAATAACTTCTTGTTGAATAGTTTTGGTAAAGTATTTCTTAAGATTTAATTAAAAAATAAATCAGGTGCTTTGCACCCTTTTATGCTTGAGAAAATGTCTAAATATCGACTACACCTTTATATAAACGGAACAAATAGTTTTGTGATAATTCTTGTGATGGTTTCTCTTGAATGCAAAACATAGCCATGCATTTTTGATTAAGCGGACTCGGAAATATGGAATTGAAAACGAAACGTAAAGAAATAAATAAAAGAAGTTTGGAGTGGTGTCACCTGCAAAATAATAACCCCTACTTACTTCTGTGGCTTACTTCCATGAAATATATGCCGTTTGAAAAATGTCTAAATTTTATGTCTCATGTTTACTATGTACGACATTAATCATCATTCTTGATGATGAAACACAAAAGTCAGCTTTGCACTCTCTCATAACGAAGCATTTTCTATTAAATACATCTCTTAGTCAGGAGTGATTCTAGCAGTCACAGCTTCTTATTGGTGCCTAGAAGATACTTCAAAGCTAAGCTGCATTGCTACAATCATGACTAGGACATTCCTCGAATGCAGACCTAGTCTTTCATATGAAGTACGGTGATGGTAAACCTGTTTCCTAGATGTATTTTCTACTTTATCTAATGGTGAGTGGTCGAGTTAACATTGTTTTCTATAAGATTCAAATTTAAAAATAGCAGCTTATGAATTCTATAATATTAATGGTTGTTCTAGTTACAAGATTGCTGTTGCATATTAATAATAATAAATATATATATTTATATATATATATATAATTTGTGTGCTATTCTATTGGTTTTTACACTATATGCTTGTCCACAAAATATCACAAATGTCTAGCATTTTCACTCTTTATCCTAGCTTTTTTGTGAAATTGACTCATAATAATTATTTTCAGTCTAATTCCTCAGATCGGAAAAAGAGGAAAAAATCAAATATTTATGAAATTCTTGAAGCGGATAAAGTAGTTAATGCTTATGGAATGTTTGGAAGGTGAACGACTAGAAATTAGGTCTAAGTTGAACAAAATACTTAAGAATGATACACTTGAAAATTCAGCATCATTTCTCCTAATCGTAATATAATATTCAAAAATATCATAGAAACAGTTAAAGAATATATTTGATAAATTCTACTTGTTTGAAAAACTTTAGGAAAATCCTACTATCATTTTGTGGGTTTGCGTTAACAGTTCATCTCTAGTTTGAACTTTTAGTTTAGATATCAATTGTTTGGTTATTGTCTTTGCCAGTGTCTCAATTTTTTCTATGCATCTTCCCTTTACGTTATGCCTTATATACAGCTAAACCCAACGTTACTCTGCATGTACCAGGTTAGTGGATTAATAATTGTTTGTCGAAAACTGTTAGCAGGTTTAGTTTGAAAACTGCTCACATAATATTTAATTTTTTTTAATACTTACAAGTTTTAGAATAAAACTATTGCTGTAGATGATAGTTGTTGGATAAAAGATGAAAATGTGTCGTTAATGGGACAATGTGGAATAGTAAATGAAACCAAATTAATGTAATTATTCACTTCCTTTTCTATTTTTGCTTATTCGTTTACTATACCGGGTGAGCCAAAAGTTATGATATGGATGTCAAGTCGGATGGTTTTCTAGTAAAAGCATTATCTGATATGAAAATTTAACTGGACATACATAAGGTACCTAACAATAACTTAAACCAGTAAATGCTCAGTTTCCTCCTTTTGCGGCCACACAAGCTTGTAAACGTCAGGGGACGCAGCTCGTCTTGGTTAATTTCATTCCAAGATTTAACTAAGGCTGCTTTATAAGATTCAAAATTGTTATAGGATGCTCTACTTAGTTTGTTTTCTAAGATAGACCATACTGTAAAGACCACTGGATACAGATCACGTGAATTTAGTAGCCAAATCTATTTGCCCTAAAAGTTTTTCGCATTCATTTTGACATTTCTATCAGCGGATACCAACGGAGTCTTCCCAGACGCAGTTATCCCAGCACAAGCCACAGCAGATGCAGATGAGGGAAAATGACTTCTGCTATCAACGAATGCTCACTCAGACCTCTGGTGCCCACGTTGAAGAACTTGCTTATTATTATGACTATTGTAATCCAGGTCGACAGTGAATTTTTTTGTGAAAAGAACGTTCAAGCCTTGATCTTTTGTTATCCTCTTCTTAATAATTTTTCGAGTGCGACAATTGTTCATAGACCTTGCACTCTTGTGACGGCCTTCTACTGTGTCCAGTTCCTGGAATCGTTTCCCAGTCCGGCGAACAGCCACTCTCGTTACACCGAGCTTCTTAGCAAAAACAGCCATTTTCTCTCGTTGCTCATACAGGTGGATGATTGTAGTGCCTAGAGCTTTAGACATCATATAACAGTTCAGAGACGAAATAATTGAATGAATTTTTAAACACAGTCCAAGGAGGCTTTAAGCAACACATGTACATTAGCATAGAGGACAGATATGTCATATATGCTAATTTAACAACTGAATTTTTTTGACAGTAAATAGTCAAAAACTTTTGGCACACCCTGTATTTTAACTGATAGTGGTTTTTTTTTCTTGCAGAATTATAGATTCAACACCTGTAACAAGTCTTATCAAAGAATTCGGGTTGACGTGTGGAAAATACCTATGGAAAGAGGCTGGTCTAAGCATATTTACCCTTGGTCGGTATTAGTTAACACTTCAAGGAATAAATCTTCGTCGTCACTAGAAGGCAGTGGTTTCAGGCGCGCTTCTAACTGTCCCATTCATGGGTAACCTAGCCGATCAATACGGTAGGAAGCCAGTAGTACTCACAGCCATTCTCGTGGCGTGAGTAATTACGTTTCTGATGTTACTTGTAGTTTATGAAGTATGAGTAGTAAGATATAAGTGCAATAGTGAACACAGAAAGTATGTCCGTCTTTACTTGTTATTTTTCACTAAAGACCTCAAATACATAAATGACAAAAAACTAACCACTAACACTTATTCTGTAGTGAACGCTTGCCAATTTCTATGCTTTAGATTCATTGCTAATGTAGCATCGACATTTGCACCCAGTTTCTGGGTTTTCCTGGTTCTTCGTTTTATTGTGGGTGCAGCTAGTGATGTGGGTAATTTACAGTTTATCTAATAGTGGGAATTTAACATTTGAATATGTTTTATATGAGTTCTGAAACATGATATTGGTAAATTTATTAATTTTAGTATTTATTAGATTATTATTGATTCTGTAAGGGAAGAGACTCTTAAAAGCATTGTGGTCGTTTAAGACTTATGTGTCCGTGTGCGGAATCCTCACGTGTGAGTTGATTTCTTCAAGATGTCGAGCTTGGATTACCCTCGTGTATACTTTAGGTAAATCAATTTACTCGTTATTTTCTGCAAAAGAATACACTATTAATGAAGTATAACTAAAGTTAGAATATATTCCTAAATAAATTATATAATATATGTTTAATAGATTATTCCTCATATTACAGCATGGACATTTGGGATGTTTTGGGTAGGTTTCTTATCGCTATTCATTACCAAGTGGAGGATTATGTACTTGGTCAACTGTGCGCCAGGAATTTTTGGAGTACTGTACTTTTTGTGAGTTAAGATAACGTAAAACTGATACAACATACGAAAATTAAAGGAGCGATACTCATGATTTTCAGTTTATTGCCTGAATCTCCCCACTGGCTAATTCAACACCAAAAGACTAGTGGAATACAAAGATATATTATGACGGCTAATAGGATCGTTCTAACTAATCTAATATCAAAGAACTCAGTATCGAACACATTTGATAGATTATAGTAATTAACTACAGGTGGAATAATACAACAATAAACCTTCAAGAATGTAAAAGAGTTGTAGAACGGAAAGAGCCAAGACGACAGACTGCGATAGATCTTTGTAGGAATAAAACAATGCTGAAATACCTCTTCATAAATGGATTTATACAGGCCGTTAATTTTTCTCATTCATATCTTAATTATTTAATGAATTTCCTCAAACAAATGCGTGTTCTAGAAATCCATTGTTTGAATTGCAGGTTTGTGATGTCTCTTTACTATTTCGCTCTTTCTTTTATGTCCATCGATCTTAGCAACGACAGGTTTACTGCTTATATGTTGTCTGCTTTTATAGAAATTCCAGGTAATTTCACTGCTTTGTCTTTACCTAATGATAAAATCATAAAATGCCATGTCAGGAGGTCTGATTGTAATTCCTTTAATGATTTACTTTGGGCGCCGATGTCTTACAGTAACTTCATTGTTCATCCAGGCATTGGCTCTAGGGGCGGCACCTTTTCTTAAGGGCAAGCTATATTGAATTATTACTCTCAAATGGACTTAACTTCCAGTGAATTTTGATGTTTAGATCCGGGTTGGATGCGCATGACGGCACTGTTGTTTGGTAAATTTATAAATAGGTATTTATTAATATTTATCATATGGCATAAACATGAAATTAGGTGATGTAAATGTTTATACTAGTGTGACGTATGCAGTGCATCCCATATATGCTTCTGAAATGGTTCCTACCTCAGTTCGTTCACTTTCCTTTTCCATCATCAATATTCCTCAAAGTATAGGAATAATTGCCGCACCTTACTTCAAACATATCGTTAGTGATATTTTGCTCATTTAGTACTTTCTGAAATTTTCTATGTTAACAAATACATAGGAATATATTTTAGCTCATAATTTATTTCTGAAAGTTGTTATTGGTGGTTTAAAAAATTTTTAAACATTCGATGTCAAGGAGTTGGGACCAGATTGGTCTCGTTTTGTTGGAGTAGCTATATGCTGTGTTCTGGCTGCCGGTCTAACCTGTTTTCTACCTGAGACGAAAGACTGCGATATGCCGACTGACATGCAAAGTCTAGCTCATCGAAGAATGATTAGTGAGCAAATTGATGATCGCGAAGTTCTTATGGAGTATGTTTTCTTACAATCTCTTTTTAAAATTGAGTGTTAACATAAGTAATTTATACGAAGCAAGTTAAGTCGTTCTTCTCTATAGAGTTTTTGAGAAACACTACAGCTATTACTTAGAGTTACTCAAGAGTCGTCAAGTATTATCGAACAAAACTCCCACAACAAAGACGACTGTCATGGCTAAAAGTATGGAGAAAAAAGAATAACAGGAGAACCATGTTATGGTTTATTGTCACTGTTTGTTCCCTTATAGGAAATATGCAATGAAAACACGTATGATATAAGTGATGGATCACGATCAAATAATATTATAGTGAAACGCACAGTATGATATAGCATAAATAAAATATCAAATATATTATATTTAAGAGAGAGAGAGAGAAGCATAATTATGTCTTGAAATCTCCGCTGATTTCTCTTTCAATCGTCCATGGATCCTTCGCAACTGCTACATGATGTTCCTTCGATGAAAAGCAATGTTGCTTCTAAAATATACAGCTGTATAGTAATCGGGAACTCCATTAATAACTTGTCTTACCTCTTTGGCTATCCCATGGCAGACAACGTGAGAAGCTGGTCTTCGTGGTAGACATGTCCTCACACGATTTCGCTCTCCATGTAGACAGGGCGTCCAAGCAGACCACTCCATCCATTCACCGAAAATGAGTCCTAAATAAATATTAAATATTCAATACAGCTAGAGTTTATTATTCCATTTGTCTTTCCAACTATACATAGGTAGATCCAACAACTGGAATTGAATTATTTAAAACAACGAAAAATAATTCGTGTATCAAGAAAAATATATCCTTGCTAATATTTTTCCTGGCGACAGTTCATGATTGAGAAATATTTAGTTTAAGATTACAATGAATTTTGAGGTGAATAGCAATAGACATCAAAGTTATTAAGGATAAAATATTAACTACTCGTAACGTTTTTATTAATTCGTATGTCGCTAATCACTTACAACTTAAATTACCCGTATTTCCTAAATAGTTATTGAGGTGATTAGCAGAAGCTCATTTCCTCTTACTTTAGTGAGAGTGAGAATCTAGGAAAAGCGGAAATCCAGACTTACTAACTGGGCCAATCGGCGGAGCTCCATTCATCTATGGCCTTTTACGGATTTGTTAGTTGCACCAAATGTATTCTTTTCATTTATTTCCCAAATTGTTTTCATAATTAAACTTATAGTTCCTCCCTTTTAAAGTAAACGTTGTCGCCGTCAAATGAAAGTGCCTGATTTCTTAATGTAATTGTTGTAAACATTACTTAAAAATCTTCATAGAGGTAACCTTTCAGTAAAATAATTGGAAGAATTATTATCAATTCTTTGCTACTAAAAGATTTGTCAAAATGAACTACTGTTAGTAATTACGTCACTTTCCGACAGAAATATGATTCGATGTTAAATATCAACGATTAATTTCGTTGGTAAATGGTTTTGCAGTAGTATAATTAAACAAATACGATAGCATATTTCGTCTTTTTTTCCCGAAAGCGGTCGACGTGTATGAGTGTCATTTGTGAGTAGTCGATACCCCACTCTGTTCAAAGCAACCAAAGTGTATTATGTTACTTGAGTAGGTATTTCCGCATCGTTTTATATTTCAACTAAAATATATCCTTTCTTGAGTAATCTTAAATTATTTGATCTCACCAACCATAATCTATTATTTCATCTATACTCTTAGGGTCTTCCCTATCTGAGTTCACTTATAGTTCTGGACACAGCTCCTCTGTCTTACATTTATTCGCTCTTATTATTTTTCTCCACCCACTCTGCGTTAATGATGCCGTATTCTCCTCCTTGTTGCCGTAGTGTACAGGTACAATAGCAAGCTGGTTCGTCGGTTCTGTTCGTTGGTGTTGTACAGTGTTTAGTCCTTGAAATTTCGTTTGCAATTCTTGTTTTTTGCCTCCTGAAAATGTTAATATTTTCAGTTAATAGAAGCTAGTTCATTTTAATGTTTTTGCGTTTACATCCACGTTATAGTAATGTATTGTTTTCCTATTAATCACTTGCCTTTGGCAACTGAAGCTGTCTGCAATGGATGGAACTGTTCAACCAGATCAAATCGTGTTCGGTCATAAGGGCCAAGATGGAAAGACTAAATATATATTAGACCTGGTATGAAGTTATTGAAAGTGAGCCTACCTTAGGTAGCAGTAGTATGATAATGAAATTTCTTTTTGATCTACTCAGACTATGTTTGTCGTTTCAGTATCCACATTAATATTTCAGCAGCAAAAAATTTTACCTTGCAGGTACAGTTACTCGATAGTAGTGAAGTAGTTGAGTATCTGTACTGTCTCAAATCTTCATGTTAACTCAACTATTCTAGTCGAGATCAGAAAACCAAATGATATGGATTAAACAATGATTAATGATACAAGTATTTTATAGGCCCATTAAAAACATTACAACGCTTATTTTCTTTGCCACTACATTCAAAATTGCAGGACCAATTAAATCCAGTTTTTAGTTTTTCTTAGTATATCTCGGTTCCCAGTTCGAACATAAATTATATAAGCAACTAATTGTCGCAATACATTTTTTAAACCATCTTTTAAAAACCTAAATTAGAACCGAGGACTATTTACAAATGTAAAGCAGTTTTTTTAAAGGAAACATAATCTCTTTGGTTGTTAGACGGAAAATGACTTCTGTTAGGCATGTATCATGTTTAACATGAAAGAGAGATTGCAATTGGTGCTTAAAAAATAATAAAAGCACAGTGGTGAGAAAAAAAGACGTACTTTTGTAGAGTCTGACTCAATTTGGACAATGACGGGGCTAGGGATGCGAGCTGAAAAGGTGGATTGTAGTTATATTACTTTGATAAAAAATAGGGCTTGATTAGCTTGTACTAAAATACTATGTGTTATTCCACCTGGTGTTAAATTGTGCCCTGTAGTATATTTCCTATTGTTATGTTAAGGGGACAACTGCTTATTGTTCCGCAGCCGCATATAGGAACTGCTCCAATTTCATCCCAACCATAGTATTTTTTATTTGCTATCAACTAATCATTGCTACAGTTTATTTGACTATAGAAATATATATTCCCCATGAAAAAACTATTCTTAAAATAACTAACTTAAAAATATCCTTGTAATTTTCATTGTTTCCCACATAACATTTTAAAACCCAGAAAATCTATATTGGTCCTCTTACACTGATGTTGGCATTTCTGTTTTTGAGCACTTTTCCCAAAGAGAATAACGGTTTAAGCGTATTATGCCATTAGCAATCTTAGTATATTTATAATTATACTCGCAAAATTTTAAGGGAAATATCCTTGGAAAGGATGTCCTCATCGATATAAATGAGGTTTGCTTTAAGCCATGCACAATCCCAGAGCCAAGAAAACACAGCTTAGTATTTCCTTATAGTTAATCGTTTGGTTCAATATAGGTATAGTACAAACAAATTATTTTTGCTGAGATATCTGAGAGTTTCATTTTTGATTCGCTTGTATTTAAGTTACTTCCTTTTTTCTTAATTCAGTCCTTGTCTTCACATCGTATTGACATCGTTCTCGTGTTTCAAAGCTCACTGTAGACTTTTGTTTGGTGAAATATAATCTCATCCGAATGTTTTCTTATCGTTCCGCCTTTCCCTGACAACTTTGGAGATCGGATACGTTTCACACTAATTAGTTTTCACAACAATCACAACAGGCATGACATGAAAATAACAACAAATATATGCATTTTTCGGTTACGATTACACCATTATTTGACAAAATAATCGCGCTCATTACCACTTTTTCAATGGGGGACGATGCAATAAGCAAGTAGTAACTGACCTGTATATGAAAGTGAAATCAGTTGGATGAGGAGAAAAACGAAGAACATTTTGGCAGACCGCATTGGTGACACTGACCGTGAAAGGAACAAGAAGACTCGAGATATCGGGTTATGTCGAATCCTGATTAGACGGTTAAGAGAGATGGTGTTGGGAAAAGAGACGTAGAGAGACGCGCCAGCCCTAAACCCTATTTGGCACATCCGCAAAGAGACAAAGAAAGAACAGTCGAGGGCACCGCAAATTAGATGACTAAGATGACTGGAATCCAAGAGACCCCAACTCGATGTCACAAAGAATCGCCGACACTTATTCATCCATGTAGAAGCATATAATTTCATCATATGTGTATGGGAAATTCAATGAAGCAATGGTTTAAGCACGACAAGAATCAACGTGTCTGCAGAAGTCAAGCCTTATTTGACCAAAATCCAACAAATTCTTATTTTCGCAATCAGTTAATCTAATCATTACTAGTACTAGAATAGACATTGGTTTGTTTAAATATACAAATTTTAAACAACAGAAATTAAACTAAACATTAAAGGTTATTAATACTCAATGTTAAATTATTTTAGTGTTTCTAATATGCACTACTGCGGTTGTTCTAAAGACATCTTCAATGTTTGAATTCTAAATAAATTCATATTTCCAGCTGCATAAATAGCGATACGATTAACTCTACTCTCTTCGCCTTTTCCAATTTGTCACCGATCTCTCATCTTACAGGTGTAGGCTGTTGTTTACTGCTGTCACCACCTTGGAATGCTGACGTGCGATAAAAATCTCCGCGAAGAATGCAATATTAGGTGGGATATAGTACAGTGAGCCATCTATCGGGTTCGCACTGTCTGCTTCCAGTTTTAAGCTGAACTCATCGGGCAGTGAATGAATACACGAAGGTGTGCACTAGCACTGCTCTGAAGAGAGTATTGAAACGTATGAAGAAAATCTCATAAATTTGTTACATAAACCAATACAAGTGAAACTACACTTTTGATCTTTCATAATAAAATAAATCTAATCCATCCAAGTTCTTTATCTTACCAACTTTCAATTAGAAGTTAACAAGAAAGTCATTCATTCAATCACTTATATTTACATTGTAGTCTTAATTTTCGTTATCTCAATAGAATTATAAGTAAGACAAAGAGCAATCGGTGTTCCTGTAACTTGGCTATTACTTAGCATTATTATTGTAAATATTATAATGGCAATAATTCGATGGAAAATTATCTGAGCTACGAATGACAAATAATGGCGAATTGATGATAAGCTACAATAATAAAAGATATTTCAAATTTATCCACCCTCTATCCACTAGATTTTTCCGTACTATTCAATGTAAATCCTCTTGAAAATCTTTGGGTGACTGTCTACAGTACCTATAGATATGAAAGAAACTATTGTTATA
Organism: Heterorhabditis indica; assembly: GCA_020740425.3. Taxonomy (NCBI): domain Eukaryota; kingdom Metazoa; phylum Nematoda; class Chromadorea; order Rhabditida; family Heterorhabditidae; genus Heterorhabditis; species Heterorhabditis indica. The sequence continues at coordinate 45,210 of JAJAVP010000037.1, forward strand.
AAATCATCTAATACATTGCTACTTATCTATTAAAATACTAAACATCCTCAAATTAATATCTGTTTAGATTTTATTAGTTTAAATCTGAAAGAAGACAATTTGGTCATCACTAGAATAGTACTTTAAATGAAACCTTCAAAACGATTCGCAGACAAGTGCGTTTGACGCAAGAATAGAAATATCGCGTAGTGAAGTTTCTAGGAAAGGAGAACAAAAGGAGTTAGGTGATGCTTTTAAATGTTCGAATGTAATGATGTCTTTTGCATGTAATGCTGAAAATTTGCAGAAAATAATTTTCGTAGTGGTGGTCCAATGAAGGTCACTTGTTTCCCTTTTCTAGCCGTTGAATTTCTCTGACAGCCGCATTTAAAATTAATGTATTTCATTGACGAGCGAGCTGCTTCCTACAATGATGCCCCATTTGTATTCAGGCAAGATTGTGTAAATATTACTTGACACAATTTCTTCTAATCTCATTAGTTCTCCTAGTTTCTTGGAAAATACTAGTATTTAGAATCGGTTCTAACAGAAATCATGAAGCATGTTCAATATCCTCGTAATTTTCTCTTTCAATTTTTTCACTCATTTCTTAGGAATTAAACCGATGAAGAAATCACTATATAATGATAAGTTGACAAGCGTGCACTTCTTATCTATCCCCTTATATCACTACTAACTTATAATCCATTTTATGGAGATCTCAAAATATTATTCCCTAATTGTTTTGCTGTACTTCATGGATATCACAAAAGTTGATTTTTTCCCACAATCTACAAAGTTTCGCTGATATGAACTACGTACTCTTTAGTCATATTTATTAAATAGTGACTTTCTACATTAATTAACTAATTTTACATCTTTTTCCTTCTCTTTTTATTTTCTTTCCTTGTCTTTCATTAAATGATGGTTTAGTAATATATAGTAGTTTACCTTTCTTTGAATTTATGAGAGTAGTGCTAGGATAGTTAGCTTTTAGTATAATATCCGCTTTACTGAGCTATTAACAATTGAGTTTGCATTAAGAATGTTAATAGTTGTTTATATGAACTCCATTTTTTTGATTGTCGTCGGATCATTAATTCATTTTTGCTTATGCATTTTCATAAGCCATAATTAGTTTACTACTGTCACTCCACGCGCACTCACTTGTCACACATCCGTAATCAACGAGAGAAGTAATGGGATCATTTTAAACTCCCCAAAAAAAATTATGTTTATCCATTCATATCGTGAAAAATTTTCCTTCTGTATATAATTTCAATTACCATTTATGTTCCATGTGCAGCACTTGAATTCCAGTTTAATGGGTTTGTTGTTGAAATGCAAGTGAATTCCGCTCTTAAATGTTCCATCCGTCGTTACAATTTCCACCATTCCCTATTAGTATGAGAAACTGCTAAAATGAAATCAAGAAGCAGTTTCAAATCTATTTGCCACGAGTAATTGTCACGAGGTTATAAGGTTAGTAGAATTTAATAAAATTAATGTGATTTTCTGTGAATGCGGACATCAATGTGCTTAGAAAGCCATTAGTTATCTTATAGCTTATTTTAAAATATTTATTCGTAAGCTGTTTACTGGTACTTTCCTATCTATAAATCTTTCCTCACTCCTAAAAATTCCGACGTGTATTGTGCTTGTTTATATCTTTCTGTCCCTTTCCCTTTCAGTTTATTTCACTTCCTATCTCTTACGTATAAGCGAGAAGTACCTACCAATATCTCTCATTATTCACTTTCACCTTGTGTAGTTTTTACTTTCTCTTCCGCTGTCTGTCTTCTATCTGCTTCTCCTTATTTTTTCTTTGCCAATCTTCATTCACTGATCCATTCCTTCTGTAAATCTCTCATATAGCTGATAAAACCCATTCTATAGTAGTTTAGAATAGATTTTTCCTTGTCTCCAGTTTAATGTAAGATATTCTCGTTTAATAATGATATTTAGCAAATTAAATTTTGTGGAAAAGCCTAAATCGAATTTTGTTATCAAGATATTATATTAGCCTGATAATCAAATGCACAGTACCTAACTCTAATTTTATATCTGTAAAGGTTGGCAATGCTTTTGGAGATTAATAAAGTTCTTTAATTAAAACTAACTTTATTGAATTTTCCAATTTTAAGTTGTCCAACATTTGTAGGGCTTAAAGTCTGCTCAGTTGTTCACGAATGAGGATTCAGGCCTCTCATGAATCTTTGGCTGAAGGGCGTGATAATATTTCATAAGTAGTCAATCGTTACTCAGTTAATATAATATTAAGCCGCTGGTTGTTTCTTTTCTTTTCGTGATAAACTCACGGGAAAGAACAACAGGTGCTTAGCCCGAGTCTCTATAAATAATTTGAATCGCTGTTTTACTATACAATAGTTTTCGATGAAATATTGTGGTTCCGTTGGGAAAGAGCGGGAAATTTATTAAGCATAGTATGCGTTGTGATAGATTCAATATTTATAGAAATCTGTGGAAAATCATTTAAGATAGAGCATCTATTCTACAAATTTGCTCGTCTACTGTTTTTCTATGTATGCTGTATAACTTTACCTAAATCTTCCAAGTTGTTCATATCATTTGCTGAATAAAATCTGATGTTTCTATTTTTGGGATGCAATCAGTTAATCTATAGAGCTAACTTAAATTACTCTTCTGAAAATCAATCACTTGCATCAATTATTTGTAAATTTGTGGGAAAAATGGGCTTATTTCTTTTTCATTTGTTTGGCATTTATCTTTTTCGTTGCCTGCCTTATGCTTTTGCTTTATTTTCTTTATAGTTCTACTTTTTGCTCTTCTGAAAATCGGAAGGAATAGACAGCAATAGAAGACATTTCCATGCATAATTGCTTGGAAAATATCCGATTTCACTGTTACTCAACCGCGTCTCCAAATTAGCAGATTGCTTTCTTGGATTATTCTTCTGCTTTCTGGTTGTTTACCATGTGTACACCTTCATGTTGCATATGTATTTCTACATTTTCATTGTTACTTTGTTAGTGGGGAGGCTAATCGTATAATATGAATTCTTTAAAAAAACTATTTATAAGATTGCCTTTGATAACGTTACTAAATTAGCCACTGAAATTTTCTGTTTACTCTCTCTTGAATATGTAATGGATCAGCTCATATTATATTTGAAATAATATAATGTGGTCTTATTTCAAACAAAATGTGAAGTACTTTTACTAATTAGAGTTTATTATTACTTCGGAACTGTTACACACAGAATACACGCAGTAATTTATATTGCAAGTGTACTTGTCTGGAAACAAATAAGATGATTAGAACTCCCTTGACTTACTTCCTTTAGGAACGTAGCTATGGACTCTGAATATCGGATAATTCTGAATGTTGGAGGTGTACGCCATGAAACATATAAACATACGCTTAAGAAAATTCCTGCCACAAGGTATTACTTAATTCCTTGCACAAATCTTAATATTAATTAGGCTTATTTCTGTGGCTTATTATCTATCTTATTTCTCGGTTGTCTCGCCTAACGACAAATTTGGCGAACTACGACCCAGTGCTTAATGAGTACTTCTTTGACCGTCACCCAGGTGTATTCGCTCAAATTCTAAATTACTATAGAACAGGAAAGTTGCATTATCCGCTTGACGTCTGTGGTCCATTATTCGAGGAAGAGCTTAAGGTGGTTCATATTTTGTATTAATAGCAATAGATTACTATTCATGATTTTTCAAAGATATTATTGCATTGTTATTTGCATATTCATCCTTCTAATAGAAGTCTCCAGTACTGGGGACTCGATGCTAATGAATGTGAGCCATGTTGTTGGATGACATTATCAGGAACAAGGGACACACAAGAAGTATTAAAAACTTTAGATGAACTGGATATTGAAGTCGATAATGAAGATGGTCCGGTAGGTAGATTTGATTTAAATAGTTACCCATCTTTAAAACCATTATTGTTATTTACAATTTGCTTGTAGGAATTATACAAACGTTTTGGCTGGGAAGATGATTTTCATAACGATAGTTTAAGCAAATGGCAGAAAATGAAACCTAGAATATGGAGGTTATTTGATGAACCGAGTTCATCAGGTGGCGCTAAGGCGAGGTTCATTTATCGATATTTAGTCATTTTTTTTGTGTTTTGCGGTTCAATTCTGAAGATTACAATTTTAATATTTTAGATTATCGCAATTATCTCAGTCTTCTTTCTTATAACGGCCATTTTGGTTTTTTGTCTTAAAACCCATCCGGGTCTCCGAATATCGGAGATCACTACGGTTGGGAACATTTCTCGAGATGTTCGGTCTTCAAATCACTTCAAGTACAGACCGGCCCCGCTTACGATAGATAAGACGAACTCTAAGGCTCATCCTGGGTTCATGGTGGGCGGTCTTTTTGTATATATGGTCAGATTTCTATGCATTTAAATAGTCATTTTTGTTCAGATGGTTGAAACGATTTGCAATATTTGGTTTACTATCGAAATAATCGTTCGGTTTTCTACGTGTCCATCACGAGTGGAATACTTTAAGGTTATGTATCAACAATTTGCTCGTATTTATTTAGGAAATTTACTTCTGTCACTAACAAATTAATTAATTTCAGGCTCCGGTGAATCTAATTGATATTGTTGCTACTCTGACATTCTACATTGACGTTTTAATCAATACATTTGGTGCCTCAGCTGATCTCGAGTTTTTTTCCATTATCCGGATAATGCGATTATTTAAACTGACCCACCATAACAGCGGATTGAAGATACTTTTGCATACGTTTAGGTTTGTTTAAGAAATGTTTGAGTTATTCTGAAGAATTATTTTCAATAAGAAGATAATTTTAGTTTGAAAATTATATGAAAATATAGTGACAGTCAAAATATGGTTGCACAACTGTTTGCTTCATCTAGAAGTCTAAATTTATATGGGAGTACTCTGTTCACGAAATAATAATTCATAAAAATCTATTCTAAGTTGCATTTAAAAACAAGGTGAGATGTCTACAATGCCACGTACATATTAGCATATACAATATAAATCAAATTTATTATAAATGTCTTATTTTACTAAGCTATTACAAGCCCCCAGATTTTATTTTCAAAGAATTCAAAGAGTTTTCATTAATACGAAAATTATCAATATTCCCCGTATTTTATGTCACATTTGACTTATCGCATATACTTGAAATTGGCCTTACACCATAGCAAATCTTTCATCGTAACAAACTTTTATCGAAACGGTGTTAAATTTATTTCCTTTCACTAAATATAGAAAACATCTATGTACATTTGCTATCCAAATGGTAATTTGATACTTAGCAGGCGAAACTTTTAGAACTGTTAAAATAAACGTCTTCGCTAAGTTCTAGACAAGTATTGTTTACAGAGCTTCAGCGAAGGAACTGATGCTACTAGTTTTTTTCCTTGTTCTTGGTGTAGTGGTTTTCGCCTCACTTGTTTATTATGCCGAACGAGTGGAGACGAATCCCGATAATCAATTCCAAAGTATTCCAATAGGACTATGGTGGGCGGTGAGTAATATACGATTCCTTCCACTATTTCCTATTACTATAAACTCTATTACAGATTGTCACAATGACAACTATAGGATACGGCGACATCACCCCACATACTTATCTTGGCCGTCTGATAGGTTCCATCTGTGCTTTGGCAGGAGTACTCACAATTGCGTTACCTGTTCCAGTAAGTAATAATGTTCAAACTTGGCACTCAGTTATGACTTTATTTCAAGTTGTAGATCACTCGATAAAGGCATGTAGCTTACGGCTCCTGTCAGTTTAATGTAAACGAAAGGACACAAGTTACCAATAAAGTAAACCTGAAAAATAATAGAATTTAGAAACTAGGACAATGTATACGCACAACTGAATTTCCACTATAGTACATTTGATTCAGCCTTTTAAAACATAGGTCATCGTATCAAACTTCGCCATGTTCTACTCACACACTCAAGCAAGGTCAAAAATGCCCAAGAAACGAAGAGGTGTGTTATCTATCGACCAGGTAAAGCAACACCCCATCAGGACGACTAATGGACCAAAGAGGCGCCTGGAACAAACGCCACTCATGTCCAAAGACAATTATTCTCCACCTCACACTTTTATATGACAAATGAGGGGAAAATTTCAGAAAGGAAATGTATGATAGGCAAAATATACATAAATGATCTCATGTTATGAGAATATTTTAATTTCACTAAACTGTGATATGGCTTCCATAAAAACTTTGTTGAAATTATTCATTAACGAATCAAATGAACTTGGTTATGAAACAAATTCATAAATAATGGATAATTAAACAGCGAACAAATAACAGGATCCAGACGTGAATTAAAACCAAAAAAAAAACAGCTAATGAAAATTTCTTGAAGACGCTGAAATGTGGTTAAATGTAGAATGTATGTGAGAATATAAGAAATTTGTAGGGCAAAAAGAGACCTAATGAGGGAGAAGATCTGAGAATGGACCCATCCTGACAATCATCATCCTAGTTGTTGCCAACTTAATGGCATCAACTTACCACTCTTATTCGTCTACCTGAAGCTCCACCATATCTGTTTCCTTTTCTGGGCTATCCTCCTTGGTGTTTTCTTCCTCTTCTTCAGGACTTTTGCCACATTCCTCCTCGCTTTCACTGCCATTCTCCTCTTTACTGGCGCTTCTTTCATGCCTTCTTTTCCTGCTGTTTTCACTTTCAGCCACGAAACTACGCATCGGCTCAGCTGTTTCATCTTCGTGTTCGGGTTCTTCTCCAACATTTGCTGCCAATTCACGCTCAAGTTCCTTTTGGCGTAGATCCATAAGACCTGAACAAAAAACTTGCACACTGTACTGAAATACATTGATGTCTAACCTTGAATGCCTTTCTGAGAGTTTTTAAGGAGCTCGAGGGATCGAAGGGAATGTTTAGCCGGAGCAAAAAACAACGTTGGTTTTGTTTGAGTTTGGATAAAGTTCATCAATAACTTATAGTGCTCCTGCTTAGCCTCGGCCTAAATATAAATTAAGTATAGCAATTATAACAACCATTAATGAACAAGATATTGATGGAATAATTTCTTGCAAAAAAAGTTGTTCGGGAACACTTACATACTGCATTAAGGCCTTCTTTCGTTGAAGCGCACGCAATTCGCGCTCTTGTTCGCGACGCTGTTCAATTAAACTATGTCGTTCAGATGCCATCTAAAAAATCATCTTAAAATGCTCCTTTCCATGTTAAGGAGATATATTAATAGTAAACCTTTTCACGCTCTTCGCGTTTCTTCTCTTCTAAGCGCTTTTCAACTTCTAACTGTTTGTCAGCCTAAATAGGAGATATAACTGCGAGAACCAATATTTAAGAGTAGTTCAGACCACATATTGTTCAACCTACAACTCAATAAAAGTTTTACCTGAATCTTCTCAACACTATGAATTTTTTTTTCGTCTTTTTGAAATCGTGAAAGAGTACCCATTAGAAGATTCGAGAACATGCGACGATTTCTAAAAACTCAGGAAAATTAATGAACAAATAATGTGTTCTAAATAAAAAAAACTCATAAATGAAAGGGAAAGCTATCGACCTCGTGACGACTTCTTTCTTCTCTGTCTTATTTAGCTCTTCTATTTTCTCTTCGCGACTTTTCGTCTCAATAGACGGCATTACTACTGTGGATTGCAAGGTTCTGAATAATTCTATTTAGTATCGCAGTATAGAATTAATTTTATTAGTTAGATATGTATAAATAGATAAATAATTGAAAAATACTTTTTTGGACGAGAATCATAATCAGCGTCATCTTCACAATCTTCAACGCGCTGTCGTTTGATGGGAAATGTTCGAGTATCCTCTCGATTCATCCTAAAACGTATAACTTTACCTATCTATAGAACTAAAGAAAAGGAGTGAAAGATAACAGCTTCACTAACTCAATCCTTCTCCTGTTATGTCCTAATGGTGAAACATCGCTGACAATGGTTAGACGGCGTCTAAAGAGAGAAATATAAATAAGCCTAGATCGAAAATAGTTTGCCGAAATTCCTTTATTATGTTTTAAAAGTTCATAGTTTACTCATCGATTCACCTGAGATAGAGTCTGAGTCAACGAGAAAAGAGAATAAGTTCAATAATATGAGAACAGGAAGATAGGCAAGTACTGGTAGTTCATGTTTAACTTTGGTACTCCTTATGGAGAAAATAAAATCAGCGGCGAGTTGTAGTTCTATAGTTTGATTACTAATTACACAGATATAGCGAAACCTTGTAATAAAGCAACCTATACATCAAGGACATAATCCAAAGTACCAACTGTTCACCAGTATTAAACGGCCTATACTACCATAAACGCCCAACTGGTTGAATATATAACCAAATTTTTGATAATACAATGAAGGTATACTGCGGACTTATACTTAAATATTTGTAAAATTCGATGATTAATGTGCCCATAGATTATAGAAGTTTTGGTAGCATTCGATGTAAAGTATTAAACTACTCACAGTAGTTCAGTAATTGAATATTAAATGAGGATACGCCTACTAATTACATTTCATTACCTATACATCCTATAGTGATAAGATTTTAAGAGTATTATTAAAATGCTTACCAACAAATTTGCCAAAAAACGTCCACTTTTACCACCTTAAAACAATTAACAATATCTACAACTTAATAATTGTATAATTAATTTCAATATTTAATTCATGTTAAAGTTAATAATATATAATCAGCTAACTTGTAAAGAAATACTTAAAGATTAGCAAGAATAGTTACATTTATAAAACAAAAATTATGTAACATACCCCGAACCATTCGAAAATGATCTATCACCCATGTGAAAATCACTTGAGATACGTCGATTGATACCTAATCTAAAAATCAAAACATCAATAATCATTCTGCGGGTATTTATATTTTTGAAAACAATAACACAATATACAGTAGTAAAGCCTCACCCTTCGCCACGAGGAGTTCGCAAATTAGAAATTGATCCATCAATTTCCCGTAATTTCTCCTGTACTCGCTCAATATCCTTGGTAAGTGCCTCAGTCATCGAAAATAGGTTTGATTCAGTTATAAAATCATCAATAATAAAACATTGGAGATAAATTCCGTGTAAAAACACTTCACCTTACAATTTCAAATACTTAAGCACCACCTTCACATGGAACTCAAACCAAGTGAGGTTATAACATTATAAACGTACAGAAAAACAATATACAAATACTAATGTAAAATACTTGTGAATATTAAGGCACCCAAAACAATTGGCAGGAAATCACCAGTAGAATCAAGTGCAATACAATTCACATCCTTATTCCTAACTCGTACTACAGAAATTACTTGTCATCATGTCCTGTATATGCAATCATGTGATAGAAAGTACAACACAAACTTAGCTGATCATTAAAAATTTAACAAAACTAATTAAAACGTAAAGGGGACATCACGATTACTTTTTTTATCACGTAGAATAGCTAATCAAATAAATATTCACAGTGAAAATATATGGGAAATCAAAATTACATGAATATTATATGAAGGAACCAACAATGATGGCATCTACCATTGTTCCTGGTTCGAGAACCATGCAAGTCGGAGTTTTTGCAGGGATCTTCAATAATAGGTTTGCACCCGACAAACTCATGAGTCTGAAAAAAGGTGCGGAGTTGGGTAGCTATACAATTCAAAATTAATTTAAACATGCTCAAAAACCTCTCAATCAGTGACTAGCGCTATATTCTAGTAAATAGGACAACCAATGTACTAATATAAATTACATTACATAAACAGTACCGAAGAAAACATGTCCTTCCAATTTTATATCTAATAACTATAGTTGAAAAAATGTGGTTATAACAAAACTTCAAAATTAATAAATTACTAGATGAAGCACTAAAAGTATATTGTACTTTAAAAACACTACTCGGTCTATAGAAATTATAGTCAGAAAACTTTTCTTTACAATATTCCTCACCTAGATGAAATTTGGTTCCCGGTTGTTACTGATAATGGTTGAATTTCACCATACTGGAACCATGCCCGTCGATACTCAGGACGCACATCAAGATTAATCATTTCAGTAATCTTAAGTGGCTTATGATAATTAAAGTCTTTAAAAAAGGCATTAATAAACAGATGCCTAAATGCTTTAAAAACTAAATATTTTGCGAAACGTCTTACGTAAATACCAACTTTGACTTTAATTTCATTCTGCCGATAACGAAGATGCCCTGCCATTTTTCTTAAAAGAGGTACTGCAAATAATTGGGCAGCAACCCAGCTGGAGACAGGATTGCCTTTAAAAAAATACGAGAAATTTAGTAGCAGGAACTCCTTGCTTATAATAACGAATCACAATCACTCACCAGGTAAACCAACGACTAGTTTCTTAACTCCATCTACTTCTCCACTGGCAAACATTGATGGCAGACCAGGTTTCATCCACACACGACCAAAGTGGATCTAATAGTGTTATTAAATGTTTCTTGTTAAATATAAACAAAAATATTAAATATTTCTAAGGTATTAATTAAAAATTGTAGAATCCAGAACCAGCTACCGATATTATAAAATAGTACTTTTTGAAGAAATAATATGGTAGAAAGTACAATTCAAACTCAGCTGATCATTTTCGAAAGTGTCTACTAACTATTCGATAGTACTTAACATTACCTGGAAACCAAACTCTTTTTGAAGCACATCTTTCACAAGATCCTTCTCTCCCATGCTCATTCCACCAGATGTTATCAGAACGTTGGCAAATCGGAAGGCAACACGCATGGAATCAACAAGGCAATCGCGGCTGGAAAAAGCATTATTATATTTAAAGAGAAATTAATACAATGCGAATGACACTTCATTGTCACATCCGTTTACAAAACTGTAAAAATCAGTGTCTCAATTACATTTTAACTTCTACATACTTCCTTATAATCATTTAATATTCTTTAAAACTTTTCTTACAAGCAAATCAATAGAACTTTTATTGCAATAAATAGAGAATTTTGCATCCAAATAGTACTATATACCTATTTATTTAGTTTTTTAAATAATTGTCACTTTTCAAGAATTGTTATATTATCACTAGGTTGAGTGTATCTTTTTCTTTTGAAAGCTCAAAAGTTTATTTCTTTGATGCCACCCAAACAGTACATTTAAACACATTATATGGGAATTAAAGAAATTATTAAGAAAACGCTTAATATTTCCCAACCTATCAGCAGCGATTCCGGCATCAATTGCTTTGAAACCTGAAGAATTGAATAAAGAAAGAAGCTGTGGACGATTAGTATCCCTTATATGCCCTATAGGCACCACATCGGCATTGCACTCCACTAACTAAAAAAAAATGTACTGTCAACGTCTTATATATGAAATTTTCATTCACCAAAAACAAAACATTTTTAGAAAATGTCCACCCCTAAAAACAATATCAGTAACTGTACGTAATAAGACAGGATGGAAAACAAATTTACCTCATTGCCAGTTGACATAACGCAGACTTTCGGTTTTCTATATATTAATACTGATTTTCTCCCACTTCCAGCCAGAATGCCAATTTCAGCTGATCCCAAGACACACCCCTTATCTAGCATAATATCACCGGCACGAATATCGCTACCAGGCATCCTAAAGCTCCGATTAAGAACCCCATAAGGCCTTAAGTACTATCTATAATTCCACTAAAAAAAAATTCAAGCAAACAAAATAATACCTAATATCCTGCCCAGGCTTTACTTCACCTTCAATATTTATGATGCGTTCTTCAACGTTCTAAAGATATAAATCATATATTTCCTAATTCGGATATGAATAATATTCTTAACATTCGAAAAAGTTAGATCCAAAACTAATGTAGTAACAATATCACATACTACTACTGATTAAATAAGAAAAAAATATCAAATAATTTAACTGAAAAATAAACACTAACGTCATGAGTAACAAGGTGAGTGCGTTCAACCATTACAACAGCATCTGATCCACTTGGGACTGTTGCTCCAGTGCTGATACGTACACATTGACCTCTCTCTATGTGTCCGAGAAATGGAGCACCTGCAGAGGATGATCCAACTACTTCCCTGTTACCAGGTCCTTCCGATGCTAAAATAATATCCGTTAGTTAAATTTAACAATAAAGAGGGCGTAATATTAAAACAAATAATTGGTTCTATAACAAACCTATGACAGCATAACCATCCTTTATCGATGTCCTCACTTCAGGTACATCCGATAGTGCAACTACACACTCAGCAAGTACATGCCCTATTTGAAAAATGAATGGCTCAATAAAATACTTTATTATTTCTCGAGAATGAAAAAAAAGCATAAAATTAAACCCTAACCTACTCTGACGGCAGTGATAGGAACATATTTAACAAATGTATCCACACTGCATTGCTCAATTATAGATAATGCCTTATCCATTGATAGTGTAGGCCATAGACTTTCCCTGGGTCGTGATATGACATCACTTGTGGTATCCTCAAGAGAATTTTGAATATGGACACTTTTGTGACCATTGAGCGTAACCTGAATTAAGAATATAGTACCTACAACAATAACTAAGTTTTAGTTTCACCTCAGAACTAGATAGTATTCAATTATAATTATTAATCAAGTCAATTTATCTACCTGCATTACATTCGACATTGTTTTATGAGTGTGCAATGTGCGGAATTAAATAATCTCTACGTGCAAAGCGACTTGAAACCAGCAACCGCTTGCACGTAGCTCCAACTGATACAATTCTTGGTCTAACCACCTGTAATTAAAATTGCTATTCAATTGATATAATTATATATTTGTAAATAACTTTATTACAAAAGTAAAATGAATTAAGGTAGGACACATAAAATGTATCATATACAATAAAATACTAATCACAATCAAATGAAGCCTAATTTAAAGAAACATTTCTTAATTAATAAATATAACTTAAGCTAAAGTAACAAATATGCTACGTGCTTCCATGTTTAGCGACATAAACTACTGACGCACAATGCTCAAGAACATTTAAAGGGTCAATAGCCCTATATATGTGATGTTTTATACCATACCTAAAATATCGATATAGCATGAATTCACAATATATGAAACGTAAATATAGCTAATAATATAGCAATCATGAATTGTCATAATTTATAATCAATTTATTACTTTGATTGTGGCTACTTTTTTCAGTGATTTTTTCAAAATATTTGGCATATGGAACACTATTTTATGAATAACTAATTTAAGATAGATCTTATTAGTATTTTTCTCAGCCTTGCAGTCTGCATCAAATTCAAAAATCCATGTTGTTCCCCGTATTAGTTAAACTATTTTTGTATATGAATGGGCTTTAAACTGTTTACCTATATTTTGTCCTATATTTAAGAAAAAGTATTGAAATGCTAGTAAATAGATAATTAAAGTATTCGTACACCACTTTAATATTTATATACTAGAGAAAAGTTACCTATTTAAGCATAAACAAAGAAAAACAAGTAGAGTTGCATTGATTGTTGATTTAGGTATAGTATCTGTATTGCTTTATATATTTATAATGTTGTTTTAATAAACTTAGCCTGAAATTACTGTAGTATTGAGAACCATAAATACCAATCACATTTTTCACTTTAAATTTGTTTATATTACGTCAATATCCAAAATAAGATTTTTTCAAATGTATATGTTGTTTTTTTTGTTAGAAGAGTATAATATTTATGCACTTTTATCTAAAGTAAATCAAGACTCACATCAACAACTCAATTCTGATAAATATATTCGAAAGAATAAATAAAAATAATTGAATTAATACCTTTAAAGTTATCATGTAGCAAGCAAGCTTGCTGATTAGTTCAACTGTTCTAGATTATCTCATGGTTTATATATAAAATTATGCCACTTTATTTGAGTGCATGCTCTACAACGACATAAGAAAAAGGCCATATGGACCTTAATTATTTTTAAAATGTAGTTCTCCGTATTATTCGTTAGTACATCTATAGAGGACAACAGCATACTGACCAAAATAGCAATGTAATAATGAACCACGATTGGTGGATACTGCGGCTGAAAATCGCTTTCCAAACACACAAAACCATCCATGGGTTTGAGTCATCTGCGATTGGTTAAAATTCATGCTAATAAAAAATTTAAATGGTAATAAATAAGGTAGCCTACCTCCTGTATTTTCTCTATTAGTGTGTGAGCTGCGTTTCTTTCGAATTCCCAATTCTCGTCTTTTATCATTTCAATCACGAGTTTGTGTATATCTTTATGCATTTGGAGATCGAAATCAGAGTACCGAAATTTTCTACTTTTTATTAGATTTGGTTAATCAACCAAACAGTGGGCAGTAAAGATAAGAATAGGTCAAATGATTGATCAAATAAGGATACTATGGCTCTTATGGGAAGGTTATAGGCTAATGATAGATTAAGTGTCAACCACTGAATAAGGTAACTTACAATGATAATAATGTTTTCCATTTAAGTAGCAACCGGTTAACAAAGCCTAATGTACAAAGTATCCAAAAACGTGATATTTTTTTATCATTTAACAGTTTATTACTACGTTAAAACTATTAATGAGAAAGAAAATTTAAGATCGTCAGATTTTGAAAGCACTTAACTATGGTACAATCTGTACTGATAGATTAATTTATTATAATTTGAAGTAAGGGCTTCCTCCTAGTCCACCAAGAGGAGAACCAAAGGCTCCCAAAGAACCATAGGGACCAAGGCCAGAAGATAAAGGAGAACCTTTAAGTAATAATTATGCTCGGAAAACAGGTAAAAATTAAATGTTTATTCCTCATAAGTAGTTATCATACACTTACCAAAAGAACTTCCCATGCCATATGCGCCCATTGGTGATATCGGAGATATTCCCATCCCAAATTGTCCTATATAATTGAATATTGTTTATGGAATTAAACTTCTGTAGCAAAAATCTTGATAAATAAGACTTAATTTCTATACCTCCTATACCCATTCCTGGGTACCCCATAATGCCATATCCTGCTCCTAATGGTCCCATAGAAGATCCTAAAGAACTTTAGAGTACCAACTTCTTTTTTCACAATTGCCGTTTTTTATTTTAAATGTATTTCACTCCTTTTTTTCTTGATTTTCTATAACATACCATAGCCGCCGTAACCTCCCATTCCATAACTTCCCATTGCATCATTTGGACCATAGGACTGTCTGTATGATAAAGGTACGCATCTGAAAATAGTACTATCAGAATAAATAGCATTTCTTGTTTACTGGTTAGAAAAGGATTAATAAAATGGAAGGAAATTCATTTCAAACTGACAGAACAGAAGTCGAAAATAGAGCGATGAGGACGGAGATGAGAATGGTGGAGTTTTGCATCTTAGCTGTAAAGAGTATCATAATAGAAGGTTGAAATTCAACAAAGAATCTAGTAGAAAGTCAGTTTAAAGAATAATTATAGTAGCACGGCCATTGTCACTGAGTAACAATCCGTATTCTGGTCGCTTACTTTCTCATACTTCCGTCCACTCCTATATATTCTCTTATGGGGCGGAGTCCCGGCTGATCCCTTTCGATTATCAAGCCGGTAGTTGGCCGAATACATGTCTATTTGAATAATTCATAATTTTTTTTGGCAGATTTATCTATTTCGCAAGAGATAATTTGTTTATAAGTGGTGCTCACATAATTAGTGTCAATATATTAATAAGAAACAAATTTTAGAAAAAAAACTTGTTTATCGCTTTCTGTTGTAGCCTTTATGCTAACTGGTATATTATTAACTCATTTAGAGAGGTAATTATAATTTAATACAATTAAAGAGATGAAATAGAATTTGGTATGAAGTATTTGACCATTTCATTCACCATAGATAATCCTAGATTATGTTCTTCCGAGTACTTAAGTCTCCATCTGTAATTCTATTCTTCTGTTCGTTTATCCCAAAAGAATAATCGCATACCAATGGTTCTCATGTTCTACTTTACTCTCTTCTAGCTTTTTGTCTTCTCTGTTTTCCCTCTTTGATATATTTTTCTAAATTCTGGATATTATTTAATTTCCCTAAAAGTTGTCCATTCATCTAGAATGTTTTGTTAACACCTACTCTAAATCCTTTTTCTGCCTTCCTTAATTTTTCTCTATCTATTATTGGTCACTTATTCAACCGGTTGGTAATTGTAAACCAGTTGTTACATGTCTACTTATCAGAAACAGTAAAACTGCAATCGCATCGACGGATTTTGTAGAGATTTTATTCGAGATTACAAGCGAACACACGAGAGAAACCTGTTCCAGCATAAGGCGAACAGTACAAAAAAAAAGAGGAAAAAGAGAAGCGATTGAAGTAAGGGGTAAAAAAATCTTTGGAAGAAAAAAATGCAAAATAGTTAATCGAGTGAATGCCTACTTCTTTCCTGCTAGTTTCAGAAGTGCAGCATATCCGTACGGAATACATCTGAAAAATGTTTAATTAACATAATATTATCAATTTAGCTCCTAGCTTCGTGTTAAATTTGGAGACAGTCGCTTGATATTATTAACTTTGAAGTTAAATTAAATTGTAAGAATAAATCTACTTGTTATTTATTGTAACTACTAGAAGTTTACTCGAAGCAATTAAGTATTGAATTACGATTATTATTTTATAAACCTAACGGTATAAAAACCACTAAATTTAATAAAGTTTTAGCATATGTATTTCTCTAAAAAGTAAATTTTTGCTTATTACACTTAATTATGTTATATTTTATAGAATTCATCCACGAAAATATATCAAAAATGTGAATTCCCACCTACAGTCATGAACTGTGGCGCTGGCACTAACTGCAAAATCTCGGCATCCTCCTTTGCAGAGGCCAAGAACATCCGTGCATTTGATCTGTGTCAAGTCCCACGAACAGCCAGAAGTCTACGTATACTGTTCTGTTCTTCCTTTATATTTTAATGTGGGAATTACTCTCATAACACATTTATTCTAGGATGAATATTTTTGTATAACAATTATTGAATGCCTTACTTGGAAGTTGTCCTTATCATTAATCAAGCTTAAATAGCTTGCGTGTTCTATGATTGATATAGGAGCATTGTTGAGACCTAAGTTTAAAAAAAAATGTATTAATTATTTGTTTCCCGCAATAATCCATGAAGAACACAAGATTTACAGAATTTGCCAACTTCTAAACAGTATCCAACAAACTAAAAGTTTATTTACAATGATTGATTTGATTCTCAATTCTTTCCTTCAGGATAAAGCGGTGCGTGCATTTTTTCTCAACTAGGTGCATGACGTTTACTCACCATGTCTACTCTCCTCATTAAGACTACCAGACTCGTCCCGAAATTCGTTAGAATAACCCGCTAAATATTCCCTGCCTAATCCTTGTGGAGTTTCCAATGCTGCATAAAAATAATTGACAGTAGAATGATACCACTAATAAAACATTACATGAACACTTAAAATTGTCCTCGTAATGTACCTTGATATCTTGTTGGATAGTATCCGTACGTCTGAGCAACATAGGGCGAGTGAAGTGTGTTATATATTTCCTGTGGTTGATAAGGTAAGTTATATCCATAGGACGGGAACTGCCCATATGTAAAAGATGGATCCACTGAAGCTGTAATTTATTGAAATCAACTTTAGTTTAAATAAATTTATATTGGAGCAAGTCGTATTTTCCAAGTTTTGTGGTAAATATAATTAAATTATTATGAAGTACATAAACCGTAGCAATTGAGTACAGAAAATACCTGCAATATAAGGATTTTGGTAATAGAGTACTGGCTGTGAATGATATATCTGTGCTATAGAAATCCGAAACACGAAGAAGAAAAATGAAATCATCATTGCAGAACTTAACTGCCTGGATGATGATGAGTTTAGCTCCTTCAACAATAAAGTACAACAATACTTATCATTTGTGGTTATTTCATTTAGATTTTTTGAAAAGATTACTTTAACACTTTCTTCATTAGTAAGCAAACGTAAAATAGTATGCTGGTGAGAACTCAATCTAGATAGGACTGAACGGGAGGTACATCGACGACCTCGAATTAAGGGTCAACCACTAGAAAGGCCGATCGGGCGAGAAAATCTCTTTTGAAAAGACGAATCACAAGAAAATTATTCCCGACCGATTACATGAACTAGAACATCTAATTCTTTTGTTACGTTAAGCCAGAGATCTCCCATGTATTGCTTCTTCCGATTAACCTACTTTGAAACAGTTCGACGTTATAAATTAGTTCCTTAAGCATTTTATTGTTTGCGTTATACTTTTGTATTTCCATTAAATTTATTAAGTTTTTTGTGGATAGCTTTCAAAAAACGTGCACATAACAAACACAAAAATATCAATTAAAATTCACTTACTAATACATGTAAATTTAAAACGACAGAAAATAATTCTAGACGTGGAACTCCAAACCTATATAAAATAAAATGCAAGTGATATTAATCGCTAAACAAATTAATTATAGGATTTACTATATTTCGTCAGAGAATGGACTTCACTAACGACCATTCTGAGAGCCAACAAGTGCTTCCCACGCTATTTCTCGGTATCTCTTGAGCTCTTGAACAGGACTGGAGCTACTTGTAATACCACGTCCCACAATTATAATGTCATTAAGTTGGTTGACAAGTGCCTGTAGATAAGAATTTCTGTGCTAAGAAGAATGAATGTATTTAAGTAAAAATCTTACCTCATCGACACTTCTCCATTGTTGACCGGAACTATCACTTTTTGCCTCCATATTTACTCCTTAAAAATAGGTTTTAGAAAATTTATAGGCAATAGCTACAAAAGAAAACTGTGAATGGGATGAAATACCAAATTTCATTACTAATAATAGTGTCACACTTTTTTTGAATAAATACTCAAAATTCAAATTAAATTTCAAAAACTTTCAACTGCTGTTAAGAAATTTCCAAAAAGTAAAATTCTTAATAGCCCTCTATCACAATCCCATCCATCATATTAAACTTCAGGTTATAGGGTAAATAAATTTCCTCAGGCACTTTATCAATAGAGCCACACTAATTCGTGAAAAAAAAGTTTTCAGCTGGTACATTTCTCAACATGTTTAAGCAAGGAATTGTCATAAGACTTATCGTAGGATGAAGAAGAAAATTATTAAGTACCTGGTGTCCAGTGTAGCATGTCGCTATGCTCCGAAATTTTCGCCTGGCAGATAAAGCCACAAACAATGTCACGGTTATTTGCACCTATCTCCGCAACAGCTACAAATGGAACAACTAATAACCACCACATTATAATGTATTTATGTATTATTTCATTAAAAAGTAAATCACTCTATAGAAACATCAGATACCTTTACTATATCCAGGTAACGCCGTTAGTGATCCCTGAGTACTTAGTTGAGCAATAAGAAGAATGGCGCTAAGACGATAAGAAGAATCCAAAATGACCTGCATCAGTAACGATTAATAGTATCTCTATAATTCTCTAAAAGAGAAGCATAACCATTAAAAATATGTTTTAACCCTTACATCCCTGAATATACTTCCAATCGAGTCATTTCCTTGAACTGCATGTACTGTTACCAAATCAGCCCATTCGGCGATCCGATGGGTGCCCTTCAATTGTAATAGAGTCGTATTTCCTGTATCCGCTAATTTTCTGTAATAATCTCTTGATGAATTTTTACAATGAAATTTGTAAAAAACGACCCTGAATCTTCAGTTTGGTTTCTCATCACATCTGACCTGTCTTCAAAAATGAGAAACTCATGGTCGTTGGCAAGTCTAACAAGTTTATCAGTAAAATCCTTTGAAAAATCAGAAATAATATCAGCATGTATCTTTATGGCCACAACAAAAGGGCCTGCCTTGTTAGCTAGCTGAAAAATACATCAGCATACCTTATCTATCACACAATCAGTTAACATGATTAACATTAATATACCTCAAGAACTTTTGTAGCCTCTGTGTAGTCAATAGCTAAGCAAAGATTTGTACTTTTTTTCAACATCATTCCATATAACCTCTGATTAAAGGTCGAATAAGCACATTTGCCTCGTTCTTCGAGTGGTAAACGACCCTTAAGTTACTATAATAAGAGGAAAATAAGTGGTGCTAACAAATATTCACTTACTGCATCAATTAGAGGGAACTTAGACAAATCTTCGAGTTCAATACCTATATTAAACTTCTTACTATCTGAATAGGAGAGACCAAGCGCCTAGAATCAATGGGTAATAAAAGCAGCGAAAATCTGAGCTTATCGAGCTCCATGAATAAAACTGACGATGACCATGGCTCATAAATTTTATAATAACCTTTTATTATATTTTTTTCAAGAAGCATTACCTGCACTATACGATCCCACATATCTTGGTCAATAGCATTTACCGAAAGTAGAAATGACAGTATGGTCTCCATAGTGAACAAGCTAGAGTAATTACTGCTAATATATTGTTTCTTATGTCTGTAACAACTAGTATTACCTATGTAATTTAACCCCTCCTTCAAGTAACTTCGCAGCGCCTCCCTGTTCTCTATTAAGCAAACAATAGACATTTTCCACAATCAGTCCATCATCACGAAGAACTTTTACAACCTAAAATCTGTAGATTAGTATACTCGCATTCTATTAGATTTCGAGTTAATCATATAAAATGTTTTTAAAATTTTTTTAAAGAAAATGTCATTATAGATGTTTTGCGGCTATTTTTAGTAAATATATATAGTAGTGCTTATAAATCCTCATTATCTCCAATTGTTTCATATAACCAACTATAAATA
Source organism: Heterorhabditis indica (assembly GCA_020740425.3). NCBI lineage: Eukaryota > Metazoa > Nematoda > Chromadorea > Rhabditida > Heterorhabditidae > Heterorhabditis > Heterorhabditis indica. The sequence continues at coordinate 65,931 of JAJAVP010000037.1, forward strand.
CTATGCATTATATTTAGAATACCATTATATAATTTAAAAAATGCAAATTTTTTAAAACATACTAACATCCATGATGCTGCCTCCAGTAGTAACTACATCCTCGATAATAACTACATTTTGTCCTTTCACATACAAGCCTTCAATTAACTTCTTCGTACCATATGCTTTCGCCTCTTTTCGAGTTATAAGTAAAGGCTTTTGGGTATTATGGGAAACCAGCTAAAAAATAAGAAAATAGAATAGTTATGAGCCATAACCTATATATCTAAACATTAAAACGAAACAATTCATACAGCAGCATATGGTAAAGCAGCATATGGTACTCCAACAATACCATCGTATAATACATTGCTCTCCTCTATTAGAAATTTGAGACCATCAGCAGCAAGTCCCTTAAATACAAAATCACCTGTTCTAAAATCAATATTCAGTTGGTATCATTAAAATATTCTACAAAGTACAAGAACCTATTAACTTTTTTTTATCAATAGGAGAATAAACAATCCTTAGTATAAATTTACAATTTTAAAAATACCTCATCTCACCATAAGATTGGCATATCCGAAACACTCTCTAAGGTCAATATAGATAGGTGATACTTGCCCACTCTTTAGAACAAATTCGCCAAATTTAAAAACCTAAAGAATACAATTTTTGAAAAACAGAACATCTGAAATATATATCTAACACTAGATGACATGCTCACCTTAGATTTAAGCATACAGCGCAAAAGATTTCGCTGGCGAGCAGCCGACAAAGACTGGTCAATGAGTAAATTCATAATAAACTAAACAAGAATAATCGAGGGACATTAATAGCCATTTCCCAAACAAAACATTTGTGGTCATATAACGAATACAGGAAAGGAGTTATATAATGAAATAAAGACTTGACGGATTTAATTGAAGAAAAAAAAAACGAAAATAGCCAAAACAAAATGAAGGTAACATGCAGAAATAAAATCGTTTGTAATAACTCGGTAAACACCTATATCCAATTAAAATAATTTTATTAAGCTTTTAATCCAAACCATATATCTTCTTTGCATTCTCTGTAGTTATTTCAGCTATCTGAAATGTTTAAATTAAGATTGATAACGTTACAAAAACCCATGATAACAAGATGAAAATCAACTCCGATAATAGTACAAATAAAAAGAAAGAAAAACGAAAATTACTACCATTTTTGGATCCTTGTCCATAAATCCTGCGATCAGTTCACACACTGCAGCAAGCACACACGGCTCATTACGACTAAAAGATGAGAACTGAAATAGAATTTATGAATACATTAAAACCAGAAACAAACACTCTACTCTCTCTCTCTCACATACACGTAACTTTCCATTTCACCTTATGTAACTCCCTAGTTTTTTCTGTAAAGCCTTTGATTATTTCAACCGGCAGTTTCTTATCGTTAATCTTCGGATACATAAAAGGCGCATCAGTTTCTATTACTAATCTCTCCAGTGGAATTACTCCATTGCGTAAGGCAACTTGTACACCACAGTTAGACCTGTCTTTCCATAGAAACCCTGACGTAAAGAAATAAAATTAATTATATAAAGTGAGAAATAATAAAAGGAAATAAATATACCTGTTAAACCAATGTACAACCCCATGTCTATATACTTTCTTGCTTCCTCAACTGTTCCAGTAAAGCAATGAATGACACATGTGGGAAGCCTGTAAGTGTTTTGGACGTTATGAGAAGATAACACCCATAAAATATTCTTAAACGTTTATTTTATATTTCAAAAGTGACTAAAAATAAGAAGGCTAACAAAACTCATTTTGTCCCAAATTGTGACAAAATCTCTACCATATCGCAATGAGCTTCTCTTTCATGAACAAATAGTGGTTTTTGGAGTTCACAAGCTAGTTCAACCTAAAACACAAATTAACTTTTAATATAGTTATATAGAAAATCTAGCTATAAGAGCACAAAATAAACCAATACAGATATATCCTACCTGCTTTATAAATACATCTTTCTGCACTGTTTTTGGGGAGAAAAGTCTGTTGTAGTCCAAACCACACTCGCCCACGGCCTTACACTGTGGATGAGACTAGAAAGTATACATGAGCAATAGAACGCAATCACTAAAAATGAATAAATATTATACTCTCAGTAATTACATATTAATGATTTACAACTTTTTAGTTAGCTTTTTTAAAAATCATCCAAAAATAGTATTTAGCAATACCTTACCTTCTCTAGTGAAGGAATCCTAATAACAGAAAGACAATATTGCAAAATACCTTGCAGATAATAATTGTCATAATCAATCAAAAATATTTTTAACAACATGGATTTAGTAAAATTTTATAGTATCTCTAATAGATTAATTGTTTCCCAGAAAAAAGAGATCTCTTATTCTTATTGGTAAATACAAAATACCTAAGTGAATACGAGTATTTACCAAATTATTTATAAATATGGACACACTTGAATATTGCGCAACGTTGTAAGTGTGTTATCCGAGAAATCCTTTGCATCATGTGGATGGAGACCTAAGATGACTATGGTAAACAGCTACCATCATAGTTATACATTTTTAAATTCACCTGCAGTGAAATATAGGAACCCAGGTTCTGTTTCCGCTAACTTAGCACACTCTTGACTATTCTTCTCACTAGTACCAGTAATCATTATTTTCGATATCCCTAAATAATCTGTGGTATAAATCTTGCTGGTATTACATATGTAACAAAAGGTTACAATAAATAAAAATCAGTATAAAGTAAGCATAAACCAGCTTGTTTGGCTCTCTTAAGAACATCAGCGAGATCGTCTTTATATGAAGGATGGCAGAGATTAGCTCCGATATCCACTAGCTCATATGGTGTTAATTTAGCTACACTATGAACCATACCGCCTAAAATGCGACATAAGGGCTTAGAGAAATACAGAGTTATCTAAAAATAAATCAATAGGGTGAAAAAAATAAGTAGTAATTGATTCAAATACAAAGCGGTAAGCATTAAAAAGATAAGCAATATATTTAATATCGATTTAATGACAATCAAGATACTCGGAAAAAAATTTGCACCATCCAATATTTATCCTCACATCAATCTACTCCCACCCAAGGTTTCTTCTAACAACTGGGTTGTCTAAAGATTTTAGTTCTTCTTGTTTCTGTTTGAGTAAAATATCAGGAATATAACGGTAATCTTCATCCGCTTTCTCATGCTCCTTTGCGGTTATCTGTTATAAGTATAGAATAAATAGTGGATATTAATGCTAAAAAGTTCCAACAAAAATTATGCTTGACATAAATGTTTTAAATTTACCGTGACTCCAACTGGAACGTGCGTTTGTATTAAGGAAATAAAAAGATGAAGATGTGGTGCAGGTATATTAGTAATTCGTAATACTCTGTCATAAGTTGGCAGATCCATTTCATTTTCAATCGCTGTACTATTAGGCTTATAGATAACAGCTTTCTGGGTTTGTGCAGCGACTGCGTAACTACAAAAGTGCGGAGGACTTTGTATAAAAGTGTATAATCTATCTAAGACTAAATTTCATAAAATAACAGTTTTCTATAACTAACCTGTCCGCCACATTGAATTTAAACTTTTGTGCCATTCTATGCACATATCCTTGGTACTTCTCTAGGCACCCATAGTCAGAGCCTTGAAGACGTATATTGATAGTCTCATACCTATGATACTTTTAGCCATTTTTTTTTGCAAAAAGAGGATCAAATGTGAAATATATCTAACAAATTATCACCCCAACTACAAGAGAATATAAGCCTTAATATAAGGAAACTCCTCTTATTCAAAGAAACACCTTGGCAGTAAGTCCTACATTACTTAACCCACCAACACATTATTACATTTATGTACTGCTCTAGTACAAACCAACCACATATGCATTAACTTACTCTGGATATTCTCGTGAGTCAATAAACTTTGGCTCGTACAGCATTGAGGGATCTTGCACCCCCGCTACATCTCTTAAACTGACTAACCCACGACGAAATGAGAGTATTGTTTGTCGTAGAGTAAACAATGCCATCTTAAATCACTAAAACAGTCTAAGCAATCAAAGCAATTATATTATAGATGCTTATGGATACGCCAAATACCACTTGGTACACTATAAGATTTAGAAAAATAAGGGTTTTTATTTACATATACATCTAAAATGAAGTACGAAACCCGACAGAGAAGTTATTTATAGATAAATCATGAGGACAGTTATTTGAGGATATAATCAATTAACTATACCCACTTTCTACCTCAATCTGATAATACACAAAATGTCTCTCAAATATAACCTATATCAAAGCAAATAGTTCTATAAAAGTCTGTTTTTTTACAGATGGTTGCAGAGCACAACAAAGAGATTGATTAAAAAAATGCATGTCTGTTGGCAGTCACTTTTTCGGGATAGGGCAATCCACTCCTTGAAGGTACATAATGAGATGCCGATTGGGTACACTGTTGATCACGTAGAAGATTTATCAAACGATCAGATTTTACTTTCCTTAATATCACAATAGAAAAGATTAGGATAAATAAAGGGATCGACAATAAATTTCTCTCTTAATTAGTTTTGGCACTAGTTGTTCGAAAATCACATACCGTAGGTGAGCCAAAGTTTTCTTCTCAAAAAGATTTTTTAAGAATAAATCAGCAGATAAGTCACCACATAAGAAGCTTTTAGTAGTTGCCTTAATTAGATTATCATTATTATCTCCATTGAGATAATGGATTGAAATTCAAGAAATATAAATGTGCGTTGTTTCCCCCCTTTTATTATAAAAACCATGTTTAAATTTATGGTGTATAGAACATATTCAAAAACAACTTAAATATACTAAACCTCTGCATCATCATCGGCTTCTTGAGAAGCTACCTGTAGAAGACTGCTTGTAGCATCAAGAGATTTATTTGATGAGACCGAATCTATGTAACAAAGATATCACAGAAAGCTAAAAAGTTAAAATAGATAAAATAATATAATACCTAATTGTTTCTTTAGAATTTCAGTGTCTTGCTTTAATGAAACAGCCTGCTCATACAGATGTTTAATCTAAAATTAATGTTACTCTATTTTATATATATATATATATATATATATAAATTATTTATTGCAATACCTATTACTTATTAAATTAATAATACTTAGATTAGTAGAAGAATTAAGAAAATACCTGGCTTCGCAAATCCACCAGCCTAGGTTTCTGAGCAAGATTGTACTCAGCAAGTGACTTGTTTTGAGCAAGACCAGCTTCTCGCTCCGTAGGTAACGATCGAACCTTAAATATAGGTAATTCCATTGTTATATTTATAATCAAATTTATATTATATGAGTACCTGTGATAAATTTTCAATAAGTACATTAATCCGAGAATCATTGAATAGCAATTCATTTAGCTGATCAATTGTCATATTTCTGCATGATGCCATAGCAGAAGTTACGCAAGCATCAACAGTTGTATCATAAGTGCTTTGATTATTATACATTCTAAAACATCATTAGTACATAAAACAGAGTTACCATTCATATGTATTTTCTCATATTACGTGATAAAGTCGTAGTGTCATTTCGACCATGATAGTAGGAATAACTATGCTAAAAACTATTTCAATGCAAAAATATAAATGCAATAACTGGTTTCCCAATACATTTCTATAGTAGTAATCTCAAATAATTTTAAAATTTAGAATTAGACGGATTTTGTTCCGTATAAGATTATTAGTTTTCAATAAAATTGTAGAAAAAGTGTGCTTTGACTGGAAATTAAGAGGACTTGGATATGGTCTACGGTGAACTCGGCAGATTGAACCATCGCCCCGTAATTGGCAACTTATCAGATTAGAGCTCAGACACATTAAACCATAGGTTTCGTCAGACACGTAGATATCTTTTGTTCCTTTAATATTACGAATATTTGCCGAGTTCACTCGGTATCCTTGAATATGGGATATCTCGTCCATATTGTGATTAATGAATCAAAAAACTTTTGTTTAGTGTTTGGGATCTCTCTTAGAATACTATTCCATGGCTATGAAGTGACAAGGCCGTGTAACCGACTGGAGTAGGTCATTCATGCATTTGGAAAGTATTGCCATAATGTTCTCATGCAGAGTATCCTGAGATTGTTACCAACACGAGATTGCTAATGGCATGTGTGCGAGGTTACTACTGAAAAGCTCGGAACCAACCCACGATTCTATTAAAGTGATACAGCCCAAAGGTTCTTAACGAATATGGCAGAATATTACGCTTCATTTGTAAAAATAGAGCTACCGGTAAAGGACGCATAGAGGTAGAGTGGAACCACCACAAAACATTAGAGATTGGAAACGTGAGCACTACCAAGAAACGGTGAATCAGGTAAATTACACACCCAGCGAACGAGAGTAACAGAGATTAAGAAGGAGAGAGGGTGCTGAGCTGAGAAGGCAAGTGTACTCCCAAGCAGGATGATGAGGAGTCGCCGTAGATTTGTTAAAATTAGGTGGTAAGTTAGAAATTGACGATAAAATTAGTGTGAACCAACAAACAATAAATTATGTTTTGTAGTTAATGGCTTTCATAAAAATAATTAAGTTTAGGAAGAGTATAGCATAAATATTCAAAAGGCAAATATGATTTTAATGGATTAATTATTGAAATTAGTATTTTGCTGGAAAGGGATAACTTTTCCAACGCAACACTAGAAAACAGTGAATTTTTTTTTGATATAAAATCATTCCATTGATTTTAGTAAAAACTATATCGGCAAATACTTCAGAATAAAATATTGTTAGTTGGCGAGCATTCTTCTGGAAATAATTTAATTTAGTAACTGTTAATATTAATAACGTCTTTATATGGTATAATTTTATAGATGATTCTTATGTCAATAAAAAAAATCGATCTTTTGATCATCTTTAAATTTATTCTATTTAGAGAGACTAATCGTAGAATACGGTTTCATGGAGTCCCAGTATCTACAAGAATAACTATTTATGGTGTTTTACTATCATTATCTTCATACAGGCATGATAAGTTCTATCTGTCGTATTTCTTCCTCACATATACTAGAGAATTAAAAAGTAGAAAACCTATTCTTACTCTATGGAGTAATAGCTAGGATCGGAAATCCGAAAATATCTAAGCCTGCGTGCAATCCTTCTGGTGACTCTTTTAGCTTAGAGTTAGTGCAAAAGGCAATACATATTTGGATATTTGAAAGCCAGCTTAATAGAGGCAATTTGGTTACACCCATAGAACTTATAAGCCTAGGAGGAAATTTGATCTTAAAAACGCATTAACCATTGTCCTAAGCCTACTTGATTGTCCTACATATAAGTGTTCGATTAGTATCATGTACACATGACTTGACAAAATTCTCGAAAAATGTTTACAACAGAATTTATTTGCCAAGAAGCAGTACAACATACGTAGATATAATAGTAAGCATATAATATTAAAAAATACATTTGCAATAAGATATGATTAAATACTGCACAAATATAAGGAATAAAGTGATGTGCATAACTTTCATCAAAAGGCGCATGCCCGTGAAGTCTCATATTTGGGATTTTTTCGGTTTTTCGTCCATAACTTAGTTAAAAGTTAATATTTTTGATCTGTTTTTAGAGGTATTTTTGTGAGCTCAATATTTACATTATCGATGGCTTTTGCAATATTTTGCCAAATGTGAAAAGATGTCGTAGATAGGAAACTATTCATTTTGAAAGAGATCTGGCATATTTAGCGAGCTCTAACGAGGTTGTAGAGAACAACTACACATTTGACTACTGTCAAATCCCAAATTTTTTCACATTTTTGATGGATTAGTTTTGTTTTATTATTCGATCAAAAGGGAAAGGTTAAACATCGGTTGAGTATAGAGAGAACTACCGTCTTAACAGCCATATTAACCAATCATAGAAATGGACGAGATATCCTCCACCAAGTTCTCTCGCAACGCTGTTATACCTGCACTCTGAGCTTGGCACATGTTCAATAAAGAGGCGGTGTTTATATCCACTAAGGTCCTGCTACCGCCCCTGCAGGCCTATCTAAACCGATGATTTGCTAACGGAAGTTAACCTATTCATTTGCCGGGTTTTCTTTAAGCCAGAAACTGCATTTTGAGAATATTCCGTGGATCTATTAGTGTTATTTACAACCTCTACCAAAAAGAATTCTAAACACTTATCGTTTTTCAACTTGATGTGATAACCTCTATTATTCCTAATGTTCGTTTCGGCTTTGCTGCGTAATTTGTGTCCATCAATTATTTTAAAACGGTGGGCTTCATACCTGCCCAGGTTCGTCATTATTCATTTATTGTAATTTACTTATATAGTTTTAAAATTGTTGATCTTTGGATCATGCACTTTAAGTTAGTACTTTGTCTTGGAAAAAGCATGTAATTCAACCTTTTTGCCTTGTTTTTTAATTAACACACTCTCCTCTCCTGATACTCGTATTTGGACTTGCCACTTATAGTTAATGAGTAAATATAAATTATATAACTTTCAACCGTACCTCTAAGATTTGTTAAAATTACAAAACAAAATTCTACTTATAATGAACTTATAGGAAGAAGAATTACTATGAGATCCTTGGTGTTCATTCGAATTCTACTACCGCAGATATTAGGCAAGCCTTTGTGAGACTGTCAAATGAGGTCTGTTTATTTATTATATCTGTTTTAAGATATTAACCTGGCCATAATCTTTGTTGAATTATAGTTACATCCTGACCGGAATATTCATTATCTTGGTAGTACAGAGCGGAGAACAAACAATACGGGACGTTTTATGGAGGTGAAGGAAGCTTATGACTGTCTACGTAACCCAGAAAAAAGAGTAGCTTATGATAGTGAATTGAATTTAGTGAATGGAAGTGGATATTTAAAAGAGGTATTTAATTCCACAGATTAGCTTTTTTAAAGATTATAATTCACACTTAGTGATTATAAAAATGTTTCCCCAACATTTTCCACCTTTTTACTTGTAGTTTTTGTTATGTAAAGCTTTTCAGGCCAAATCGATACGTTTTAATGGTGCTACCATAATTGATCTCAATAGACGACGGAATGATGCTTACGAGATTACCAATTTGAAATCCTGTAAGAATTCCGCGGTTAAAACTCACTTCAGGTTATTATATGCAAGACTTAGTTCATATAACTTAGAACTCGGCTTCATCCATTTGTTACTGCTCATAATATGTATATATATATATGATTTAACTTTTTAAATAGAATATTATTAAACAGGATCTAACACTTTAATGAAAATAATATTTTAGGAATCCTGAAGAAGACTATTACCAAGAAAAACGTAAAAATAGAATGCTTTTATATTTAGCTGGATTATTAGGTTGTTTAACATTAGGAAATATAGCATATATCTGGTTATTGTCAAGCTAACACTGAGGACATACGTCATGGTTTAGCGAAAGCATTTTTATGTTTAAAAAAGAGTGGTTCAATAAATTTTCATGGGACTTTGGTTACTTTCAATTTCTTACATTAATTTGACATAAAGAATTCTTTGCATTTACAGATGTAATTATCGGGTTGTTCCCTTTATAACTGTATATTGTTGTGAAAGTATGGTTTTGGCCAATGAAGGATTGGTGTTGTTATGAGAAGAAATGAACTATCATAAAGTTTTGAAGGCATTGTTTGATGGTGGTATAGGCAGTGATTGGTTTTTAAGTATACGGGTAACTGGAAACGGAAATTATGTATTAAAGCGTAATGTGGGGCTCTTTATCACTCCAATATAGGATCTAGTGTTGTTAAATAGTAAACAGTAAATTTGAAGAAATTTGTGGTTCAGGATTTATTTAATGCATACTAGAAGAAATGTTAGCTGTCTAAGGACGGTCCAAAGTGGTTTCCGAGTTGATCAGTTAATAACAGCGTATCATATATATAGAAATTACTGTGGATATGGGCATGGGTAAGTACCTGTTATTATATAGTTACCAAATATTAGCTTGATTAACGCATTAGTTAATATGGAGAAGTACTAAATTTACATGTACCTCTAATTTATCATGGATAATAAATACATTTCTAAATCTTTCTTGTGCTAGAGATTGTAGTTGCTATTTGTAGTCCATAAAAGCATTCTTATTTTAGGACAGCATTAGATTACTACGCTATACTTGGAATACAGAGAGATGCAACTCAGCGACAAATAAAGGCTGCTTACTACAAACTCTCTAAAAAGGTATCTTTCTATTACTATTATTTGTGTATCATTTAGTGTTATTTTGTTTATTACTATAGCTAATGTTTTAATTACGCGGAATTCATTTAGAATAATTCTAACATCTAAAGAAATATTAGAATTAAGCTTAGTTTTATTTTGGTAAGATATTTTTAGTACCATCCCGATACTGCTGAGAAAATCTGCAATGCACAAACTAAGTTTGTTGAGATAAATGAAGCCTACGAGTGCTTGAGGGATCCAAATAAGAGGAGAGCTTATGATAATCAAACTACGGGTGGAGGCGGGCGGTATACTGGGGATGCCAAAGATCCTTTTATGGTAAAATTATGTAACAATAGTTCCCTTTAATTAAAAATAGAAAACGAGCAATAGCTATCCACTAATCTTCTATGATATTTTATATACTATCAATTGTGCCAGTTTTGAATAGATGAAAACTAGTGGTTGCTAGTCTTAGAATATTTTAAATCACAATGTTCTGATAATAGATCATGATTTCTAGGGGTTTCAATGGAAATCTCAACATTTTAAGCAAAGGGGTAATCCATTCCATGACAAACGGTTTTCTCAAGAGGAATACGAAAGGGTCTGTTTCGTTTTAATTTGGATAATACTGGTCTTTATTCATTGTTTTTAAGGTTTGGCAGCAATTCCATAGGATGAAAAATGAGAGAGAGAGTTACGATGCCCGTCTAAATTATGAACGACGGGAAATTTGGGAAGAGTTTGCTCGGAGGCGGGCAAAGCGTTGGCGTGAGTTTCATGAGAGGTATGTAGTTAATAATTCACACGAGAAATTCATGGTATATATCCATAAAACACTATTGAACGAATCGGCATGTAGGTATCTACTGACTATTAGGTAATCATATTTGGAAAAATAAAAGCTACTTTAGTATAAAATCAACCGATTTACACTAATATTATTACTTCTGTAACGAGTAATTCCATAGGTATCCAGATGGTCCTCCTGGTTCGATAAAATGGGACTGGAGTTGGTCATCTGATTCGAATAAAGAAGCAAGTGAAGGATTCAAGGTTTTCCGCCGTATTTTCGCAATATATATGGCGTGTTTCTTCACGGTGTCATTGGTACAAGCACTTTTTATGAAACTGTGAGTGTCTCAATTATTCTAGTTAAACTGATACAAATAAAAAGTAACAGGCATTTGTTTATCATTTATCTGTACTCTACTGACATTTTTCATGCCTTCGTTATTTAGTGGGGACATACATTCATTGTCTGACGAGGCACGTAAACGCCGCCTACAAGCAATAGGACGAAACAAGCGCGAGGAAATAGAAGAAATGATGAGCAAGCATCCTTCGGACTTTACGACGCCCAAAAGAATTGATTATATATATCAAATGCCCAATTCTATGAATGACACAAGTTTTGAGATTCAGGACAATGGTAATAGTGACGCAGTGTATTCTCCACAAATAGATAATCTAGGTAGCAATGATCATTTGGAATCTGAATTTTCCATGTATAATTCATTAGAAAAGAACCCAGTTCTATAATAAAGTGATTAATATTTTAATTTTTGTTGTGTAAGTATAATGATACCCAGTAAAAAGTAGTACATAAATATTGTTTGTAAATACAGCATGAAATTAGCTTAGTGTTAAGCCAATATTATTATAATAGTCTGGTAAGAATTAGAGTCAGGGTCAAAATTTCAAATATTCAAAGTGGTGCAATTGCTCATATTAAGGACGAGCGGTCTTACATTATTTATGTACTCAAATTTTTGAATTCTGCAACTGAACTTTAGATTAAATTCCTGCAAGTATTTGTTTTTGTGTTAATCTCACTATGAATTAAATCTTTCAGAAATATTACTTGCATAAGTTACTATTCTCTATTTAATATCAGTAAACTGCTGAGACTTCTGACATGTAATGAAAATTCAGGTAAATAATCTTAATCTAGGACGTAAATAGCATTTCCACCTGACTTTAGGGGGTACCTTTTAGGTGTAAGTTGTAGACTGCCGGTTATTGAGATAACTACTTTTCATGCAGTTTTTTATTTCATTCAGTTATTGATTATATATGCAGTTGGATAGGGGTTGTTGTTTTTAAACCGACATTTGAATCCAGACCAAGAATTGATACAAATTTGTCGATTTAACTAAAATGTCACAAATTGGAAAAAGAAGTGCTGCTCCACCATTATCTTTGGCTAAAAGAAGAAAAGAAGAGGGGGAACATTCTAAGGTGGTATTCTTGAATGCAAGTGTTAACACAAAATAGGAAATTAGAATCTGTAAGACGCTTCATTCTTTAGGGTTCTTTTGAAACAGAATTAGAGCTTCTGGTATCATCATCACCGGTTGAGCTACAAGGGGCTGATAACAATAAATGGAAGAGAGATCCCATCAAGCAGAATTATCGCTCTGAAGAAACATTAGCTTTCCAGGTGTTTATGACGATATCTTCTGATAAATGACTTAACTTATTTAAGTCTTCAATATGCTAAAATAGATTGTTTCTTTGTAGCTACTTGATATTCTCATGTTCTAGGTCTTTGACATTGAGACGTACCACGAACAGGGTTCAGTTTCATCATTTGATAGGACTAATGTTAAATTATATGGAATAACACGTAATGGGAATTCTGTGTGTGCAATTATCACCGATTATTTTCCGCATTTCTATTTTCAGGTATACATCAATATTTACATATATATATATATATATATATATTTACATATATTTACATTTTTTCAGGCACCTGAAAATTTTGCTCCTGAGCACCTAGATAGTGCTCAACGTTTGCTTAATAATGCAATAGCCAATTCTCTACGTCGTACCAATTCAAATACGCAGTTGCCATCTATAGTAACTGAAAACTCGGTTCATTTAAATATTGTTCAAGGAGAAAATGTATATTATTATCGAGGTATTGTAATTCTTTATTTCTTTATTTTAATGAGTTATTATAAGTGAAAAGTGTAGAGATTTTATGTGAATCGTTCTTAGTAAAGGTTAGTGAAGGCATATTGTATTTACCCGAAATATTACATATGTAGGATCAGAGAAGAAGTACCCATTTATAAAAGTTACGGGAACAACAAACTCGTTAAACAAAGCTAAGAATGAATTGAAGAATGGTGCATTTTCGTTCGGAAATGAATCCACTCAGGCTAGTAATGATTTTATACAAACCCCAGAAAATATTTACAATTTTTGTAATTATAGTGTGAAGATATCTCCATCATTACGTTATTAATATTTATATTTTATAATTTTCGCAAGAGCCAATCTGTTTTAAAAGTTCAGCTCATGTTTAGTAATTGCCGGTATCAACTAATTTATTATATTTGTCAGGTCGGTACGTTGTATGAAGCGAACATTGATGCGGAAGTAAAGTTTATGGCGCAAACTAGTATTGTAGGTTGTGGTTGGGTAGAAATTCCAAATGGGAGAGGCCAACTACTTAATGAACAGCAAAGTAGCTCCAGGTATTGTTTGAAATATCACATTTTAGTAAATTTACTAGCTGGATATTTTATTTAATTCAGTTAGTTTCTTTAGATTCATTAAACAAATTATAGATGCCAAATTGAGATTGTCGTAAAAGTTTCGGATTTAATAGTACATGAACCTGAGGGGAAATGGGCGGATGTAGCTCCAATAAGGTCATGAATTTTCCTATAATTTTGAGTGGTTATTTCCTAGTTATTATTTTAACCATTTCTATTGTATTTTAAGGACTCTTTCACTTGATATTGAATGCATGGGTCGTCGTGGTGTGTTTCCTGAACCAAATGAAGACCCGGTTATTCAGATTGCTAATATGGTTAAGGTTGGAATGTGAAAAGCATATTTTTTTGTCTCTTCATGGATAATTTATCGGGATAATGTATTTTGTATTCAATTATGACTCTTAATTTTCTGATAATTTTACACAGGTTGAGGGCCAATCAGAACCATTTATTAGGAACTGCTTTGTTCTGGGATCATGTGCACCTGTTATAGGGTCTAACATTATTCAGTGTGAGAATGAATCTGAATTATTAGAGAGGTATTTATTTGGATACATAATATATTAAATTAATAACTATAGGTTTTTTATCTTAAATTTTTTTTAGATGGGCTGAGTTTGTTCGTACTGTTGATCCTGATATTATTACTGGCTATAATATCCTTAACTTTGATTTACCATATATTCTTGACAGAGCTAAAGTGAGATAATTTACCGTTGTTACCTATTTTGTGGACTGATATTTTAAGTTTTCATATTTCAATTTTAGACTTTATGGTAAATGGTAATATGTTTTGTCTTTGTACTAGTTTTGTTACTTGAGGTGTTAAAATTACCAAAAGTAGCAATGTTGGGAAGGCAAAAGGATCGTGCTTCTGGTGTTCGTGATGCTGCCATATCTTCTAAACAAATGGGGAGCAGGGTAAATAAAAGTATTGATATTCATGGAAGAGTCATTTTCGATGTATTGCAGGTTAGATTTGTTTAATAGAACTTTGTTGTTTTAATTCGTAATTTTATAAAATAAGGTAGCGACTCAAAATCACTTCGATTTAAATGTAGATTATCTATCAGGTAGTACTTCGAGATTATAAACTGCGCTCTTATACTCTAAATAGTGTCTCTTACCACTTTCTGTCGGAACAAAAAGAAGATGTCGAATACAATATTATTCCAGATCTACAAAATGGAGACGAACATACCAGACGAAGGTAACTTTTTATAACTGTTTATATTCATATGTAATTAATTTTGTTTAGACTCGCAATTTATTGCATGAAGGATGCAGCACTTCCTCTACGTCTACTTGACAAACTGATGTCAATAATTAACTATATGGAAATGGCAAGGGTAACGGGTGTACCTCTTAACTATCTTTTGACAAGAGGACAACAAATTAAGGTAAGTAGTACTGCAATTAAATTCGTATAAGACTAGTTTTACTATGGCATTTTACCATATTTTAATTTCAGATATTATCCATGATGCTACGAAAATGTAAATCAGAAAATTTCTTTCTTCCTGTTATTGATGTTATAGGTGGAGATTCGGAGGGGTGAGAGTAATAAAGTTTGATTTCGTAATTATAGTATAAGTTTTTGTTGTTATTAAAAACTTCTTATATCTTCTTTTTATTTATAGTTATGAAGGAGCAACAGTAATAGAGCCATTGCGAGGCTTCTATAATGAACCCATTGCTACTCTTGATTTTGCTTCTCTTTATCCATCAATTATGATTGCTCATAATCTCTGCTACACTACTCTTCTCAAAAAGCCAGATGGTGTTGAGGGAAAGGTGAAATATATTAGAAGTAATTTCTTGTTTCTATTTGTTATGCCCAATTATTTATAGGATATTTTTTAAATTTAGAAATCATTATGGAGTATATAGTAGATGCTTAGTTACAGGATTATATCAAGACACCGACAGGCAATTTATTTGCTACAAAAGAGAAAAGGCGTGGCCTTCTACCTATTATTTTGGATGATTTACTAGTAGCTAGGTTTGAATATGCTTTTAGTACGTTTTAATATTATTTGTTACACTCGTATTTTTATGGCATTCAAATCACTACCTCAGGAAGCGTGCAAAAAGTGACATGAAATATGAAAAAGACGAGTTTCGTAAAATGGTTCTAAACGGGAGACAACTTGCTCTGAAGGTTAGCGTCAATTTAGATCTATTTAAATCAGTTACTTGTTTTATAAGAATCTATAAAAGTATTTTAGTTTTTAGTTTCTGAGATAGGCTGATATTTTGTGAATCTACGCGGTTTTAACCTTGTATTTTTAGAGTAATCGGAAAAATATTTCAATATAAAATGTTGGACTTATTTGTCTAACAATACTTTCAGTATTCTGCATTGTTGCTGCGAAGATGACATTATTATATTAAGTCGAGAGCGGATAATAAGATTTAATAATTAAAGTATATATATCTTGTAGTTTAACCAGATAATACTTACAGCATTTTATCTATCTTCTAATGTTTAGATAGTAAATATTATGCCGAACAATTTAGATTTCTGCTAATTCTGTCTATGGATTTACCGGGGCGACTGTGGGAAAGCTCCCTTGTTTAGAAATTTCTCAGTCAGTGACAGCTTTTGGGAGACAAATGATTGATTTAACTAAGAATGAGGTAGAAAGAAGGTTCACGGCAGGATCACTAAATGGAAAATGCCCTTCAAATGCCCAGGTATCCGTTTTAAGGTATAACATTAAATAAGTAGGATTGGATTAGTCCGTTTTTTTCAAAAGATTTACTTTAAGATATTCTATATTAGGCTTAAATTTATTGCATGTGTAAGATATACCAACTCTTTTAATAGCAAATCAGTCATTAATTTTAGGTAATTTATGGAGATACTGATTCTGTAATGGTGAAGTTTGGTGTTAAAACAGTTGCCGAGGCAATGGAAATAGGTCTCCATGCAGCAACTGAAGTCAGCAAAATCTTCACGCCTCCAATCAAACTTGAATTTGAGAAAGTTTGTTATACTCTTATGCCTTCACACTATGTATAGATGAATTTTTGAGTTTTAGGTCTATTTCCCATATCTTCTAATTAACAAGAAACGTTATGCTGGATTATATTTTACGAAGCCGGATAAGTATGACAAAATGGATTGCAAGGTTAAATATCTTATAATAAATAGTTTGTTAGAATAAGATTTCTTTCACAGGGATTGGAAACTGTACGTCGTGATAACTGTCCACTGGTAGCTAAAGTATTGAGTACATGTCTTGAGAAACTACTCGTCGACAGGAACGAGTCTTCTGCGTTAGATTTTGCTAAACGAATTATCTCCGATCTTCTTTGCAATAAAATCGACATATCGATGCTCATTATCAGTAAAGAATTGACAAAGGCAGGCGATGTAGGTTATATGAAAAACGATAGTTATTTTTAAAATATGCCACTTAATTTATCTTTGAAAACTTTACTTTAGAAGTATCAAGCAAAGCAAGCTCATGTAGAGTTGGCTGCACGTATGTATAGAAGAGATCCTGGCTCTGCACCACGATTAGGCGATAGGGTTCCATATGTAATAAGTAGGTTTTGTGACTATTTTTTTGTTTAGAAATTAATCGACTCTTAACTAGTGAGTGAGTATATATGCAAGAGACCAATTTATGCCAAATTTTTACCAATCAGAGTTTAAAGCTTACTACTACGTACTGAGGCGTTTTTTTGGTAGGTAATATTTTTAATGCTACAGTACATATTTTAAGCTAAAAACACACTACTATCTTATTTTTAGTTTTCTGTGATATATACTGGATGTGTCGAAAGTTTTTATACGGATATCAAGTCACATAATTTCGTATTAAGACAGCATTCAACGTGAAAATTTATCTGGACATACATAATTTAATCCAGTAAGTGTCCAGAGGTTCCTTCTTCTGCGGTTACACATGCTCGTAGACGCCTTTCGATGTTATCAACGATGGGCCACAGCTAGTGTTGAACAATTTCGTCCCAACATTTGACTAAAGTTACTTTAAGAAGCTCCAAATTCTTATAGGTTGTTCTAATTAGCTTGTTCTTCAATAGTAACCAAATTGCAAATTCTATCGGATTCATATCAGGTGAATTTGGTGGCCAAAACCTCTTTGCCCACAAAGTCTGGAAACTGCTGCCAGTTCACCTCAACAGTCGTTTTGGCTCCATGAACGTATTTCCAGTCCTGTTTAGATGTCCAATTCTGTGATCCGAAATGTGTTTAGACCCAAGGAACCACGACCTTCAGGAGAATTTCGACTTGGTAGTATTTCACATTCATTTTGACATCGACGAATACAACTGATGTTTTCCCAAACCACGACAGATGAGAGGAAATAATTTCTGCTATTAACATGCATTCTCAAATCTTTGCTTTTTTCGTAACGACTGGTCTTCATTTCCCTTGCCAAAATATGAGTTCGACTGATCTTGTGTAGGTAGAACCCCAGTTCGCGCTTGACGATTCTCCCTATTGACGTTGGACTAGTATTGAGGCCAGAAGCCATCTTCTTCATAGATCTTTTGTTATCTCAAAGGACTCTTCTTGACAATTTTTTTTGAAGTGTTCATGGACATTGGTCTTCTACTCCTTTACTGTGCCCATCTGGAATCGTTTCACAGTCCTGTAAACAGCCATTTTCAAGACACCAAGCTTCTTTGCAATCGCAGTACTTTCTCACCTTGCTCATGCAAGTCATGATATTAGTGAGTAGAACATTGATATCATTTAACAGTTCAGGGTCTAAGGAGGCTTTAAGTAACACATATTCATTAACAATACTCGAATTTAGTATCGGAACTTCTGGCGCACCCATTATGCATACATATTTAGATTGAAAATCGGTTTCAACTTTTGAGATCTTTCTTTTGTTCCTTCAGAAATAAATAGTTATAAATGTAGAGGCTATAAAAAGATAAAGTTACTATGAGGATTTGTTTTAAAGTGATTTTAAGTTGCTGCTGCCAAGAATGTTCCTGCTTACGAAAAAGCCGAGGATCCGACGTTCGTGCTTCGCAACAACATTCCTATTGATACCAAACATTATCTAACTAATCAATTAGCAAAACCTCTTGCAAGGATTTTTGAACCCATTCTAGGAGATAGGGCAGAAAAGGTATTATAAATATATCTTACATAACTAATACGGAATTTTTTTTTGGAGTGTTGCAGATTTTAACTGAGGGTGAGCACACTAGGGTTCGAACGTTTGTTCAAAGCAAAGTAGGTGGACTGGCTGCATTCACCAAGAAACAGGCGACATGTCTTGGGTTCATTTCTTTAAAAATAGTTTTATGTAGCTAGGTTGGATAAAATAATATGAAATGTTGGTTTTATGATCAATATAACTTAAAAAGTAGAAATACTTTTTATTAATGTTTGCTATTTTATATGCAAAAGTGTGCTCAAAGATCAGAATGCAGCTGTTTGTGATCATTGCACATTGAAACTTCCAGAGATATACTCTAACAGGTATTTAATTTTTTTAAAAATGTAATTGTATTAATTTGTGTATTTGTTGACAGTGACTTTTTAGTCATTGTATTAGTGACAAATGCTTATTATCTGCGAAGAGTTTATTTTATATTATATTCATTGTTTCAGAATATCTACTCTAAATGAATTGGAAAACCAATTCTCCCGTCTTTGGACCGAGTGCCAGAATTGTGCGAAGAGCATGCATGAGAAAGTTAGCTAACTTATAAGACATTCTTTTATATTTTTTTCCTTTATGCTACTTTCGCAATTTAGGTAAACTGCTCAGCACGTGATTGTCCCATATACTATATGCGCGAAAAGGTACGAGGTGATCTCAGCGATGCATATCAAGTTATTGAGAGATTCGGTGAGCCGTCCTGGTGATTAAGTATGGAAATTCTTTCAGTAATTGCTCTGTAACAGAACATAGTGTGCCTTATAGTTCAATTCTTTGTGAAAGTAGCGCTTTTTCTTTTTTCATTCAGTTTGTTAACTAAATTATTTGGGTCTATTGGTTGTCCCTTGGATGACGTGTAATCTCGGGTTTCTGACAAATCCTCCATTTGGGTCTCATTTATTTCTTTGGGCATTCATGAATGAGTCATTATTGATAATTATGTTTAAACATTTTATGATTATGAAAGTTTTATGCATCTGTTCTGTTTTAATGCATCACTATAGGATTCAGTGATATCCAATATTTTCCTTTAAACAATATTACGAGAACCTGCAGCATATTTTAATTCACTAGTCTCCTCCAAATATAGATGCAACTACCAGTATGGCTTATAGCATTGTTGCTTATACTACTAACTAGCACTGTTCCCATTGAGTTTACGGATGAGATGATTCGCAGGTTAGTGAAATTTATTATCAAGTATCAATACGACATGAATTTGTACAGTTTAGTATCATGTAAACAGATATCGAGAGAAGGTGAGAAACATGTTCTACCATGCATACAATGGATACTTGGATTATGCCTATCCACTGGATGAATTGAAACCGATATCATGCGTGGGAGTAGATACTTGGGGCTCATTTTCACTATCACTTATCGATGCATTGGATACCCTTTTGGTTATGGGAAATGCCACCGAGTTTAAGCGTGCTGTTGATTTAGTATTAAAATCGGTATGTTTTCCTATTTTAAGACTTGTTACGCAGTGATATATGCATTTTTAATATCTGTTTTACATTATGACAGGTGAAAACAGATGCGAATGTAAACGTTTCGGTATTTGAGACAAATATTCGCGTTATAGGGGGTCTTATATCAGCTCATATGCTTGGTGGTAGAGTTCAAGGTAAGGGTGATTTTACTTTTTGACCTATTTGTAGTTAAGCCAATAGAATTTTCTTTTTTGATGATGTTGTTTGGGTATGCCACTGGAGGATGGTTGGCCATGTTCCGGCCCTCTTTTACGACTGGCCGAAGCAATGGCTGCACGGCTTCTTCCTGCATTTAATACTGGTTTGTATGGTCGAATCATTTTCTGTTATTTGATATTTCTGCTAATTTTGCTCCAAAATTACATAGATACTGGTATGCCGTTCGGTACAGTTAATCTGAAGTATGGAGTTCAAAAAACAGAAACTCCTGTTACATGTACGGCTGGTGTGGGAACATTTATCTTAGGTTGGTATTGTCCATCAATAATTTTAACATTAAATTTTAGGTCATTCATTTCTGGTGCCCGTTTATATTATAGAAATAGTCACTACGTCTTATAGGTTTTTTTTGTAGAAATAAATGTCAAAATCGAAATATTTAAGAATTTGGAGCTCTTTCGCGTCTTACTGGTGATCCGCAATACGAACGCGTTGCCTTGCGAGCATTGGATGCGCTGTGGAATACTCGATCTCCTATCGGGCTTGTTGGAAATCACATTAATGTACAAACGGGTAGGTAGGTTCATTTTATATTGCTAATATATTAAAACTAGTTTTTTTTTAAAATCAAGCACATTTTTATTTATGACTTTAGATATAACATACCCTCTCGATGTAAATCTTGACCATGATTTTATTTCTTTAATTGCTATATATATATATATATAATTTCCAGATGACTGTAGTTATTTAGGTCAATGGACTGCCACCGATTCGGGCATAGGTGCTGGTGTTGATTCGTACTTTGAGTATTTAGTTAAAGGTGCTTTACTCTTTCAGAGACCTTCCTTAATGCAGCAGTTTAATGGTTAGTAATTTACTGTATAGCAGTTATAACAGAATCCGTACTTGATTTTATTAATTTATATTGTTCGAACTTTCGACATTTTTGAAAGAACATGATAATTTCTACCGCAATATAATATATATATGGCGTTCATTTATTGGCTTTAACATGGATTGTTTGAAAGGTTTTCTTGAATTTGATCTGGTTATGATGTAGAATTTACGTTGGCTATAAACGAATATGTTCGTAAAGAAGATTGGTTCATGTGGGTAACAATGCAAAAAGGGACAGTTTCGTTGCCGATATTTCAGTCACTCGAGGCGTTCTGGCCGGGACTTTTGGTAGGATGTTAATGAGTAGATTTTATTTGAAGTATTCTTAAAACAAGCCTCTTTTTAGACTATGATTGGAGATGTTGAAGATGCTTCTCGTATCATGTTGCAATACTCGCAAACTATCAGGCAATATGGATTTCCTCCAGAGTTCTACAATATTCCCAACTCTGAAGTGGTAAGTAGGCAGATCGTTTTCAAACATTTTTCCACTATAATTTTTTTTTGTAAAATATTTTATTAAATGACTTCAGTCCGATAAACGTGCGGCTTTTCCTCTTCGCCCAGAAATGGCTGAGAGTTTGATGTATCTCTACAGAGCTACAGAAGATCCTCAATTTCTGGAGATTGGGGCCCAAATAATTGATGTATGTATTTAGTATATAGTCTAAGTATCGTGTAATTTCATTTTTCCTTATAAACTCATAGATTTGATGACGAAGTAACTATTATTTAGGCAATCGAACACAGTGCTAAAACTTCGTGTGGATACGCAACCATTAATAATGTTAATGAACATTCAATTGAGGACAGGTTTGTTTAAATTATATGGGGAAAGTTGTTATTCTAAATGTATCAAAATCTTTGAAGTTATAGTCTATAAATTTGTATACACTGAGCTAAGAAGTTCAATTAAAAAGCAGTTTTTTCTTTTCTTTTTTTTGGTATTTTGGTTTCTTATAGTACTACATGCTTTATTGCGATTTTTTTATACCTATGTTTATTTTTCACTAATTCTTGGTTTCTTTAATACTGATTGGATATTCTTTAGAATGGAGTCATTTTTTTTGGCGGAAACTACGAAATATCTATACCTTTTGTTTGACCCAAAAAATTTCTTGCACAGTGATGGGACTCGAGCGAGAATTATTGATACACCCAATGGAGAATGTATAATTGAAGGTAAGTATTAGATACTATATAAATTGTTTATGCCATCTAAGCTATGTGTTTTATGGTTCTTTCAGCTGGTGGATATATTTATAACACGGAAGCTCATCCTATTGATCCAGCAATTTTGCATTGTTGTTCAGCCCAAGGACAAAAAGAACGTGAAACAGTAAGAGAATGGGAAGATAAAATAGATCTAGTCGCAATTCTTAGTGATATCAACATGGGAAAAAGTCACAAAATTGAAAAGGTGTCAGTTTATTCTGATTATGTTAAACTAGATATAATCGTGGTTTTTGATTTTCTACAATAGTTTATTACAGGCTGATTTGTCTGAAGACTTTTTCGGCTTGAAGAAATCTCAAAAATCGAATTATTTTATTGGCCAATATGGATCTGATGAAGTGGAATACGAGATTGATAACACTCTTATTGAAAACAAACTTGTTGGAAAAGGACATTTGAAAAGTAAGCACCACCTTATCTTGTTCTTTGTATGCGTACAGGATGGAGTTACACTTGTTCAGAACCCAAGTTGGTGGATGAACTATCTCCGTCGTCAGTGCAGAACGTAAAGCATTTAAATGATTCCCAACGTCTTGTTGAAAACAATAAATCTTCGGAACAAACATTTAAACAGACTTATAGTAGTAAAACAGTGACTGTCACAAATGTTCAACAGCATTCGTCCCGGGGAGTGGAGAAAATACTGGATCAGGTCAATAGTTATATTTACGTATATTCATTGAATTCTTCAAAAATATTACTTTCTAATGTTTATCATTTTATGAACCTTTGAATTTGGTTAAAGGTGACTATTTTTGTAAAAACTTTAATAGATAATTGCAATTTAAAAAATTACGCTACTAGTAAAGCATGCTCTATCATGAATGTTGGGAACAATATATAAATCAAAGTATACTTAAAAAATGTGTTTAAGACTTTACGTATGAACTTTTCCTCTATATTACCTAAGTTATAACTACATTATTTAATGTTCTGAAGATCGAGCAATGTGAATAATTTAATTAGAGGGAAGAGTATAGTATTGCATTTAGATGCGTCGTTTGATAAGAGAGGCACGTCTGATAGACGAAAAAAGGAGTGAAAATGGAGAGCAATCAAATGTAGCGGAGAAATTAATCAAAAGCATAAGCAAGATGTATGCAGAATATGCGGTAAGCTTTATTATTATAATTATAGATTTTTACAACAAATACTTCTAAAAAATTTAAGAAGATAGTCAACATAAAGTGCAACCTTACATAAAACTTAAATACATTAGTATAGTATATTAAAGTCGTGTTTTCTATTTAGGACGGGATAGCGAAAGACATGGAATTAAAAGATATGGATTTCCCTGAACTGAAGCGGCGGATCGCGAAGAGACAATATGTTGAAGGAATTCCTGTTGTAGATGCTGACTGCGAGGTCCATTATATTAACTACTTCTAACATTAATTATATTAATTATCTAATAACTGAAAATCAACGGTCCTTTGATTTGACCTACTTTCGTGAGTCAAGACCGTAACGCATTATTATCATTCAGGATTGATGAATCCGCGCATTTTTGGTTTAATAATGCCAAAACTCGCAGAGTGGTCTATTTTCAAATGGTCAAAAGTTATGGGACAAAAGGGCATGACGTTTTTAAGGAATGAATATGAAACTAATATAAACTTTTAGCCTATAATGCCTCCAGAAAAAGTAGATCATTCCTGCCACTTGAGACTAATAAATTGAAGAAAACGTGTAATCTTTTCCGAATGCACCGTATTATTATTTTTTTTACTAATGCCTAAAAGTTCTATAAGTACGATTTATAATTCTAGGGCTGTTGCTTTCCTATCGAATATGTGGGAGAAAGTGTTGCTCATCGGCTTTTAATGAACGCTATATATAAAGCTCATATTTATCCAAAGCGAAACGTAAGTGGCTGCAAATCAGTTCGTTAAAAACAATTTAAAATTTGGTATATGTAATAGATAACTTAATTGTTACAGATATCCTTAAAGAAAATATGAAAATTTTAGGTACCATTTGAGAATGGTCCAGTTTGCCGTCCTAGAGACATGCCGAGTATTGAGGATAACTACAGAAATATTGCTCCTTGTGGGTCTAAATAGTTTTTTATACTACTACTAAAAGAACAAAATAATTATATCTTAAGAGATTTACGCGAATGTCTAAAATTTTAGCGTTCTCCGATTCCTCTCTTCCTGGTGATATTCCTTCAAATATCTTCTATCATCCGCCATCATTCACCAATTTTGAGTTCGAAGACATTACATCCCTCGGTTTTTCGCTTTTATCCTCTCCTCCTATCAGTTTCAACCAAAAATTCACAGGTCTTGGTCAAGTCACTCTGCAGCGCAACGAATCATGGTATCACTAATAAAGAGGTAATTTGTAGTGATTAATTGTTTTATATTCCCAATATTATCACAATAATGTTGTACGCGTTTCTTAATTATGTTTTACCATGTTCGTGTTTATATTTTTTACATTGCTCAGTCATGGTGTCCAATACAAAGTTGTTGCACTCTATATTTATTATTATTTAAATTAATATTACATGGAGAAATTAGTGGATAGCACATTTTGTAATTCGGGTTTTTTTTCTGTGATTTTGGTTTGTTTTGTCAAGCATACAGAAATTCATTTGTTTCTATTGTTGGTATTATGGGTAACCCCTTCATGTTTGTTATAGTTGGAAATAAGAATTCTTATAATACTCGATTATATCCATTACATACAAAACTATTTTAGTTTTGCTTATTTTGCATGAAGAGTATGCTGAGGCGATTTTTTTCGGTTTTGAGACGTGATTTTTCAATAAATACGTATACAACCAGGACCCACAATTGTGGAGAGCTAACAAAAATACACGAGGGTACAACTTACTTCATATTTAGTAATTTTGGCGTACATAATTTTCAGTCTTTAGGCCAGTTCGTTTCCGTAATGGGTTGGCTATTATACAAGCGTATGAATCGGTTTCTTGTTCTACGCGATGCATATGGATGTGTTCAGGTTTATTTCTTCATTATTATTATTATTGGATATATGGTATTTATTTCCAAATGTGTTAGTTTCAGGCTACTCTACCAGAAAATTCATCGTTTTGTAACTCGTTGAAAGACATTAACTACGAATCTGTCATTAGAGTTGATGGTGTAGTTCGGAATCGAGGAAAAGACAAAAATGAAAAAATGAGCACTGGAGAAATAGAGGTGTATCTTTACATGTCAATGATTTTAGCTTAATTTTTGATTACCATGTTTCTTTATTGTACTGCATTAAATATATTTAATCCATAGTAGATTTTTAGATTGAGGTATCAGATCTCCATATTCTAAATTATTCACCTCCTCAATTACCATTGTCTTCTGATTCCTCTGCTTCTGAGAAAACTAGATTACGATATCGATATATAGATATTCGTAGTGCACGAATGCAGAGGTAACTTAACAATGTTGTAGATTTAATATCTGGTGTGCTTAAAAATCCATATGATAAATGGTAAATTAGAGTGAATCTAATTTATGTGGCTTGGTTCTAGATGCTATTTACCTAGTACTATAACATTTTATGTCTACATAATTCTCATGCAATAGCATTTTTAAAGTCTTTATATATGATGAATTACAGAGCTCTTCGACTTAGATCTGAAATTGTGCACAAAATTCGAAGATTTCTTATTGAAGAGCATGGATTTATTGATGTGGGTGATTCTTTTATTATTTTATTCCTGTTTCATCTCGTAGTGACCACGAAATAACCGAATAATAATTAATGTGTAGATGACTGCTATTAAGCAATTTAATAAACAAATTAAATAATTTTTTCAAAAATCTAGGTAGAAACACCAACCCTTTTCCGACGAACCCCTGGTGGTGCTGCGGAGTTTCTAGTTCCTGCACCATCACCTAACCAGGGCAAGTGTTACTCTTTGCCTCAGAGCCCTCAGCAGTTCAAACAATTGCTGATGGTTGGAGCCATCGATCGGTATTTCCAGGTGGGTACGATTATATTAAGTACATTCTTCAAACTAAACAAAAATTATCGATCAGAAGCGTTTCTGAAAGTTTGAGAATCAAGTAACCTCATTACCACATATCATACATGGAAGTCGCAAATATAGTTTTTTTGCAAATGTTCTCATTGATCTGTGGCGTCGAATACCTTGTTTTCTCTGTATATTACCGTCTCTCTCCTAGAAGATTGAGACAGTAGTAACTGTCAATTTATCGAAATTAACCTCAATTAAAGACTAACTTTTATATGATTGATAGCTCGTGGTGATCAGTTCTTGTTTTTGTGGACGACATAATAGAAGCACCAAACCCGTGAATATTGTAGTAATTTATAGTAGTTGTTAGATCGTCTACAGGAAAATCATCTTCACTTATTAGAGTAAAATCCAAGAAAAATGAGAACATCTACCAAAAAACGCGAAAAGCGGTAATTGCGAATTCCACTCATGATGTATGCTAATGAGGTTAATACGATCAAAATTCTCGATTTTCAAGCTTTCAGAAACGCTTTTAAGGGATAATTTTTGTTTAGTTTCAAAAAAGTTATTAAACTTTCAAAATCAGTTCTTTTTTTGACCCACTCTGTAGTTGTGGAACGTATGGAAAAACGGGTTAATTTTTTCAGATTGCTCGCTGTTACCGTGATGAGGGTTCAAAAGGAGATAGACAACCTGAATTTACACAAGTAAATTGCACATTTTTTTAAAACTAAAATTTAAACAGCAATTGTGTTCGATTATTTAGGAATCAATTTTTCAAAAAAAATTTTAGGTTGACCTCGAACTATCATTTACCAACCAAGAGGCAGTTATGCAGTTGGTAGAGGACATGATCATTAGTGCATGGCCAGACGCTCTTGTATGTTATAATAAATGTCTTTGCATCATATATAGTAAATGTCATAGGAAATCAAGATGCAAATGTTTATTAAAGGAGATTTTAAACTACCGCTGAGCAGCATTTTTCAGAACAACATTAAACCTGTCTATCCTTTTCCTCGACTAAATTACAGTGATGTAATGCGCCTATATGGTACTGATAAACCAGATATGCGTATTCCGTGGGTAATTGAAGACTGTACTGATGAATTAGGTATACATGATATTTGTTTTTCTGGATATTATGTAATTTTCTATATTTTATAACAGCTAAACTTCGACCTTCATCCTATTGTTCCGGTTGGGTGGCTCGCCTTATTGTTTGTAAAGGACAAGGAAAACATATTACTGGTTCAAGAAAGAAAGAATGGCAAAGGATAATTCAAACAAATGATCTAGGAAAAGTTTGTGAAATTTGTAGAATACTAATTGGTATCAGGTGTTTCATATATTTAATTAACGAGTTTTTAGCCCTTCAGTATTTGTCAAGTTAATACGAGCAATAAGCAGTGGTTTAAATTTCTTGATAACGAAATTATTTTTCAAAACCACAATATTAGCGAGGAGGACGCTGTCGTTTTCTGGTGAGATTTGTTTAGCTTTTAAGATAAGAGAAGTAATATATTCTATATAGTTGGGGAGATAGCGACGGAGTTCATTGGACTTTGGGTCAACTGCGTAACTTGATTGCTGAAGCAGGGGATTTGAGGAAGGAACCAAAGGTAATTAAGTATTTGATATTTTTGCACAGTAGAATATAGGAATTTTAAATTTATTGAATAAAAAGCAATTACACTTGCTAAACATAAAATAACTTCCAGATAATGGCGCACTGGATAGTAAATTTTCCTCTTTTTTCAATGAAAAATGGCAAATTGGTTAGTACGCACCACCCTTTCACTGCACCAATAAATAGTCACAAAGGCTGTCTTCATGAAGACCAGAAGCAAAAACTGATAGGTTAACACTAATAAATTATTCGAAAAAGTGAATTCAATATTATCTACATGTTTCCACCTTCATAAAATTGGATTTACTATTATAATCACTTAATTTTTTTTTTCATATCTAGATATTTTTAGGTCAGCACTATGATCTTGTAATAAATGGAGTTGAAATTGGTGGAGGATCAATTCGAATCCATGATGCATTAGAACAGATGAGTGTTCTTGAGACTCTAGGGGAAGACGTAGGAGAGATGGTATGATTAAGGATAAAAAATTTAATTAAATAAGATCTCGTAAATATACTTGGCTTTGTTGACTTATGTCTATTTTATTCAAAGTGTATTATATATTAATACAGCTTGTATACATTTATCAAAGGTTTTCTAAATCACAACAACTTACTTTTACAGTAGTTTATGACTTCTATTATTACCTGCAGGAAAATAACAATAAATAAATAAATAAATAAATATATATATATATATATATATATAATCAGTATTTTAAACAGGCCCATTTGCTTGAGGCACTATCTTTGGGTGCACCACCACATGGTGGATTTGCATTGGGATTGGATCGTTTTACGGCTTTACTTGTGGGTAATGGAGATACCTCACTTCCTGTTCGAGAGGTTTGTGCTATTTTGTTAGAATAATCTAACATGTCTGTGTACTATGGTATAGTCACGTTTAGGTTATCGCATTCCCAAAATCTAAAGATGGACGCGATTTGATGAGTGGCGCTCCAGTGACACCAACTGTAGAGCAGTTGAACAGATATGGTATACGATTTCAAAACAATGCGGAATCAGAGTAGGAGTAATGAGTATGAATAATAGGTTATCAACAATGGATATTAGACTTGAAATTTTTAAAGATGTTAATTATTATTAGAGAGATCAGAAGAACAGTTTTTGATTATTGTTGTTTTATGCAGATTCGATTCAATTAATTATAGAAAAAAAGCTATTACCTTTGTTACTAATGTTTTATATTCAAACAATATGGTTGCCTGTATAAATTTAGTTATGAAAGTAGTATATACTACGGTTTGGATTCTTTAAGATAGATACTCCATAGTTTCTAGTTTTATAGCCCATATATCAAACAATGTAGAAATCAAGTCTAGATTAATATATTAATATGTGATTTGAGACCAAAATTTAGATAATATATGCTAGAAAATGATGATTGTAAAAACCATTAAAAAAAAAATTTCCGGGAAAAGTTGTTATTACTGTACATATTAAATACCATGAACTAGTAGTAGTATGGTCAGAAGCAAATCACTACCTTCGTGGCCTTGTTCTAATTACTTAGACCTCAGAATCTTAAATGAACCAGCAGTAGCTGTAGGAGATGTCCTCCGAGACATTGTCTGAGTGGCTAGCACTGAATTACACCTATGGTCAGGCTCATGACGAAAACAAATCTTACTCAAATTGATTTATAGGTGTTCCTTCAATAGACTATTTATTTATTTAGTCTGAGGAGGACTAATTGAATCTACTATTTTTTGGAAAGAAAGTATAATTTATCACCTCAAAATTGAGGTTTTGATTTTATTGCCTGATCTGTGTTGTAGTTGAGGCATTACTCTTATATATTAACTTTCATCGGATGTTTCCAGTGTAAATGTTAATTGATAGTAAGCCCAGTGTTCTCACAAGTGGAACAGAGACGCAGTTTGCTCTGCTAGATGTCAGTTGTTTTTCAAGGAGGCATGTCGTAACATTTGTTAAGGGATTGATATCAATAGCTAAAGCATTCTTATACCTTAGCATTTATTTTTCTCTATTATTAATTCTTTGAATTTATCCCTTGTGGTTTCCGTATCATTTTGGTTGTTATTCACGCAATGCAGAGAACAATCGATGAGTGATGTATAGATCTACCCGTGATATTAGAGAGCTGCGTAGAAAGTAAGTTTTAGTCAAATAATTATGTACATTGTTCCCAAGAAGTATATGCATTTTATAGGGGACTACCATGGCTTACTGCAGCTTCGTTCTTGGTCATTGCCGTAATTACGGGCACTTTGCTTTATTTACTAATTTTCCGTGAAATGCTGAACTCATTTTATGGAGGGACAAATATTATGATAAATGAAGTGTGTAAAATGGCGTAGTCACCAGCTCATTAAAATTATATTTCTGATCTACCAAATATATCAAAATTTTAATAGACTTAGTAATTATCTGTTCCAATTCATCTTTTTTATGATATAAGTTTTAGAAGGAAACCGAAAAGTAGGTCTTCCTCTGAAACAATATAGATGTGTACTAGAAAAAATAATATAACCTCACAAATATGATTGTTTAAATGAATGGGTTTTTTTTGACCACTAATGGTAGATAATTATATTAGTTTCAGCCAACAGTTTCCTCTCCCAGGAAAGTTGGAAATGCTTCGTTCGATGTGAAAAAGGCACCAATAGTTAAAACAGAAATACGAACTTCATCAAAAAATAATGAGAAATTGGTTATCTTTGTTTTTATTTAAAAGATATACTTTGGTTTACCTCTAATTATGTTTTTACTACTTCGTTTAAACAATTTCCTAGAAATATCACTTCCCCATTGTCATTATGTAAAACATTTAAACATTAATAACATAATATTATTCTTCTGAGGATATCTTCCAAAATTGTTGGCTAATTCGTTTTTAAGAAGATGCTTATTTGTAGGTGTAATACAAATAATATTATTCTACATTCATTAATTTAGTGGATATTGTAGGTGATTCCTGAAGTCAATGAATTCTCAACCCTTCCAAAATCCTCAAAAAGGAAGTATCGTCAAGTTGCTGTTAGCTGTGGAGAAGAATTATGCTCTGAGATTGGAAGGTACTTTGAAGTAACATTTTATAAGTATTAGAAATTACAGAATATGATAACATTTGTTCCAGAAAAAATGAAAATTGCTCAAATTTTGAAAACCTTTATATATTTTCACAGATTATTGTGCATATTTAATATTGGCTTAGTTTATCTACTTAGCTTTTCTTTCAATTCCAATAATTTGGTATCATTTAAAAGTCAGTGGATGAATCACTTTCCTATCCTTTATTCAAACTTTCGCTAAATTTGAAATGTCTTAAATAAATATCTTGTTGAAAGAGTTATTAAAACAAAGCATTTCATATTTGTGGTGGTATGACCTTTTCCAAGATCTTCCTATAGGATGATTTATAATACGGCTCCTTCAATGCTATGGGATAGATCTAGTTTCCATATTGAAAACACTCCATACTATAACGTTTGCTCTGCTTCATGCTGAGAACCTGATATCGAGATTTACTAGGATACAAACCTACAAAGTATCATCAGCTCCTACAAATGTCTGTTATTAGTGGTTCTGAAAACTTTCCGTAGATGTATTCGGTTCTGATCTTTTAATAAATTTTAATCGATCAATGTGATTCAATTTGGAAATTAGTGCCTTCTTTTTAAAATACTGGGTTATGGCAGAAATATTACTATTAGTATCCAGATTTATGTGATTCTAGTACACATTCCACTGCCGTAGATGTTCTTCTCATACTATTCTAATGCTTCTTTTTGAATGGATTTATTTGATATCACTGTACAAACATTTAGTCATCAAATAATTTTAAATGGCCAGAATATAGCTTAATGTTCGAAATATTAGATCTCTTATTCTTTAGATGGTATCTTAGAAATAAGTCAATTGATTTTCATTTGAGTTATAGGGTAAATGTCGATTCGTCCACTAACTTATGAAAGCAACTGTATAAGTGTTATAAATAGGAATGTCCTCATGCGGAAGGGAAATGCTGTGGATGCTGCTATAGCTACAGAGGTATGTATGGGTGCTCTTCACCCGCACATCACTGGGCTTGGCGGTGGACTCATTATTATTGTGGATGATAGGTGAGTGAAGGTCAACACCATATCTCGATATTCTATTTATTATGACAAAATATGCAAATCTTAAAATGATTCTAGATTAGTTTAAATAATATCTTTATATTCCATTTCTCTGCAATAGAGTTGATCTAAAGAGACATTGCAGAAAATCGAAGCGAACTATAACCATTAATGCTCGTGAAATGATACCTCAAATAGCAAAACAGAACAGTTACGCCAGCAATCTTAATTTGGATTTAGCAAAAAGTGGTGAGCAAAACTGCCATATTCTAGATTTAAATATAGAGAAAAACTTGATACGCAGATATTTCTGTTATTGAGTCAGAAAAATAATGACACAACTTTATTGATATAGAAACCCAAAATTTTATAATTAATTTGTTTTTCTTTAGTGTATTCTTAATTATTGAAACTAATTTCAACCTACTAAAAATTTAGGCTATTCTTCGGTAGCTACACCTGGTTCTCTTTCGGGACTTTGGACTGCATTTAAACAGTTTGGTTCGGGACGCATTGCATGGCAAGACCTGATTATGCCTTCAGTGGATTTACTGCAAAAAGGTTTAATTTTACCTAATTTCACTTTTTTCTTATTTATAAATATTGATTCCATTACATACTACTTTCTTAAGCTTTCAGGATTTCCTTTAAGCAGGTCACTTGTTCAAACGATCCACTTACGATCTGATGAGATTATGGCCGAGAAAAGCATGAGGTTTGTCAAAATTATAAAACGATCGAATACTTAATATCAGTGGATCATATAATTCCTTTTTAACAATAGTTTTAGTTTGGTGTACAACACATCGTCAGTAGAAGGACAGATAGTATACAACCCTCAGCTAGCAGAGTGCCTTCGAAAACTTGCCACGAGTAGCGATCCAACTCATTTATTCTATCAAGGGGACATTGCGGATCAAATTGTAGATGAAATGAATATTGGAGGTACATTTTAAGTTGAAAAACATTAATCACAGAATAGAAAGCTCTAGTCGCTAGGAATTTCTAAACAGTTGATTTTCAACAATTGTCCATAATTCCAGAGCACTAGCTTGTCTATCAGGAAACTTGAAACCATTTGGAACTAACAAAAGTATAATAGGAAGCGAAATTCATCTATTATAATAAAAATAGGATAAAAACTCTTAAATTTAAGTTTTATGAAATCAACAAAGTCACAAATATCTAGGAGATTTGTAGTTAATATTTAAATGACTAAATAGATTTTTCTTTAGAAACAGTGGGAGGATTTTTCTAATCATAATTTTCCTAACATCTTTCTTATAAAAATCTTACGAAATGCTTTGTTTTAGTGCAGCAACTAGTAATATTAGTGCTTCGATTTCGACCAAGACACTACCTAAAATGATAGTAATTTGGTTTAATCTAAAGATTGCCTACTAAATACTTTGCTAATGGCATCATAGATTTACTCCAAATCCTAACTAGAAATTTACTAATATAATTAATTTTATTACCCGTCCAATGAATTACTTTTTAAAATAATAAGTAATGTCATAAATACCTTGTCAACTCTCATTTATAGGTAAGTATGGATAAGATAGATAATCACTGCTCTATCGTCGTTCATATACATGGGAACTTGTCAACTCCTGCAAAATTAGACAACATAACATTGCATATCAGTATTCGCTAGATGAAGTTAAAAATCTAGAATCTGAACGAAGTGCATTAAGTATTATCATTTAGGTAGAAAGTCACATGAGTGTAGTGATAGAGTTAGAACCTCACATCTAATATGAAGTTTACAGGAGGGCTGATTACAAAAGCTGATTTGATGCATTATGAGGTCAGAAGTGAAGAGACTTTAATCATGGCCCTGTCAGATGAAATTACTATTAAAGGACCTTTATTGCCCTCTGCGTTCATCATCATACCAATGATTGTCGAGATTATGATGAGTAAGTCAAATTGAGCAAGAAAATATGGTTACAAAGTCTTTTTCGTTGTGGCAAATTAAATTTAGATTCTAAAGCAACTTTATATTTAAAGTTAAATGTGGAACCAAAACAGTGGAAAACATTAAGTAAATTGGAACATAGAACAAGCTCATGTTTCATAGTCCAATAAAGGAAATAGATGCTTTTGCTTAGAAGAAACTTAAAAATAGTTATCATTCCCATTTCAAATTCAAATGACTTTGGTCTGATATCCTTGTGATTTATATATACATAATAAGCACGCTCATGGCACCAATGATTGTCACATCTCATATACAGGTGTTTATAAGTATCAGTTAACTATTCTGAGTCTTAAACATAAGAACAACATGAAAAATAACTAGGTGTGTCTTCAATCAAAACTAACAGTTTTTTATTCATGGTTCAAAACAGTGGTTAAACGTTTATTACTTCATTTGTAACTCTGAAGTCATTGTTGGAAGAATATGGAATTGGAAGTGACTAAACTTTATTTCAGAACAACACAGTATTTCTCCGTATAATGTGGGTGACTATAATTATTTTATGGAAATGACTAGAGCACAAAGGATATCTTTAAATATATTCGCCGAGATGGGTTGGTCCTAATTTCATCTGAAATAATTAGGTCTTTGTCAAAAAAACTCGAGCAATCTTAATCTGCGTAGGTTTAAATATTAATTGCTTTTAGTTGATGCAGATTTCGTTCCTAGTACCAATAATATGATGAATATATCTTCTCGAGATTATTTTGATGACAAGTCTGAACTATTTATGAAATTCGAAAGTGATGAAGAACGTTATCAGTGGGTGAGTATGCCAATCCTGTCAATTTAGAATCAATAATAGTGAACATAGTAATCTAAATTCATATAAGGCTACATTTAAAAAATTGTGTTTGTTTGATATACTATTATTGGTTAGTTCTCAGTTCTCACCATAAAAATGTGACTTCTAAGCACTGATTATCGCTTCCTCACTTTTGCTGACTTATATAATTGCAAGGGACGAACATTTTTCCACGTCTATATGTAATTTCTCTATCTAAAGGAGGACATCTACAGTGCTGAGACTAATTTGTGACAAAACACGCATTTAATGTCTCTGAATCTACACTTATAAGCACTCCATAACATAGAAAACCCTTCACTGCCTAATTAATGTTAAGTTTTAGCTAACATAAGTTAGGTAATACTTTCATTGTTCGCGTAATTCTCAACTTCTAAAGGAGTAGTAAAGAGATGAAATTACTATCTCTAAATAAACCATTATGGGAAAACAATTTAAGAAATTCGGTAATACAAAGTGGCTCAAGCATAGAACATTTGACAGAAGAGAGATTTGGATAGTCTCATATTTTGATCTTAGCTCTACTAATCAAAGAGGTACTAAGTATTTTAATGCTTAAATCTTTATTTATGACTAGATAAAAATCGATGAGATTGTTTTCCATCTTAGAAAAGTATGTTAACTCATAAAGCAGCCAATTTTGCCAGATGACTGATGAGTTTGTCAGGAGTGATAAGACTGATAGTTGAGAAGCACGGCAAAAAAACGGAGATTTGTATGCATTTAAACGATACTGGGGGTTAAGGTGATATAACTACGACTAATAAGTGAGATAGGCTTAGCAATTTCTTTATATAAAGTTATGTAGAAAAAGATGGTCAAATCAGGGGTTTTGCATAATGCTAAGATTCCCTCAATTCTCTATGAAAAAGAACCTTAGGTATTTAGGATTGGTCTTTGAGACGATATGAGTTACATCGTTTATTTTCTAGAGAAAGCTTACTTTATTCACATCAATTTCATTATTGGATTAGGATAGAATAATTAGTTTAAGCCTATTAGACAGAACAAATAGCATGGAATTCATTTTTAATTCACACTACTGGTCAGATGAACTTAACTATTAATTTAGCTAAATTTATTTTCAAAATGCGACATAATTAAGCTTTATAGGTCCCACGTGATACAGTGAGTTCACATATCAACATTGTAGACAATAATGGAATGACCGTTTCTCTCAGTTCATCCATCAATGACAGGTTACCACACCCAGCATTTCAACCGTTGAACTGTGACTAATTCCGCCTATGAGTATGACATCATTAATTCCATCGTCTATTAATCTATTAATGGATATAAAACTGGTGCGAAGTATATACTTGCTAGTTAGATTTATTCTGCTTTCATAAGAAGACACCTATAAAATACTTTTTCTCACAGCTCAATCAAACCAAGTGTTTTCTAAGATGCATTTCATAGATTAAACAAATCCTTTAGAACGGTTTAAAATAATTTTCATACAACAGGTAGTGTAGGAGCATAGATCTATCGACAATTTCTTGCAATCGTTTATCCCTTTTTTTGTTAATTACTTGAAAGAATACTATAGTTTTGTATCAATTCATCACTAGTTGAATCTGCATAATAACTTAGCAACTTCATAAAAACTATATTAATATTAACTTTTAGGTTTGGAGCAATGGTCCGTTCCGAAAAATGTGGATTTATATGGAACAACCAGATGAAGTGGTTTAATTTATATGAGCACCAAATGGTCAAGGAGAATATCGAATCGAATAACACCAGATTCCGAAGGAATGAGCTCCAGACTATTATGAGTCCAATGCTGATTTTTAATAAGACAAATGAGGTTATTAGTCAGTTATTGTTCTGATAATATAAGAATGATATATAATCCAGTGTACAATATTAGTCTTTATTTTACACAAAAAACGAAAAGGACTATTAATTTACTCAGGTAGTGTTATCAATGGGTATCACGGGTTCCCTGAATTCGGTGCTGGCTGCATCACAAGTGATTCTCAACTTATTACTAGGAAAGGTGAAAGTTTGGAAGAGTTAAAGATCAGTACAGGTTATATATTCATATAATGCTCATACTCGTACCTTTGCTCAGGATATTTTGTCATCCATTGATCATCCTCGCTTATTTGTCTCTCCCGAGGGAGCTACATTTGAAAATGGAGTGCCCATAGTGAGTTAATTTATTTAGGAAGATATTTTTGCCATTAGTTTAAACAAATTCCGTAATTGATATTACGCGTGTCCTTAGTTGTTAGAGATCTAATAAATATTTGTATAACAAAGTCACAATGACTTCAAATAAAAATGCATTCGTCTAGTTAATCATTTAATACAATTTTTAGCAGTATTCAATTCGGTAACTTTTACAGACTGTTTCTTCCGTTTTGAGGTCATCTGGTATCTTTCTAAATCCCTCCATTTCTCCAAATAAATCGATTGTCCATGCTGTGAACAGGAGGAATGATGGATGGATGGAAGTAATATGTGACCATAGGAGCGATACGTATTGTTGCTCTCGAGGATACTAGTATATATTGGGACATTAATACTGTACATAGATAATTTAAATATAAAATATTCTCTTTACCCACATTTCAGTAAGCATTACATACGTACGTCCAACAAAACGTACATCCTTGGAACATAAAATCTGTTTCCGCATACATAATTTTTCTTTTTGCACTGTTTACCTCACCATTCTCTTATAAATGAGTATACTTAACCAATGGCAACATTTTAAACTCCTACTTCTGCGTCTCTATGTTCTACTACTGTGATGCCAACTGTCGCACCGTCGTCTGACCGCGTATTTGCCCGAACTAGTTTTCGTGTTTGCGACCGTGAGTCGCGCCTTCCGCTCCTTAACACTGTGAGATGCGGCCGTATTACCTGGCCATCATCATCTTCCTATTCCCTTTAATTGATGCCAAGGTGACCACCTCATTCGCTATTTATTACTCTCAAATATTAATATATACGCTTACGTTTTCACAACTTTCGCTAGCCGAACTTCTAGAAAGATGCTTTGGAGTGATACAATATATTTCATCGTCAATTAACTATTTTAGGTTAGATGTCTGAACTCAAATGGTGATTCCTTTGATTGCGCTTTTGAATGCTGTCCCTCATTTGAGGGGGCTGATCAGGTATTTCTTCCCTCCTGCTTAAACAGCGAACTATGTGCATAAGATTGCGTGAATTGTTTACTTGCAAAGTTGCAGTCGCATATCTTAGTAATTGATTAGTCGTTAGGCAAATATTGTCGTATCACAGTGCAGATGAATACCGTCATCTAACAGAAGCATACAATACGCAAACACTTTAAAAAATTGACAAACGTCCAACGCCTCCTACTGAAATGCAATTTTTCTACATAGGAATTAATGCAGAATAAGAGAGTTCTATATATTAATATTAGCTAGTAATTGCTCAAAAATTACAAATTTGTTAAATTAAGTTCATTTCAGTGTCTTATTAGTATGGATAACTTATTATAGTCATATTCACCTTTCATCTAAAATACATATACATAAACATGTTTTTATTTTCGTTAATAGTCATAAATTGCCATTTTTAAAGTGTCGAATTTACAACCACTTGTGAACTTGACATGGAACTTTTCTGTAAAATTTTAAAATATACTCTCATCATAGTCAGAATTTATATTGCAATGTCGAAAAAGTTAGAATTAATTTAATTCATAGATTAGCATTAAGGGACACTACTGTTGTGGTCCTGAAGAGAAAGCCTTAGTTGATAGAGGCGTACATCAGAACAGGCCGGAGAGATTTATTGCATATGGAAGCACCTTCCAGTTAGTATAGAACCTTTTTGTATGAGTAATAGACGATGGCTTCATATATTTATGTTTCTCTTAAAAGTGCACAGTTACCAGTTGCTCTATCAGATACTCAACTTTTCAATGATCTTTTAGAATTGACTACACAATGCTGGTGATAGGCCTGATCGTGTCTATAATCCTGTCTATCTTGTGCTCATTCTTCTGTTGTTTATTGTGCAATGGATGTTGGCTTCATCGAAGACGAAACCCTCAAATGTACGAAAGCGTCAATGAAAGTGGATGGTATCCCATTTGTTGTGAGTTGGCTGTCATCAGAAATAAGTATCATTAATTGATTTTGAAGATAACTCAACTTGTATAAAATTAACTCGCTAAAATTTTATGACTTTAACTTATACATGTGAATTTTACAATACTATAAGTAAAACAAAATAATTAAGTTATTTTTACATTGATGAGGTATTTTCCTATTTTAATTACTCAACTAAATGCAACGAAGATGTTCAAATTGCAAAATTTTATGGAGGTGCCATGAGATATTAAATGTTAAAGTGTTTAAGTATTCTTATACTTATAGCCATAGCTTCTTTATTCCCTAATAAATGGGGTATTCTAAAGTTGCGTGATCGCTATTTTACGCAAACCTAGTGGTATCTGTCACCAAAAGAATATCATCCTTCTGTTGTAGGCTTAGTGACTATGGCCACTAGGAGATGCTGCTTGCATAAGACAGTAATCAGCTTTAAAATAGGGATGTTTGCGTTGCTACGTGTGTACCACATGATGACAGAGTTAAAACTTCTTTTACATAAATATCACATGTAAAACGAATAATTTTGTGTCACTGAAATATCCTACGAAGCAAATAGATATAAGGTATATCCACACACTGAAGATAATGTGATCAATACTTTTCCCGCTCAGTAGCTGTTTTGATTGTTCCGAGCAGAAATTTGATTCATTACTAGGACCACGCCCTTCCCGCTAGAACGCCTGAATCATGTCGTTTCATGGGATACACCCGAAAAGTAATTGGGAGCATGTATGTGGTGGAAATAACAACATTAAGGGAATTAGGAACATCATTGGATATTTAAATAATAATAATAATCTCTTTGATCTCCATAAACACTTGAAATTTTAAAATTATGGAGAAACCTAATGTTTACGTATACTTTATATAAACGTAAGAATTAATATTAAATTTTAGGTGAACATTTATTATTATTCTTTTCTAGCTTAAAATATAAGCAAACAACTCAAAGATGATTTAAAACGTCAAATATTAAAATTAAATATTATTGCATTTTTCGAGTGAAAAACAAATGTTTGTTTATTTTTAAATATTAGAAACCAAGTAATTTTCAAAGATTTTTTTAGGTGGATTCGGTATTCCCATGGGTACGGTGGTATTCTCGACACATCCACCCCAATATAGGGATGAGAGCGAAATGTACCACGGATCATCGACATCCAGTTTACCATCTTCAAAACAAAGGTCTCAAACTTAGATTACATATGAAACTAACAGAAATAATCGGACAGTTGAACTGAATAACTGAGGAAAACCAATAAATAGTATATACACACGCATGTACTAGAATTTTCCATATGGACACAGAATATCGAAGACCAGAATAACCATGACTCTTTAGGAAATCCCAAATCCTGATTTTAGCAACTTAATCTGGCTAACGACCCTACTATACATCATAAGACAAATATAAATGAGTTAATTTCAATTGTGAATGGAGAAATATCTTGTAGGGTCCGCTTTAATCCGGACGGAACACCAAAGGGAGTTTTAAAGAATGGACAGGACGCACAGTACAGAGATTAAGGGAAGTAGGGAATTATAAACCAATTGCTTTATGTTAGAACATAATGAGTTCTTGTTTATTTCCTTTTTTATGCTTTTTAGTGGTTTAGACTACTAAATTCATTTAGTTATTCAATATTTCAATTTTCCTAGAATTTATTGATTGAGAATTACCTCTTATATTTATCAACTTTCTTTTAATGATGTGCATACTCGTTTAGTATTTAGAGGTTCTATTAAGCGCGTTCTCGAAGAAACATATTTTGTTTTATTTGTTTTTTGCTCTTTCATGCTTCGTATTATTAAATAGTGCTAATATCTGAATGATATCAACTAGTAATAGAATCCATCTGGCTAGTGGAAGATGCGGATTTACGCAAACATTGTGGTGGCGACCAGATGTACCACAGTAAATCTTAAACCTTATTATTTTCTGCTCATTGTACCAAAGCAATCACTACAATTCCTAGAAGATCCTCACACAATGGTTGATAAACATTAATAAACAAGATTCATTAGTCATAAAAGTCATTTATTGAGCACGTAACACAAAACGAAATCGGTAGACAAGTGTTGCTTTATAAATGTATTCTAATACCCGTAACAACGAAATCAAATGAAAGAACCTGGATATAAGAAGAAATCAATCCAGTTATTTTCCCACCCCTCTGCCTGATTTTATCATTTCTATATTCTTTTTCACTAAATCGCCTTAATTTTTACCTCACATTGTAGTGAGCGCAATTTTTATAACTACTGACATTTTAGGTGATAAACAAATTTAAGTTATTCGAAGAATTGCTTTAAAAATAATAGCGCACTTTTTCGATTATAAATACCTAAATTTTTAAATGAGCATTAGGACTAAAGAACATTCGTGAAATTGGTAGAACAAGGAGTAAATAACCTGCAAATCTATAAACTAGACTAACTGCACATCTGAGATACATACTCATATCTATTAGTTACATATGTTTAGATAATGTAACTATATAAGCCTTAATATAAGGATAATAGCAACTCCGACAGCTAGTAGAAAAGAAGGAATGTCAACACCGTTGCCATTGCAGTAGTCAGCGTAGCAAGTACATACATCTATCGTCGAGACGTCACTCATATCACCACCAAGTTTGAATAGTTCCTTTTTCCTAATAAATGCTTATTTTGTGCTTTATTAGAATCATTTATTAGATTACTCCACCCACCTATACGGCTTACAAGAATCCCGCTGGATCCATCTGTATTGGCTCACTATCGTCTGGTTAAATCCATTGATCAACACATCATTCATACAACCTCGAATATACCCTCGGATCCGGACACCTAAAACTTAATACTGTTACAAAAAAGTTATTTTCCCAGTTACATTCCGTTTATTTAGCATTTAGAAAAGTAATTTCTTCAATGGATTGAATATTAAAGTAATTGTATTCCTCCTTTGCGAATTCTAGAAAACAGCAAAATGCTGTGATTACCTTTTTCCTGATGACAATTATAAAGAAATTTCTTAGACGATTAGAACTATCGACGAGAAACGCACAGAAATCAAAAGTAAAAATAATACAACTTTCGAATATTATTTTATCCATAAAATAATCAACAGAATAATCAGTTGGGTAGAAATTGTCATCAGGAATAACCAGACCAAAACTATAAAATCTTTAGAAAGATTATTTTCAATAATTTTTATCTAATCCTTAGATAGAGATGGCTCTAATACTTATAACGAACAATGCAGTCTAATCGTTAGAAGATTTTTTTTCACTTAGATTTTTCTGAAACGCCTTTTAGTGAAATCAGCTAACGAAACTAGAATAAATCGCAAAGAATCTTGACCAGTTTCCGACTCTTGAACGAAAGATTTCAGCCTACGTGTGGTATTGTTTATAGAGAAACCAGTCAAAACTTAACTCACTCCGGTAGACTCGTGTCATGCGACTATTTCATTTCTTTAGTATGGGATCCGCTATGTATGAGTGAAATGTAAATTCTGCAGAACGTAGATTGGGGGATTCCCTATTGGTAACGTCCTACCTGCTATATTGAGCTCCTCAAACATGGATACGCATATTGTAGGGCAGTGGACGATCGGAACCAGGCCCTCTGCTATCCGTTCATCATTGCAATCATCTTAATAAACTATCGTTCTTTTATTTCCTGTCCATTTTCAATATTTTTAAGTGGGCAATTTACATACAACAATTCCCCACCTGAAAAATTCTTAGGTTTTTTATAAATATTGGACAACGACGGCCATACCGCTTCATATAGTCGAGACATACAGGAGAAACAACGTGCGGTGTCTATAAAATTGTAAGAAATTACAAATTGTTTCTTAGATGTTTCACTCTCCTAAATGTACAATTTTTAGGCTTATTATTGCTTTTACTTTTTTATTAATATCGCCTTGATATTCAGAATATCTTAGTACTTAAACCACATTTATACAATTAAAGTATTAAACTTTAGAACTGGTACTAAGCAAGTGTTCATATTTTAAATAACTTTTTGTTTTTATTATCCTCATCTTAACTAGCCTAATTAATAATATTAAAAAAAGATTTGTTATAGAAGTAGAATATCTTCATTCTGACTACCAATAATTACACCAAGTTAATTTTGTAATTCACCACTTGTGATTCCTTCATCGTAAACTGTGAATAGATGGCTATTCATGACTGATAGTTGTCCCGAAACGAATATCAATAACACGATGAACATCTCATGTCCACTATGAACATACCGTGGTATTGAACATGTATTTAACTATCTGGGAAATTGAGGAATATAAATGGTTCATGAAAACTTATAAATTACTTATCTCTTTTTAAAATAGATGCCAAAATCTTGGTCTATAGATATAGGAAAAACCGCTATAATATGAGCTAAAGTAGAAATAATAGCATGGTATTATGTGAAAAAAAGGACATTGTAAATGCCGCGGTATAACAGTGCTCATAAAGGAGGT
This sequence comes from Heterorhabditis indica, assembly GCA_020740425.3. Classification (NCBI taxonomy): domain Eukaryota; kingdom Metazoa; phylum Nematoda; class Chromadorea; order Rhabditida; family Heterorhabditidae; genus Heterorhabditis; species Heterorhabditis indica. The sequence continues at coordinate 109,633 of JAJAVP010000037.1, forward strand.
AAGAGGGTAAATTCAGATATTAATATTTATAAATGTTCAAGACAAAGAAAATCAGTAAGACACAGTTTGAAAGAAAGTGCTAAACCTCGTAGCTAAAACGTAATCATTGCTTAAAATCCGTGCAATCTTTGAAAGGCATTTCTATCGGCGTCGGCTCCGGTCCAAATATACTACTTGTCATTCAGAATTACACTTAATGGGGGATCAAGACTTGAAAGAAAGAAAGAATAAAAAAGTAGAACTATGTAATCAAAGTGTATACATTATAGGAACGAATATTTTTTTCACTTTTGTTTAGAACCATCAAGGCGCTACTTGTGTAGTTTATGAACTAAGTATTCAGATGTATGAATATAAAAGAAGTAATAAGTTTTGTGTGGAATTCAGTTCGTAGCTATGGATGTCTAGCTCGAGTAAGATCAAAGGGTTGACTGGAAAAGAGTGCTAATATTAAGTCACGCAGTGGGATCTAAGATGCCTTATAATGCTTTCGCACGCCTGGATTTTCAACGTTCCCTAAGCTATTCGGCAAATGTTGCAATGAATTTAGCTGAGCCATAATAATGAATGCAGGAACATATCGAAGAGAAGCACCAACAAAGAATTGGAACAGTTGTCCTTCTATAGGTAACGTAGGCGTTGGATGGCAGCAACGTGAAAAAGAGAGACAGAGATTTGAGTGATCCGAGTAAATTAACGATTATGCCAGATATGATTATTGATCAGGTATCACCTAGGCGCTAGCTGTCGGTAGGTGTAATGGCCAGTCAACGCAATCTATCAAGCTATTCCTACGCGCCGTGATTGAGTACCAGTATTTATTTGTGTTCATGAGAAAGAATAAAAAATACTATTTTTTTATGCAAAATTATTCGTTAAAATTAAAACTATAGAAAATGTGTTATAGTAATAGCACAAACGTAATGTCTTTTAATATTTTAAAAGAGAAGTGGAAGAGTGACATAGAAAATAAGAATACAAATCGATGTGACAAACATTTCGGCTAAGTATATTTTATTTGGCACTATTTCACTCATTTTCTGCAAACACCTGACGCAAAGTTTGATGCTATCGCCGCTTTCGGCGCATCAAAGGAACACCGCTGTGGAAGACCCAGAACAACTGAGAAAATCATATTTATTCTAAGGCAATAAAAACTAGGCACTGTTATTTCATATTAAACCTTAAAATCCACAAACCAAACGTTTGCTCATGCAGAAAGGTGGTGCTATCTGATTACTTATTATTATCGGTAATGGCTTCATCAACACTTCCTTGATTATTTTCAATTGAAGATCATCAAAAATAACAATGAACCATACAGTTTGGACATAAATTAGTGATAAGGAGAAGATATGAAGCAAACAAGTTGACAAAGTTACCTATCTAAGCAATGCAAATATTCGAGTTTCATAGATGGTCTGATGCTCATTTCAATGCATAGAGATCTTTGTCGTCATAAGAAACTGGTAATTAAGTGAAGCACAGTGATGTCGTTCTAACGAACTTGTTCTCGGTATCCAAATTTAGGGTGAGAGGACAAAAAAGAGTGCAGTTAGCAAAATGCTGGATGTTCTAAAGACGCACAAGTGTGAAAAACGTCAATGGGGGGCGTAATTTGACCCGACGAATAAAATGAACGCACTCATAGTACTGCTATAGATTTGTTTCCTTTATTCTAAACACGAAACTCGAATTATATGCTATTTCCCTAGAAATGTTACTTTTATCCCGATAGTATGAAGAGTCAGTGCTATAAGTCGCGAAAATAACATAAGAATCCCTATATAAAAAACTCAAAATATTCGAAAGTTCAATGTTTTAAATATAAATAAATACGCAGCTATTGAAGAAAAACAATTTTGCAGTATAAAGTAAATTAAATATTGTGGCGTCTATAAAATCATACTGTTGTTGTCATAGTTAAGACAACATATGAAATTGAGATGAATGTAGAGAGTAAAAGAATGTTGCTGATCCACAAAACCAGTATAGTAATGTCCTAAAATGATGCGAGGTCCTTCATTCGTCGACCACTAGAAGAATGAGATGAGGGAGACGAAACAATGCACATATGACCACTCCAACTATCGGTCGACTATGTGAAGTTGTATTGCAATGAAATCAGCGCTATTATAATTTGATTGTCATTTTTGTATATCATCTGAATGTGTTGCAGGAAAATGCGATGTACAGACTTTTCAACAACAAAGTTGATGGAAAGTAGAAGAAGAAGCTAACAGTGCGATGATTGACACAAAGTGAAGTGAGAGATCAGCTCAGTGCAAAAGGCGTACTGCAAAGACAGGAAGCAGGCTGTGGGCACGTATTGTATGTCGGTGCTGGTATACCATAACAAGTGGGTTGTTTATCCGAGTCTAAGCAATCTGTTTAAAAGCATTTTAGCATTGGTTAAAGTTTATTGTTCATGGAATGTTACATTAATGAAAAGCTGTCCTAGGTATAAATATTACTCGTGATTTTTCCATCAAATGGTAGTTGCTAGTTGTTAAAAGATTATCATACACCCACAGATTGCACAGTTTCATTTTATACACCATTAATGCACTGGAGCACTATTATACGGTAAGAGAATAAAATAAGATTTTAAAAATAACTTTAAAATATCTCAACAATTTTCAATCGATCTACATAGTTGAAAAGTGATAAAACTTAATAGTAATATCATAGGCTTATTTCATCGTTTTGCTCTCTGCCATTGTCATCTAGACAGACAAACAAGGCTGAAGTTTAGGTTCGAAATTATGTATGTACATATACATAGTTGTGCTGTGCAAACAACTTGCTTAATGCAGCTGTTTCTTAGTTCCCACTTTATTGACTTCTCAGCAATCCCAATATTATAGTAAATTTATTTAACTTACGTTTAAAATGATTAATAGGGGAATCTTCATAAAAACTGGCACTGGTGCAGACTCCCATATATAGCAGAAGACAAACCAGATGCATCAGACACCCAGCATCGGACTGAAATATAAATGTGAGAACAATACTAAATTTACTTATACTTTAAATGAACGATTTGCGAGAAATTCGACACCGTTCAATAGAAAATTATTTTTGCTTCGCCATTATTATTTCTAGAAATTAAATCATGTTTGAGTAGATACATTATCTTCACTTTCCTAAATTACATCCACAACAATGGAAATACTATTTACATGTTCACCATGAGCAAGAAAGCGACACAAAGGCAATACAAAATAAGAAGACACGAATTGTTAACACTATTACAAAACAAGTAAGTAGTCTGACGAATGAGAGAAATGGATATAGGCGTAAACAGGAAAAAAAATAAATATAATAAAAGGAAACAAAGAGGTGAGAAAGGAAGTGGAAGAGAAGTCGTCCTACCGGCAAGGCGGCCCATAGCCAGAGAGCCACTTTGCCTTCCGGAGGCGTAAACAGAAACGTATTGTTAGCGCTTCTTTTGCCGAGATTAGCTAGGGGACGCGGCTCTAAATTGAATTCAGCCAGAGACAATAAACGACCCTATAGGGGCAGGGGGCAGCCTGAGGGGCTGATTGGAGCCCTGGGAGAATACAGGGAGAAGTTAGTATAGGTATGTCTTCAACACAACGAAAAGTGCAACTCAAAAATGCAGATCGTTGAGATGCGCTAGAAGAGTATTAGAAAACACTCACATCTTAACATAGCCATAGGACTTATAAATAAATAACTATTTAATTCAGAGTTATCAAAAATGGAGTTTGCCAGCAGTCGGTAAGAAATATTAGATTATACTCATTTTGTTGAATACAAATTTTCAGGCTTAGAAGGCTAGATGTAACACATTATAAATAAAAGAATAAAGCCTTACTTTGTACCCACTAAACAATTAGCTCAACTAAAAGCCATAAGAAATTATTATTTCATACATTTATTAGAGCAGCAAATCAAATAGATATTTGAATCACTTTTTTTTTCAATTATCTAGGTAAAATTAGTTACTGTAAAATCATTTTTGTTGCAGCGAAATCCTAAGCTCATATAACAATGGTGGGAAATTAGCTATGGGATGGTGTTTTCTATTTTTTTAATTAAGGTTCTAGGTTTTATTAGAAAATGGGAAAAATGCTAACTTCAAGAACAATGAGATTCGTTAATTATAGGTCAAATTAACTTTAATTCAGTAACAATATGAGATTACAGCTATTCATGACATTTTAGCACAAGTATAGAATAGTATAGTGGGGCAAGTGAGCTTAACAACACCGAGACCTTCCTATGTTGCTAAAAGTCCAATGCGATTAGCAACGTTCTGCCTTCTGGGTGTGAAGGTTTTGCGGTTAGTGGATGTGACTCACGAATTTCCACAGATTCAGCAATCACTAACTTCAGAAGTTCAATGTTTTCTTTAATATTAACACATTTTCATAGAATTTTTCTTTATTACCTGCTTAAAGCACTTAACATTATGCATTATCTCACAATTCCGTCTTGGGGGGTGTTAAGTGAGTTTGTCCCTAACTGCGTAACCCAATTAGGGTAATGGCCAGAAGTGAGAAGGCGGTCCAATATTTCGAATTCCCAAAGGAAAAATATGAGTTCAACGGATTGAAGGCTTAATTAGACTGAATTTCAGGCCAGAGACTCTAGCCACGGCATAAGAAATATAACCAATAATTTGTTAACGGAAATTGCTGAGATATTACAAGAAATCAAACATCTTTTGTATGCGTGTATTATTTAGAGATCTAGTTAAGAATATCAACTCCGAGAGTAGTTGATGGTGCTTATGCACTATCCCACAAAGATACAATTGCCAGATATGAGATGTTCGGCAGGACGACGATATTAAAGGAACATGTAGCTAAAAGCGGCATCCAATGGGTTAAGCTGTATAACGAAATGAATAATCATGAGTATGAGTAATGGCTGCAAGAATAAAGATGGAAAAATAATCGAGAGTAACGCCAACGTAAACAAAGACGGAATTCGTCACAAATTACCGATTTGTATAAGTTACATAATAGATACTTCTCCAGAAATTAAGCTTGCACTCGTTTAAAATTAAGTCCTTTAAATATGTTAGTTACATAAGCCTCTCAGTTGGGAAATATAAGAAGACTAAAGAGGCTAAATAAACATTTTCATTCCATCAACCTTTGATGCAGCTACCGTCGGCGAAAAGTATGTTATCCCCTGGGAAATTCACGATTTATGTCTTGAAATCCCTCAACAAAGATGAATTCCGTGTCGTTTGGAGGTCACCAATCTATTTCATCGACTCATTTAGTGTTGATAGAGGGGTTTTCACATTATCTTGTAATTTTTTTACGTGCATACTTTTCTTCTACTTTCTCTCGACTAGATTGTAATGAATATATAGGCAAAGCTCTTGCTTACAATGAAGAACTAGCATTTTAATGAAAAGATAATTTTAGCATAGAAAACATTTGATGTCAAAAGTCTTTGATAATAAAAATATGAGTCTAGAGAAGCACACAAGAGATAATCACAAGGATTTAAATCGAAATAATCTTTAAAACATACTTATAAATCCTACTACTTATTTCTTCACCAGATGATATATGGTCTTTATCTCTAGGCAAATGTAGAAGACAAACTAAAATACCCATTTTCCGGAAGTTATTCTGTTGTTGCTAAGTGGGCATATTACATCATAAAAATCAGCTATGGATGTTATGTAATTTAGTTAATAATCTAATATATGACGAATCTGCTTTTCCTAAGCCTTGGTATAAGAATATATGAAACAATAATTTGTACGGAAAAAGGTAAATGATTAAAGTTGTTTACTTAATAACATCTATTCGGTAAAATAACTAGGTGAAGCAATGAAGCGAATTATTTGTTTGGAAATTTTTCAAGTTGAGAGTAATTCCACCGTTTGGAATGAATGTAACCCTCGGGCGAAATTCCTCTTAGAGCTCAGAAGGAGCTAAACATTCTGCTTTCGCTATAGGCAGATTATTCTAGGTATTAGCATAAAATGACTTTGAATTCTTAAACACTACTGTTTTTCTACTTTGCCAGTATATTTTAACTGTGAGAAATACTCAACTATATTGTGAAGAGATTTTAACACTACTGATGGTACCTAACTTAACTATTTTTAAAAAATTCAAGTTTACCAATAAGGAAAACTAGTTTTTGATATTTTCCAATTTTTAGCTCTAAGAAATTATTAACTGATGATATTTAAAGTAATTTTTGAAAAAAAAACTTTTTATGAAGTATTTAGTGAAAGATAATTTGAAAAAGATTCACGGCTAAGCTTTTTACATAATATGCTTACTTAAAACCAGAATAACTGGAAATTAAGATGGCAAAGCAATGGTAAATTCTCACTCTTATTAATTGAGTGGTTTCAGTGTCACAGAACTTGCATAGAATAGGTGTTGGTAGCATAGAAGGACCGGCAGAAGAGTTCATTAGTTGAAGCATAGCATTAAAATAATCATTGAATACTTCTGGAAGTTAAGAAGAGTAATCAACTATTAGAAAGTATATAACTGGATAAACGAAGAGAGTGAAAATCCCGTAGAGGGAGAAATTAGGATGCATTTATGAAATATAGGAGGCCATTTTCTTCAAGTCTGAGAAAGATCTCGTTGAATGAAGTACCAGAGCGAGAACCACTTGCTGCATTTCGTAGTCTTACATCGTGTTATCGCTGCGCCCTCATCATCAATCAGCTATTTTATGCTATGAGTCAGTTGTGATAATTTTTCAACAATACATACTTCGTTGTCATCTTCAAAGCTCTTTCACTTCCTCGTTGTGTGCTAATTTAGCTTCTAGAAGCAAGAGACCTTTCAGCAGTAAATAGTTTGTTGGTACTTTGGTCCATTAAGATATGATCTAAATTACCTTCTATTTTACTTCATAATCAAATCCAATTTGTTAATATAGCAAAATCGATATAAAATACTTAAAATTAAAATTAGTTCTTCACAAAAGTTTCTAAATAACCATAGTTCATATTACTTTTAGTAGTTGCGAATAAGTGAGAAATAGACGTGATGAATAGCCTGATAATGTTTGATGAAGATTTAATTGTAATTTGTGTACAAAACTATAGAATATGAATAAACATAGTGCCATTTCTCTATAAACAATAACAAAGTGTGCGATTAGCAATGGTAGATGCAGGAAGATGGAAGTGAAGAGTGTCCTCCTCCTTAAACATTTCCCTGTTAATCCCTTAATAATATTAGGCCATTAGACAGTGCAGTCGCACACACAGCGTTCTATTTAAAATCGAGTCTGCTTACGTGCTTTTTCTAAAAATGACATGTTTGTTAGTGAGTTTTCAACTCTTTTGTGTTCCGTTTTGTAATTCGTCGTATAACATCATCATGCAACGGAGTAATATTGCGCGGAACGCGGCTGTTATTGTGTTTTAATCCCCTAATCTCTTCAGAACAACCTCGCCATCAATTATAGGATGTTTTCTGTTTATAGCAATCAATGACGTACACTACGACCCGTTCTTAACAGCGAGGCTAGTCCGAGGTACTTGAGAATTAACCAAAATATCAGCATCGCCTTACCGACGCGACTATATCTTATGAGAGTTAGATAATGAATTCAGAAAGTACTAATGCTTACCTGGCAATTTATTGCGACCTATTAGAGTAACGACGAAAGTCTCAGTTTACTCTTTACAGATAGGTAGATGAAAATATACATTGCTGGAATTAGAATGATTAGTTTGAGTGTCGACATTTGATATGGGACCCCAAATTAATTCGAGTGACTCGCCGAAAGTGATACGCTCTCTTCGTGGATATTGGCATCGGAGCGTGAGAATTGAAATAAGTGTAGGTCCGAAAACTATCGAAACAACAATTATCCATTCTATTCATTTTCTATTTTTACTTTTAAAGACAAGGCCCTTTACATAAACTTTGATAGTTTTCTTTTTCTCTTACGATCGAATTTTTGTTTTCGGTTGAAATCACTACTCTAATTAAACAGTAAATCCCCAAGAGTTTTATGAAATCCCAAAAAATCACTCGGGCTACGGCATACAGTATGAAAGGCAATCATGATTAAATTTTCAGTATCTTAAATTTTGATAAAAGTCACTACATTCTTATTTGACCTTTATTCTTTGATAAGTAGGAGAGTGGGGCGGTTCAATGAATGTGTAGAGCTGGAAATGAGTAAGTTGTATTTTTCTAATCGTTGGTATAAGTTCGATTAAACATAAACTCATATTTTGTAAATACTTTAGTGAAAATGTGATCTATAGTTTCTCCAATTAATATTTAGTGGCAAAAACTTCTCTAGAGAGTCGAAACAGTAGTCACGTAAGTCCTCGTAAAAATTATGTAGACGATTTAAAGGTTAGTTGATGTTTAGAGAACAGGGAACAGACACTGAATAAATTAATGTTTTTAAAAGGTACAGAGAACTTAGAATTAAGCATAGCCATTCAATTTAGTCTTTCGTGACCTAATGACTATTTAACTTTAACGTCCGTAGATTGACCAGACCGATATAATCACTTATTTACTACTAGAGTTATTGTTAGGATCTTAGATGCTGCTGGCTTTATAAATGACATTTAATTTAAAGAAGAAACGAGTGGGAGTCATCTTTATATGGAAATGGTTCCCATAGACGAGTGGTGTTTCGGTGGTTGCACTCTAGAGTGACGAAAGCAAATTCCTACTGTTTAAAAGTAAAGCGACTCAATAGAGTCTCTCAAAGAGTTTGTTATAATAAAAATAAGTAATTTCTTTATACTTCCATAACATTATCTGTCTCCTTGATATATCGTGAACTAAATAGAATTCTGTGATGCTGTCTGTAAAATATTTATTCCAGCTAACCAAATCTCAGAAAAAGTTATCCATAGTAAATGTATTTTTAAGCAATAGAAAACTAATGAAACATATATTATAGAGTAGTTACGTTGACAAAGAGGTGAAGATGCTTGAATAAGTTCAAGCAGATACTCTATAGAAATTTTCAAAAGATTAAGAGAATGAAAGTTAGAATGAGGTAAATAATATTTAGGTACTTATTCGAGCATCAACGTCTTCTGACTTACCAACAACATCGATCAGCAGAGATGTACAGAACAGTCTTCCACTCAATATCGATTTGAGCGATAGAAAGGATATGACATGGGAGACCCATATAATGTAAATCTCTTAAATACACACCACTTTGTGAATTCACTATGAGCTTTGGGAGTTAATTTAGTAATAATAAATAGGTACGAAAAATTTGCAATATTACTTCCAGAAAATATCGACCATTATTGAAGATTTTTCTCTTTGTTCAAATTTTCTTTATTTGTGTATTGATCTCAGCAATACTCATAAGGATTATTGACAAACAATTGTATCGGGTTAGTTAGCTAGAAAATAAAGTAAGGGGAAAAACAAGGCTCAAAAAATGTGGCACAGTTGAGTAAGCTATAGCTAATAAAAATAAAGGAAATTTTAGCCAAGTGAATGGTATTTTAATTCCACTCCGCCCATATTTGCATTCAATGAAATGGCAGTTTCTACGTCATCAGAAGAGTGTAATGAAGTCGCAAGGTGGTTAATTGTTGACAGTAAAAGAAACTTATTATAAGTTTTATCTATTCACAGATATTAATGGCTGCAAAATATGAGCCGTGTATTTTTAAATAGTACTGAGCGCGTCACATAGGGAATAAAAGACTAATGTTAAGAGTTTGTATTTGAGGACTATTCGATGAATTATATTTTTGTTGAAAATACATTAGAGGAAGTGAATTTCCTTAATCATTTTAGACAACAATATTTTTATTTAGACTGCTGATAGTCGAGAGATTTTCCATACACTCTATAGCATTGGCTTCACAATTATGTCTAGCTATCACGAACCCTCATCAGAGTGGAATTGGAGGGGCTTCAGTCGCCTTGTACGTGAACGCGTAGGTATTTTTTTTCAGATATTTGTTATAGAAGAATGATTTCTGTATAAAGCAATAATTAGCTGACATCTAGTAAACAGGACCATTGCTCATATACAGAGGGCTATAAGCCAGTAGAAAACGAGAAAGAAGTTCTTGACAACATTCTCTCAGCCATACAATTCGATTCCAACAATAAAAAATTGGGTAGGCATAAAAATATTGATAATAGTTACCCTTTTTACTTGATCGGAGTTTGTAGGAAACGTAAAAAAAAAAATTTACATTGCTGAGTTATTTTAAAACTAACTGTATTTGGTAAGAAAGTAATTCTCCACATAGAAACGAATTTCGATATCCAGAGAACAATTATGAGTAGAACATTTTGATAGAAATATATCAAGATCAAATTCAAAGTAGATAAATGATACGAGTATTTTCAGGAGCATACTCTGTGGCCACGCCAGGTGAAATGCTCACCATGATTGCATTTTTTAAAAAAGTAATTAGTCTTTCTGAATGGGAACAACTGAAATTTATTCTTCGGGATCTAGACTTGGGGAGAATGGTTATCGAACCTTCTTTGGCTCGTACCTTTAAGAATCTCGAGCTACACCTACTAACTATGGATGATTCATCGTAAGCAATCACTAAGTAATGTCTTCTTTCTTTTGAATAACTTATAGCTATTTCAGGACATGGTTATTCAACAATAAGGAGCTATCAATAAGGGAAGTGGGTTAAACTATTCTATAAGCCAGTGTAAAATTTAACAAATGAGTATAATCGCAGTGAGAAAGAAACTGAAGTAGACATTGTTTTCTACAGGTAGGCGAGGTGATCGACCGCACTGCAAGCAGAGAGGCCCTATTCCAGTTACTTAATGCTTATGCGAGAGATTATTCTGAGAGAAACAACCATTTCAATTATGTGGGTTTGGCACTACAGAAGTAACTACATGTTTTATTAATAGCTCTTATTTTTAGTTCAACAAGGCTTTAAGACAAGAAATGGAAAGTGTTTTCAAAGATGAGCCGGAATATTTTGGTTAGTGGAGCGATAACTAAATTGAATAAAATAACTAAAAATATTTATGAATAATTCTTATACACATATTTTCTAGGAAAATTCGATAAATACGATGAATGGAATAACTATCGGAACTATTCACAAGGGGACTGGCGTTCAACCACAACCCGCGAAGTTTCTGGTCTCAAAATATGCGTGGCCAACTATCCGTCACTGGGAGTGATGGCAGCTGAGACACTAAGCAAAATGAATTGTGAGATCAAGAATTTTCTCGTATAAGAGTTAAAGGTTATTGAAATAATTTGGAGAGAGATGTGGGAATAAATCGTAAAGTAAGAAATGGATTAGGTCGAGATGAGGATTAGTTTTTTTTTAGTAGAAGAGTAAGATTTGAGTTTGTAGAATTAATATTTATTGATTGCTTTTCGAGTTTTTAAACTCGATAAATTTTTTGTCTGGACGTCAATTTCGAAATGTCTCGTCCAAGCCGAGCTGCGTCAACCCAAAAGTATAATTGCAAATCTTGAACTCATCTTCGTTGACATAAACTCATTATCTAGATATGCGAAATATGCAGTGCAAACCTCACGGCGGTTATTGCATACGAAATTATTCCTCGCATCGCCGGGCCTTTGATCACGTTTCATGCATAAACATGAGTTGTAAGCTTCTTGACGAGGGTCTTTTATGTAGGCTTACGTTCTGAATAAGGAATCACGCCAATCAATTATAGTGAATAACACGTCTCCTAAAGTGTCCCACTCCATATTCTTATTATTCTTATTATTATATTTTAAAGTTTAGCAAGACTATTTATTCCTGTAGTTTGACTTTTCAGTCAATATCAAATATAGCGATGATTACGAAACTTTTGCGGAGATGAGTGCCAATTTTTGGACACATATTTATCTTGCCTTACAATATATTCATTTCCTGGTTAAAAAAAGCTCCGTGTAAGTTTCTATATTTTAGATAGGTTTTAACTATTTGCTAAATTTTGCTTATTTTGAAACTATAGAATTTCATTTATAGTCTAGATTCTCACTCTGAAGAGATGAAAGCAAGGAATTTGAAATTTAATAAGTACGATGATGTGAGCTTATCTATAATTTAGTTTGAATGTTAAACTAACGAAGAAGTAAACGAGAGCTACATATAAAGCCATAAATAGATCATAAATAGGGCTTGATCTTCTATCAAAATATATATGAATTGCTCTTTTAAGAAGTTTTCCTGGGGCGTTAATATGTTTTCAATAATTGATGCTCGGTCCCAAGAAGCAATTGTTTACACGGGAACATTAGGGTCAAGGTATTTCTTTAAAAAATTAGATTGAAATATTCCTTCCTATCATAGGACTCTTGCAATATTAATGACATGGATGGTTCAGAACTGTAAAAGTGTAAACTTGGATTACATGATGTTGAGCTTTACTATTAATTCTTGTAGATTTGGAGCATTGATAGAGGGAGGAAGTGGCTCATTCCTCAATAACCTATTTTATAATCGTCAGTTTACTTTTCCGGACGTTGGGAGACATAGTAGTGACCTCTATCCAATCATTGTCTACGAAAATCAACAGGTTTATAGTTTATATATTTCCTACATTTATTATATCATCGTAATTCTTATTTTTCTTTCTAACCAATTCTCGTAATCTTCGCAGGCTAATTATATTAGATTACGGTTAAATAAATATTAGTATATAATAATTTTTTTACGATGCACAAAATATTTTTTAATTTGCGCTCAGATTCGTTTGGCTTACACGGGTAATGGCGGGTATACGACTCAGACAGCTGCCCTCCCTCGAATGATGACCGTTTTAGCACTGAACATTTTTTTTAAACGGACTATCGAAGAAGCTGTCAGCACTCCACTCATCTATCCTGACTATGACGGAAGATTAATATCTGATGGATTTCCACTTGTTAGAGAGCCTTTGAATTATTTATTGTTAATGTTCGTAACGATGTGCACCAGAACTGGTTTTATTATAATCTCATCTTTCCTAGCTTTTAGGATTATGCAGGCATTTTAAAAATATTCAGAGAGGGGAATAATAATATTAGAAGTTCATCTGCCCAGTACCCAGGCGACTCTGTCGTGGCTATTGAGCAGCGCAAAGGTGAGTGTGGCACAATACTGTTTTGATTGATAGCTTATTTAAGTGAGCCTACTTTATTTTAATAAAAAATAAAGTGCTAATGAGTTTTAAGTTAGTAGCAAAGTACTAATTTTTCCAGTGGTTCAGTTAGACTACAGCCAAAAGTATTTTAGATTCATGCCACAAGTGCTGTTAACAATAAACTACTTAGTAGAGGTGTGCCAAAAATTGTGTTCATATCCAAAGTATTCTTATGCTTCAGTAGGTAGTCGAATGCAGCTGATGGCAGTTAACAAGAATGCGTATTCAAAGAGAAACAATGCGAATGGGATCTGAGGCAGCATGAGTTGGTCTTGCTTCCACGACGTGCTCCTCCATAGTGACCTATACTTGTATCTAATTGCATGTTTTATAAAATTATTATTACTGTCATTTAATCTTTCCAACGGTTTGTTTTCCAGTGACATTTTGCAATACAGTATACGACATATTTATATTTCTGTTATTTGAAAAAACGGTACTTGACATTTAGATCCGAATATATTATGCTATACTTAAGTATTTCACTGTGTAGTGCTAATTTGCCTTTTCACTATTCTTTTGGTCATCTTCAAACAGTTGACTGGGATGGAAAAACTGCTGCTGTATTGACGTGGTGGAGAAGCTGGAACATATTTTAGTTGTAAACCAAATTTAGTAATTCTATACTGTCCTTATTAAACAAGACTAGTGGATTCAAGGAACCACCTATCGTCTTTTGTACAATGAATTGTAGATGGAAAAAAGACATCTTTTCTATGATTTAAGTGTTACACAAATTTTCAGATTAAAATTCCGTAAACTATATTAAAACCTTTGATATACAATATTATCCAATATATGCTCACCTTCTTTCTGTATTATCCTTTTTGTTCTGCTTGGATTTCGTTGTTAAGGCTTGTCTAGTTAGTTCTTCCTGTGGAAGTATTTAGTATAACTGATAAAAGGGACGTTAATGCAAAATATCCTACCATTTTTGCTTTAATAAGTTCAATCTTTCCTAGTTCATCCTCTGGGCTCAATGGGTCCTCATAAAGTCGCATTGAGCCAAGGTTTGGAATTCTGCATCGTCTCAGGTAAGGCGATGGAGCATGGCCTGCATTATGAATATTCTCCAGAGAAGTAGTTAGAAATCACAGTATTTAGTGGCAATCAAAAGCTCCTGAGCTTGTTCACAATAAGAAGATCAATTATTTCATACTAATTTTCTGCATTAATGGCAAGAACTATGTGGCTAGCAATGTTTATTTATGAATGCTTTAAGAGAAAACGAAAAGCTGGGAAACATTTGCTTCTTGGATAAGTAGTGGACACTCCCTGTTAAACTAAGAAAGGACGAAATTTAGTACACAGAGCTTAACTGTTGGACTTTGCCATTTCGCAAGCTGCAAAATATAACAGGTGTTTTGTAGAGATTAATTTTTTCTTAATAGATTTTTTTATTATTATACTCATTTTATGGTTTGGTGAGAAATTTAACATTCGAAAAGAAGAAGGTCTTAAAAGTCATACTTTCCGTATAGCCTTAAACATTGCATTCGCTTCAATTTACAGCATTAAGTGTTAGATAAAAACTTTTGAGCAACACTGCGTAAGACAATTTTGTATTTTTCAGAAATTATTTCGTAGCTCTTGTTAGTGCACCTAAGATCGGCATTCAAAATATTTGCGCCATTTTTCGGCGCACAATCAAAAATCAAGCTTTGTTGTTTAGAATCATCAAACGATGTTTAATTGTCACGCAATCTTAGAGTTTGCCGGCTAAATATGGATTTTCGAGGCGAAGCAATAGAAGCGATTGGTCCTCTTAATATTTCAAGCGGAATATTTATAAGCAAAAAGTACTACTAGAGGTGATTTAGAAATGGTCTTTTGTTATAATAAAGTGTGTCATCTTAGTATATATAAATAGTAATTTCGTCATGACACTGTGCATAACAGTTATTTGTGTGCATAAGCCAATTAATTAGAGTAGAATTCTAAAATAATCTACCACTAGCTCCGTTACCATTTTACTACTAGCCTTACAAGACATCCGACAAAATGGCCGCTTTATTGACTTTAATTTAACTGGTTTTACACGAAATCGAGTGACTGACCTGTTGCCAGTTTGGCGTGCGACATGGCTTTGCGGAAGCACTTCTGATTTATTGATAGAGGCTGGACTAAGGCGTCGCGCAGTTATCAGAGAAAGGATCTGGCAGAAAGACGAAAAGCGGGTTGCCCGGAAGATAGAACACACGGATTCTCCAAAGAGTTCGAATGGAGGCAACAAGTGGATCCAGAAAGATATCGGAGAATGTGACATTTCAGTATAAACAATCAATAAACTACTTAAATTATGTGAAATTAATTACGGAAGTAATACTCTCTTAATATGATTAATCCAAACTAATTGTAAGATTTGAAAATTTAAAGGGTTCTGATGAAAAAGAGGTAGGCAACTCCATCAAATATATATTGCATATGAGTTGCAAGTGAAGATCATTAATTTCAGTTAGAAAATGAGGAGGCATGGCTAGTTTCAGTGTTATGGGCAAATAGCACAAAGCTAACCTCCGAAAGCTAAAAATAAAAGGCGAAGAGAAAAGATTACAGGACAATCGCCGGCCGCTATTTGCCACCAGAAAGGATTTTTCACATTAGAAAGCACGAGCACACTCATTCGAGAATGCCCGGCTATTATGTTATAATAAGGAAAAAAGTATTTATCTCGGTTATGAGGCTCTCTGGCTTTTAGAATCACATCACCAGACCGAGCATGAGAGCATCACTATTATCAACGAGCCATCTATGGTTCTTAGGAAATGGATGTGGGTTGAGCTAAATCCGATCTAATTATGTTCTGCAAAAAATCGAGTGAAACTAACTTTTCTTGATATTATATTTGTAAATGTATAAACAAGTAAAGGAGGAAAGTTGAAAAGGATGTAAGATAATTCCTAGTTTTTGAGTCAAAAAGAGGCATGCGCTTTCAAGTTTTCACCCACATATAGTATTCCCTGAAGGGAAGAACCGTTGAAAATGTTTATATATAACTTTTAATCTTTTGTACTGAAATATAATAGCAATATTTTCGATAATAGAGTCCATAAAACTAGGATTTAAGATAAATAGTGGATCAATTTATTATAAAATGGCACAAAGAAAAAACGATCGAAGGCTGTTAGGCTAACAACTGGAATATTCGCTGAGATTTACAGAGAGAATTCGTTTTCCAAAGCTTTACTATGTGAGTCCGCACAGTTTGTGAGGCTTAGGATATATGTGTAATTCTACTAAATTGCATTTAATTTCTATATTTCTAAGAATTATAGAGCATTGTGAAGAGCACAAATGTGGTTCTAAGCACTACTTCAGGGATCCATCAGTCTGATAGTTATTTGGACCAAATCTAAGGTGTAGTTGGGGTGCACCTCTGGAAGTAGATTGCTATTTAGATATATTGAAAGCATATTTTTAGAAAAAATCATAATCAACATTGAAATTCTGGTTAAGATATCAAACATACTGATTTCATCAGTTTTTTCATTTACAACAATGCAAAAAACAGTATTATAAAACGTTTTAACAGTCTCAAAAATTTCCTGATACTAATCATTAAAGAACCCACTTATTGTTTTTATTAAATAAATATTCAAATAATGTGTAAAGTTCCACTATCAACACCTCTATTCATGTGTAGTTCCTCGATAAAAAAAAAAGAGGACAAAACAGATAAATTACCGCAAAGAAACAAATAGCCTAATTATGTTTGAAGTACATCTTGTAATCAAGCAATTAATATTTTTAAATATACAAAAAGGTTCTGTGAAATTTTAAGAGAAATAACGATGTTCAACATGATTTTGTAGGAGTTTTGAGAACAAACTTATATTAATAACAACAATAAATAAATAAGACATGGCTATTTTTGGACAATAAAAGACCAGAAAAACCTATGTAGCGTCGAACTCCTACGCTCTTGTCTCATCCTCTATTCATGTGAAATAGCACTATTATCTCTTAATAGATATACATATATAATCTGCTACCGGGGAATCGACCAGTCCGGTTCTGTACATTCTTAGCATTGGTAGAACCACGCTTTGAACTCATTTCAAAGAATCAAGTGGATATTAAGCCTATGAAGATGTAGAACAAAAAGAGCGAACTGAGCATCAATTCCATGTAGGATCAATGAATAAAAGACGTCGATTACATCTTATCACAAATAAATGCCACTCCGAAATATCCAATTTTCCACTTACATCAAATCCACTGTCATATTTGAATCGACTTCTTCTATATCGATCTCAGATCCTCTAGCGAAGAGCCAAAATGTGTGCATCACTCCCTTCCCCTAAAATAACTTTTGTTGTTCCAAAAATATTCATTTGTCTAAATAAAGGAATTATTTCATTAATCGCACTTTGATTATGACTTCTCCTCTGCTTTCCGTTCTGTAGCCTGAATGCGTCGCATTAAGTAAGTTATGGGCATCCAACGAAAGATGAATGTGCGAAGCTAAAATTTACCAGATTTTGACCGCTTAAATTGAAAATTTCAATTAGATTCCAATATATAGGAAACGAAATCTATTCAATTATACCTTTTCCATTACTTTCCATTCTACTTGCTGTATTCACAGTATCTCCGAAGAGACAATATCTTGGCATAGTTAGACCTACGACACCAGCTACGACAGAACCTAGATTTATTCTCTTCATTAAAGCTATTACAAATATAAAAATCCAAGTTGTTAGCAAAATTGAGTTCAACTTGAAAAACCTGTGTGAATTCCAACTCTTATATTAATATTTTCCTTCGGTAGATGGGGTACACGAAATGACTTTAAGTTCGATATGAGTTCCAGTGATAAGTCGCATATCTCTTTAATGTGCTCTAGTCCATTCCTGTTGGGAAGCCCCGAAACACACAAATAGCCATCTCCAATAGTTTCTACCTTTAATTGCAAATGGTCAACGGCTAAATCATTACTGATTTCTTCATAACTTTTACCAACTCAAGAATGTGTAAAACTACCACCATTTCTAATTTCTAATTTAATATTTATAAAAAGCTATTTTTTGTATAAAAACTTATTTTCTAAACTTATCACCTTATACACATCATGTTTAGCAATCGTTCCATCAAAAACTGTATATAATTCATTGAGAAGGGTTACGACCTGAAATAAATAAAAAATAGAAACCATGATGATGCGTGGATGTGGCAAAAATAAAATTAGGGAGGAATGCTGTCTGACCTGCATGGGGGTGCATTTGCTAGCGAGGGTAGTGAAAGAAACTACATCCGAGAAGAATATCGTCACGCTGTCATAGCTCTCGGGTTGCACAGCTTGGCCCACTTTTAATCGCTCAGCAACTTGCCTACAGCAAATCGCATACATTAAAATGCACTGTCACACATAATTTTGAAACAGCATTATCTATTTTAAATTCTGGCAAATCAAGGTCTTTAATTTCCTTATTATTCGTCTCAACTACAGTATCACTCAAAAGTGTGTGGACGGTCAAGTTCTCACTTATAGCTCAAGCTATAGTTAATCAATTTAGTAGAAGTTTTAGTATGTAATATAAGTCTAATAACTACAAGTGGCTTAAAGTTTATGGTTTTAATTTGATTTTAATTTGACACTCTTACTTTAGAATAATGGATTAAAAGCTTGTGGATGTCGCAATTTAATACCAATAAAAAGTTTAGTAATAGAATTAATTAAAGCAATTAAGATTTAGAAAAAAGAACATTGGACAACTTGAGCTCAAATCAATTTTGAAGTCTAAAGTTAAGCACTGACCATCCACTAAATTTTGAGTGTTTGTATACCTGAGCTTTGATACTATGAAATTGTATACCACCAACTTTGGCAGCATTCTGTAGAGAAGGAGGTCACACTTTCTCTTTTCCTCCATTAACTCTTTCATTCTTTCTTGTACCTCAGTTTCCAGAGAACTTGCATAGTTTTCAAGTGTATTCATAACATGGTCCATTAGATTCTTTTTACTATAAATAATCGTCATATTGAAAGCTCAGTATAAAAAGTAATTCAATTTGTCGAGGAAGAAAAAACTGACTTGCCCCTCAGCATTGAAGCAAGAATAGTTTTTACTTGCTTCATTGGATGCCGATGCCTTGGAGTTTCTGCCCAACACTCTCGAATCATGTGAACCTGTTAGATCGGCATAATAACTCCTTTTAATTAAAAATATTGTTAAGAGGTAGTAAAAGTGATGTCACTAAGAGAACAATATGTACTAGCCAACGGAAATGTGCGTGAAAATAACAAATCCATCAGTTAAAAACCACTTAATATTAGAAAACGTACTAGAGACGGGATAATATCCATCCCTTCGGTAATTTCGATTTCTGGCCGAAAGGGGTCCATCGATGTTTTCTTCACGAGACTGATAATGTCTGTAGTTTTTATTAGCATATTAATGATTAAATAGTCCCTATTAAAGTTCTTCCGAAATTTTTTATTTAGAGTACTTGACCAAAACTATAATTTAATTTCTACCTTTGATGTTTTCTTTTCTATTATCCAGATCCCAAGCTGTCTTTTTTGTGATGAGTTCACTCGCAATTATAGCAAAACTGTAAGCTGATATTTGTTTTCTATTACTCATAGTCAGATAATAATAGCTATAAAAAGAGCAATTATTATAAGATGGCAGCATATATCTTTATTAGTGCTTTATTTTACCTATAAATATCACCTTCAGGGGTTCCCTTAGAGTTTGTTTCACCTCTTAAAATTTCAGGTGCAGTCCAAAGTAGTTCTGAAATTTAAAACAAACCACTCTCAATATGAAAATAATAATATTCTTAACGTTTACAAGATATTCGCCTAATTTTCTAAATAAATAACAGACCTTCATCCAATCTGTGTTCAACATCCTTGATATATGTAAGCCCGTAGTACGAAATTTTCACCTGCCAGCGGTCATCGACCAAACATACCTGAGTATCACATTTTCACACCACTATGAATACTTGCTAAAACAAGTAATTCTCAACTATTTGGTAAAAAAGGGATCAATTTAAGTAAATCAATTTATCACTGACTAGCATTACAAATGTCGTAATTTTACTACCTGAGATGTTAATCTGCCGTGGCATGCAAGGAACGAATCATGGATATAAAGCAGTCCCTGAATAAAGTATATTATACTTAATTAATTACGAAAACACAAATTTTACGTGCTAAATCTATAGAATACCTTTTAGAGCAAAACAATAAAAATTTTTAAAATTATGAGACAGGTTTCATTTTTTTGGAAAACACAATATAGTTAGTAATTGATAGGATCGGCATTCGGAATTTGAACACTGATTTATTGGAATCCCAGTTTTTGCGATTTTGCAAAAGCTGAGTATTTTCGATAGTCAAGGAACCCCAAGGTGCCAATTCTAATAACTAATACTCGACCAAAACCTTACCGAGGCGATATCCATCATTATTGAGTGGATGAACACAGAATCCATTGGAAGGGAGCCCTTCGTTATCACGTCCTATATTTTTCTATATTTTAAAAGTATAATATTAGTTGTTCCGTGCAATTAACTTCATTAACCTGTAATGTTCCACGACTACAGAATCTCCATAGTGAATATGTTAATGCAGAATCCATAGTTATCCCGAAAAATCTATTCAAATTGTCGTGTTCAATTTGTCTCATCTGCAAAATATTTCATATTTTCGTCCTTTTCTTAAGTTTTTTAAAACAACTTACCTTTCGAAATTCTTCGTTAACTTTCTCCTCATATCTCAGAGCTACCTTATGCTTAAAGCCCATTAGAGAATCCTTCACATAGTAGAAGTAGCACATTCTTGCGGTTTCTGCCTTCCCTTCGATAACCCTTGAATCACTGACGTGCGAAACAAATGACTGCGAAGTGACCTAAAACTTCTTCAGATATAATTAATAAATTAAATTATTATACTATGCGATTTAATAGGCTTATTATGTTGATAGCTAATGGTTTCGCATGCATGTTTCCCACTTAATGTAAACTCTCAGTTTTTTGGCTATTTTACCTTGTGCTGTACTCTTTGTAGTTCACAAATTGGAATCTTCCATAGGGCATCTTGGCGTTCCCTTTCTTTGTTCCGCGTTCTAAACACGTGTTCTTCAAAAGATTGGAAATGAACGCTACAGAGGCAATAGAATTCAATGAACGTCTGGTATTACCTTATGGCGTAGAAGATAATTAGGATAATTATGAACACAAGGAAGAAGGCGACGCAGACGGCTGCGATGACATATATTCCAAAGGTTTTCATGAAAGGTTGCGGACATGACGTTCCTTATTAGAAAATGTGTTTATTGCTAATATAGTAATGCTCGTATTTGACTCATGTGCTACTATTTTTTCTAAATGAGAACGATACTAAAGAAAGTTTGTTTATAAAAGGGATTTTTTCAGACAGTAAAAATATCTTATTTCCTTGCCATTAAGAGACGAAAGTTGTATATATGAGAAAATCAACCTTCGAACCCACACACTGGCACTGTGTTTGGCCGTTTCCCACCACTCCAAATGATGCTGTCTTCGTTGTACAGATCATATAGAGGAGTAAATGTCTGAATTTAAACTAAGTATAGTGCAAACTTCTATTTAAATAATAGTTCTAAATAACCACATTTAGTATTTTTTGACTTATTTGGTATCTTTCAGAAAACATTAAAAATAATTTTATAGATTATCCAATAGCGTTGGAATTTTTGATTGAAAACTTATTGTTTCGGCTCTAGTCAATTTAGATTAATCTGATATATAAAGCTAAGTAGATTTAATATTAGCTGCTAACCGCATTTTCTCCTCTATTGTCCATGCGTATTATTCCTAGAGTTTGTGGGTACAGGTCATTATTCAATCCAGAAAAGGAGAAGTCGGGAATACGTGCACCATCCCAGGCGATCGTCACGTTACTCATAAGGCCTTGAAATATTGCTTTAAAGCAAAATTAAATCCCGGGAGTTGCGGATGACTCAAGTTAATTTACACTTTTAACTTGTAAATATATATATATGAAATTTGTTAGAGCGTAGTAATAGAGGAGGTCGCATTTCTTTAGTTCACTATTAGGTAAGATGCTTTGCTTCTTGAAATGAATTCATTCACATATCTATAAAGGTGATGAAGTGGCTCACTACACAGGACCTCTCTTGGGTTACAAGTAATTGCAAAATCATATTTGGAATTTAATTTGCTATAAATAAAACACTTGAATTCTGGTAAAACGGGTAGTTGATGTGATTCATTCTTAAGAGCTTAACTTTCGAAAAATCATTGTAGAAAATATAATTTCAAAAAACAGTGTATAATAAACTTGTGATTTTTAACGCTTCAATTCATTAGAAAACTGATCGTTCATAATATAAATATGTATTATTATTTCTTTGTATATCAACCAACTATGACAGTGAACTGAGGTTGTGACAATACCTTCATAAGTACCAGCTGTTCTGTCAAACATCCATGCTCCGTTCCTGTACGACACGTTCTCTGCTAGCGACTTGTTCACCATAGTGGCCCAGATGATAAATGCATCATACAACTGACTGGCACTTTCAGCCATCTACCAGCAAAAATTAATTAAAATAATAAAATTTTTAATATAACCGAACCAAAAATTAGTTTACCTTCCATCCATTATCTATATTACATGCATCTCCACAAAAGAAGGGGGCTTCCTTCATTTTTTTGCTCACATTAATCGCAAAGTTTTCATACACTTGAGAAGTTTCGTTATTTTCAGCAACCTTCAACAAAATCGAATATTAACAAAGAAAATTATAGACTTTTACCGAAATGCTAGTCGTGTAGATACTAAAAAATTGATATTATAAATATCTAAAAATACTACATCGCTAAGAATGAAAGCCTTATGGAAGGCTTTGTGGGCTATAAGATCCATTCCGTCCGGGTTATCGGACTGGTCCTCCCAGACATAAGTGGTATTTTGTGAAGGAATTCCTAGAACGTAGGCTTGAAACTATTAAAAAATATATGCTGTAAATAATGAAGTAGTTGTTTTCGTTTTTCTTTTAGAAACATACGGTATCCTCTCGTCCCCAAGTCGGCAAAAATATAAACATAATCGTCTCCAAGCATATCTAGTTCGTTCGCTCTTAACATAAGGCTTCTCTTATTTTCTGGTAGGGATAAACACAATACGATTACTGAAATATTTTCTTGACTGTTTTAAAATTTTTGTGATCAAAATTGTTTTGCCTTAGTAAAATCTATCTAAAAATTTTTTTACTTTCATTAACTATTTTAGATTCATAATTTCGACTATTTAATTCAGTGTATAGTGTTAGTAAAAAAGTAATCAGTAACTTTCAGGATATTATTTTATTATCTTGTTGCTCACTTCTCGCTTTGCTTTTTACTTCTTGCAAGATTTGTGGCATATCTACCGTTGAATCTTTAAATTGTGCCTGGTAAGAAATGGTGATGTTGGGGCTTTTGTCAACTGCTTTCTGAAAGATTTGTTTCAGACAAAAGTATGTACATTAATTTCCAAAACTTAATTATTGTTGATATATTTTTATATGTAAACATAACACTATTAATATTTTACGAAAGCACTATTTCACTCATTCTCTCATGAGAGAACTATAACTGAAGAACGGATACATAGGCGAGATGCTTAGTAATATTTCGTTTCTCAGCGAATCTTATGTGAATCAAACCTGAACATCAGTCAAAAATATAGGACACTTTTGAGGATCTTCACTGGATGTGTAAATGAAAGCGAATTGATTCCAATTAAAGTGATCCATCACAGATAGAAGTGCTAAACTAAGCCTGGAACAAATGACCTTAAATTTTTTGCTTGCTGATATTTTATCTTAGTGCTATAATTTAAGTTCCGTAACAAAAGTGTTCTTTAAAATAATTAAGCAAATGAAATGATAAATGGAGTTTCGTACGTGAAGTAATTGGGGGTGAGGATGATGACCGTGGGAAAACGTGGCACATACGCGAGTTCGTTGGCTGTCGTAAATCCCCAAATATAGTGAGGCAAATTATAGTAAGCTGCCATCACCCCCACCGCAATAGCCGCTAAAAATATTTTTTCTCTTTGAATTTTTTTGAAATTGTATTGCTTGATTTGTCGGCTTAGGTAGTGCTCGGGAGAGTTAGGCTCTTTTCAAAAAAACAAACAAACCAAAAAACTGATTTCTATACTGCAGGAGCAAGTAGACTCACGGACATTGCAGGTGGGACCAAATATAATATCCACGTTATATGTGCTGATTAGTTCAAACGCCAACCCCACGGCTTCTTTCTCAATGCAGTTGTCAAATTTGACTGTGATACTGGTAAATAAGAAGCACAATTAGCTGTTGTACAAACTCAGTGTTAGTCACACAGTAGCCGAACTCTTCAAAATGCACCTACTTAAAATCGAAGTCATCTAGTAGATGCATTTCCTTAATCTTATCAATCGCTACTAGTAAAGCTCCAGCACTGCCATTGTATCCAACCCACGGTGTATACCTGATGGAAACAAAACATTGCTTATGTAATTCCTTTCTAAGGCAATAACTTCTACTTATAAGCTGCAAAAGAAGTCTTCCAAACGATTACCTTGTGTCATTAGCAACAAATAGTGCTCCAATGTGAATCGTTTTCTTGGCTGGCGGTTGAATAAATGGAGGAATCACAGGTGGTAGTTGAGGTGAAGCCTATTTTAATGCGAAAACTTAGTGCGTCGAAAGAAGTTTAAATATCTCAATTTTAGTGCGAGAACATCCGTTAGGAGATCACTAATGTTATGAATATTCGCGATTATAAATATGGGTCTTTATGTACTTATTGTTGATTTGATTCATAAACGCGTTATTACGTCTTTGTGTTGTTCCTACCAACTATTGATATTTGGCGCTTCAGATAATATTTATGTACGACAGTAGCGATTACGCTACAGAGGTAGCCTTAAAGCTGTGCAAGCAAACAAATGAATACGCTCCACTTTTACAAGATGGGCAAGGTATCAGAGAAATCACTTGTTCGACGGCGCCACATTTCAACTTTTTACGATTTCAGTTAAAAATGTGGAGTCAGCAGTGAAAAGCAACAACCCTTAGAGCATAGAAAATAGAACGCAAGTTTTATTTAATTATTAAGTAAATAAATTCCAAAGAAATATTTCCATTTTATATAAATTAAGCTATAAAACATAATTTTCTTTAGTTTCAAAGCACAATTGATAATTAGTACGTTTTTTACAAATGTGTTCATTCTTTCCAAATACTAGTATTGAATCATAAAGTTAATGAGGTTTCAGTTGCATATATTTTATTAGTAGACATAAAAACGTAAGAATATCGTTTATTTTTCTGTTTGAGTGTTCAAAATGGTATTTTGAAAAAAATCGCCTAGGTGCATAAATTCTCTGCAATGATGCCCTAATAATTAAATCAATTCCAGGTAAATAGTTTCTAAACTTATTAGTTTTAATGCCTAAGCCTATTGGTTTCTATGGTGTATAAATACAAAAAAACCTTACCTGCAAGATTTTCAGTACAGTAACTAAAAGTACAACTAGCATTGCCTTGAATATATTAAACAAAAGCATTTCCGTTGGATATATATACTTTTAAATGGTTTCTTTATGAATATTATAAGAGTTCGGCTGGAAATAAACAAACTGTAACAGGACTTATTAATATTATATGAGAAAATGAACTGAAAGGATTCGTTCTTGGGACAAAGGAAAGGGAACTTGTACGGCTAAATATCCACTGGGTTCTACTTTCAGTTATATGTGACAATGATCATCAATTTCTTCCGACTGAGATAATTTTAAAGTAAACATTGAAAACATGTTAGTGTCAACTGAAACACTTCTTTTCATTCAAATCAGAAGAGCTAGACTTAGTGTCTATATTTTTGAGTATACTAATTTAGTCATCTTTTCTCATTTCCGTACTTAGAATGGTCCTTATTGTTTTATCTCTATTATGTTTAGAAATTATACCCTATAATACGAGAAATTTCTGGAGCCCACGAAATAGTCTTCAATGTTCTAAAAAAAAGATCACAGCTGATAGCTGTTTTATCGCGACCTGTTTTTAAAAGGCTTGCAAGCCTATATCCAATTTCATCTTTATTTAGAACAAAAACCTGATCTCTGTTGAATCTTCAGTTTAAAATAAGCAAACAGAGATTTGCCAAAAATCATAATCTCAAATTTTTAGCCATTTTAATTTTAATTTTTAGTTTGTAATATTTTTTTACAGTTAGATAATAATAATTCCCAGTTCGAAAAGTTAACAGGCTTTATATAGAAATTTTGAAGTGATGCATATATTGGAGTGCAGGTAAAGATAAATAAATAATTTTTATCGATTATCAACTAAAATATAATCATAATAACTATTTTTAAATTTGATATCTATATTTTAATGTCCCAGATAGCTAAAGTATTTGAGCTGTAATAATTATTACCAGTTCTTAAAATTTGAATGAATTAATTTGATCCTTCGATGCGTAAGTAATTTCGGAGCACGACGACAAAATAGTAGCCAATTCTCAGTTAAACTACTATTTCATTTTCTAGCCGTTCCTGTGTATTTTTTATCGAAGTTCCCTTACTCTGTCGTAGTTAGCATGGGAAATGTTAGATTCTCGTGTAGGTAGGTATATTTGCTCGGCTCCTATGAACATATTTTCACAAATCGAATTGTTTTTTTTTGGAAAATTCACATCCTTCAGTGCACTGCTCAGTGACTACAGCAGCGGTACTAGGCATTGTAGAGCTCCGTAGTACATCACTTCCTAGAATACGATATTCGGTTAGTTGCACTTTTGAAATATTTGTCCTCTGCTTCCACATTTTTCCACTATAGCAGTTACTGATAGGAGAAGCCACATTAGCTCTTGATTCCGCAACTATTGCGCTTATTTCAGTTGAAATTTATAAATAAATATTCCTCACATTTATTTGTAATAAGATAAATACAGGAACATCTTCTACTCCTTTAAATAAGTAAAGCATTATATTTTAAATTTCCAAAAGACACTTATAGTCAATTAATTAGGCTTAACTTTATTCATATAATATATTGTTTGTAGAAAATGTATTTCTGCATATACATGGGATTATTTGACAACTTTAGATCTTCAATTGTTCTGTAAAGCAGCAATGTACTTGAACGGAATTTGGTAGGAATGGCTGGCTACTGTGGCACTACATATGAAAAATAGTGGTTCTTTGACATTGAGAAGCGTTTGGTTCATCTACACTAATTTAAGTCCATGACTCGTCCCTATTTCCCTCAGTAATATGAATGTTCCTCCAGAATAAAATTGGTAGTGAAGCATGTCGTTGACTACTAATTATAGCCAGGTTGATGACGCAATTCAAAGCGATTTCACACACTCCCTGATGCAGCGATTAACTGACTGGCACAAACAGGAAATAGTAGTGGTAGAGGACATGATCGGAGTGGGAAGTTCGGGATTTGAAGAGCAAGCTGTGAGCACCATATCGAAGGAGATCTTCCTCATTAAGCTGATGAACGCCGTCCACCATCCATCAAATTCCCTCATATCAAACTTGCAATGCTCAATTTTGCTAAATATTTTTTTAAAAAAAGGAGAAAAAGATGAACTCTGAAAATCATATCCTTCCTCATTCTCAGCAGCATATTCAATAATAAGAAACTTGAGCATGTTGCAGATTTATTCTTAAAATGAAATTTATTTTAGCTATGTTGCTCAATTTTATTCTTAGTGTAGTTCATTTCAATGGAATGTAATATGCATGCTATACAATAAATATTCTCATCTAACAAAGCCTGTTTCCAAATCTGGCTAAATTTAAACTTTGAGCATTTCGTGAGAAGTTATTGAAAACAGATTTAGGTAATTTCTATTGCAGCTAATTACCATATCTGACCAGAGTTCATAGTTTTTAAACGCTGAAAAACAGCCTGGAAAGAACATTATTCGTTTTCAATGCTGTCTAATGTCCAGGTACTGAAAAAGCAGTGGTAGGTGGAAATTGAGTACACCAACTTCCTACACATTTAGCCTAATGTTTAATCCGGTTATGAAAATCCTGGTTTGTGTGAACCTATCAGAAGCGTTTCTCGTCTAGTACTCATTGCATTTTTATAATAAAGTATATATATATATATATATATATATACATACATATATACACATTTAACTTAACTATGCGCAGAAGTATTTAGAGCACGCAATTTATCTGCTAAATTTAATTATCAACGAATGGGACAACTTAGACCTGCCATAGTTGCAACAGCTTTCCTTCCCCTAGGAATCAATTGTTATTTATGGTGACGCATCATTTCGCTTGATTAGTATAGCGTAAATTGTATGGGATGTTGAGTAGCATTGTTAAGTCCCCACCAGGATAGTACTGTTGTCAGCATGCTCCACTTTTTCTGTCTTATCTCTGACATTCTCTATTTTTGCCCTTTATATGGAATCACTCTCAAAAATGTTTTTTTTTCACATTTATCACTGGGCTTCTTTTATCCAAATTTCTACTGTGTAGACCAAAATTTTCCTTAATCATCTTATTCTCATAAAAAAAATATGTAATCAGGTATATTTTGGTCGTCCTGCTGACGGCGAGTCGGAAATGTCACTTTGCACAGAGGCAATAGGGACAATGGTAACACGAAATCAAGACCAGACAGGCATAATTTGCTTTCCTCAATAATGCCATTCAATCTTTTGAAATGTTTTATTCTTCATATAAATGTATTAATTTCTTAACTGGAATGTAAATAACAGCTTCTTCAAATTCCGTGTTGTTCGGTTATCTGGGTTTGGGCGTGCTGCAGAAACTTTTAAATGTCCGCTTTACTACATAGCAAATAGATCCTTCAGTGAAAGCTATGGTGCTTTCGAAAATCTTAAGTGGGAAACTAGAAATATGTGAACAAATGAAATTACAATAATTTAAAAAAGATTTTCTAATATTGCAAACTGCTTAAAATAAGACGTCTTTTTTATTTGTTTACTTACAAAATATCTATTACTGACCAAATATCTGTCATTTTCTATTCTTATCTTATTTTTCCAGTACGAAATCGTTGTTTCCTGTGTCCTACATTTCCTTGTGCTTTATAATCTGTACTTTTCTACTTGAAATAGTTGATATATGAGCTGCTTGAACATGTGAATTACACTGTTCCTTATCTGCATCCTCATCTTTTATTCTTCTTTTACCCTATGCATCATCTGTCTTATCCCTCTATCCTTCCTACCTCGATTCACATGGGCTCTCATCGATCCGGCTGTCTCCGCGCGCTCTGTGTACAATTATAACAATTTCTGAACCATACTTAAAATAAGTGGAACAGCTTTTCTTATGTCGGTCAATCCACTCAGTCAACACCCAACTTTCTATGTTACTGCTACAGTAATATGTCTTTTAACATCTGAATGCGTTAAGCACAATTCTATCCCACACTTGGCACTATTATCATTTATGTAATCATTTTTATAACGATTCTAATATATATATATATATATATATATATATATATATACATAGAATAATTGTAATTCTTTTTTAAATCCTAAAAAAGAAAAGATGAAAACGTTTGCGAAACAATGAGAAATGTGACAAAATATTTGTAAGTTCTCCGAATGTATTGAAATCACACGAGAAAGGTGCTTTGTCCCAATGTATTTTATACACTTGCATTATCTCCAGAAATAATATAGTAATGAGTCAAAAGTAACAAAATATTTTGGGAAACCAGTCACTTCATGATTACAGGAAAATGTTAACTCTTATTTCGAACGCTTTATTATAGATATTGATTCTCTTCACAACCAAATCATAATTTTTTTTACAATTCTCGTAATTTATTCAAAAATATTAAGGCATTACGAGTCAAATAAATAGAAACACTTTATAATGAGAAGCGTATGATCCAAAAATTATCGTTATAAATTAGAGATTTTAAATTTCTACTAATTTATTTTCTATTTTAATGTTTAGTTCCATACCCTTGTACTTCCTCAAGCACAACAAACATTGAAATACTTCACTCTGTTTACTGTCAACTTAAATAGTTTATTTCATAGCAGCGCTATGTAGATTTCATTTCAGAGAGTCATTTCGACGAGTTTGAAAGTCTAAAATTGGGGAACTAGCTGTTTACCACAAATAGTCCTGTTGAGAATCAGAACAAATACTTAAACCTAGCTTGTGAAGCTCTTTTTACCCACTTTCGTAAACCAAAGTGGTGTTTTTCTTATGTCAAAAAAAAACTTTAATCCAAATAGCGGATAGAAAGTTTATCACAGAAATTAGAGTGATCTTTCATTTTTTGCTAAATATACTTCACCTTATTTATTTACACAATATCAAGTTGAGAACAATTTTTGCTTCTTAAGCGAGGATTTTTCCATCTTCAGTAGTCCCATCAAGTCCGAGCTCTGCAAAATGTTTCCTGATTTGATTGACGATAGAATGACAAACGCCATGATTTTAACGCAAAGCACACTTCGTAAGTTGACGTTGAGATAATCAAATGACTGAATTGTGGTTGTTGATCACGAGGAGAAAAGTTTCATTTGAATACTAGTTTATAAGTCAGCTTTAATGCTTTATACTACAAATCAAAATTTTGAATTATTCTGCATTAAACGAATCTAATGGCAGATTACCAAAATAAATCAGTGTCAGTGAAAACTGTTTTTCTTGAAATAAGGCCCCTAGATGACAAGATTGCCATCATGCATGGGTTCTGACAAACTGTCTACTTACTGGAAACCACTTGGAATTCTTTTGTTTACTCTGACATGGCAGCTTAATTCATAAGTATCTATATCTGGAAGACATTAGTATTGAATTAGGTGAAAGATTAGAGCCAATCAAATAATATAAGACCGAAATATCGCAATGATAGGCACTGGAAATACGTTTCTTCTTGCTTTCTAAACTTTAAATATTTTGCAACTTAATATTGCGGATTTTTCTGTAACAACAACTGGTCAACATCATTTACTAAAAACTGGGTAGGATTCAAATGTGAACTGTGTGTTTATAGAAGTCAGGAACCATCGGTGGATTCTGATATGTTATCAATGATGACTGTCTTTTGTTTTTGCTGAAATCCATTCAAAACAGTCGAACCTTGTCAAGGGCGGGTTGAATTTATTATTTGCCGTTTTGGGCGCTGGAGGACGCAATCAATTCGTCTGGATGCACAATTCCAATGCTAGGCTCACAAAAGTCTTTGGATTTAATATATTAAGTTCATCTAATGGCTTCTTTCTACAAAGGTGGTTTTGTTTTTTGAAGAGCAGCATTATTTTCGTCGGTTTTCATGTTATTCATTGGTGATTAAGAAGGCACTTACATTTAGATAATACTAAATTATAATATTCAAGGTACTCTGCCATTATTGTCTCTCAGTGAAAACACAGTATTAAAATTTGTATTAGAATTATATCATGCGTCAATGTAAACGAGATAATATATTAATTCAGAAGCTACACATTTTTGCCCGTCGAGGAGTCATGTTTGTTTCTACGTGTTTTGCTATTTTCTCAATGGCTCCTCCGCCCTCGCTTTTATTTGCTGTTTATTCCCCGTTGCCACATAATGCCAGCTGATTTGAGGCGCCCAGTCACGGCCGGACGAGGTTTTCTGTCGATCTACAACCTGATGGCTATTATTATTATCGTCCTCTTACATTGGTCACAAAACTAACGCCCACAACTTGAGTTTCAAACGAATTTTTTTGTGAACTTGCCATTAATAATTATTATACATCAATCTTACCTGGAGAACTTATCTTTAACATAAAATGAGATTCACAGGGATGTCTTAACTAGCATTTTTTGTTTTAAGAACTTAATCGGAATTAGAAGGATTTCGAGATACTTCTTTTGGGTCCATTATATGAATGAAGATATAAATTTCGTATTTCGCCTAGACAAATGCATAACTATCTTACGCTTTATCAGACTAATCTCATGTCATTTCTGTCTATCCATATTATCCTCAATGCCTTTTCCATTAATCTCGGATAATCCACTAATATATTAATCAGATCCAGATTTTCATTGTTCTTCTTCCTCTTAGACACTTTCCGTGTATATCAAGCCATATTTATGTGCTGATTTATATAAAACATCTACATCTTTGAAACTCACAACTCTTCTGTTCTATTAAATCGATGTCATGAAGTGTGCTTCATAACTTCACGTTAGACTACAACATGAGTCTTGTCTGCTTACTATACAAAAATCAGCAAAATAATCTATGAGCTCAAAGGACTGCTTCTCTCAATTTATTGACTTTTATCAAGAGATATTTTTGAGTGGCTATTCGTCTCCAACTATCGCAGATTGTTGAATCATAAGCGAAAAAAATAAAGGTTTTCGACAGCATTGTGCTGCGAAAGCATTAAAGTATTATTGTTAATACTAACTAGAGAAAGATTTGAAGAAGACGAAATAATCCCTCTCTACTCATTTCTTACTATATTTTGGTTTAAAAATAGAACAGAATATAGGAAACGTAAGGATTTTAAATTTCACTCAAATGAAGATTACTAGAGACTTCAGTTTAAGAGCGTTTTGTACAAATCTATTCTTTATAGGATTTACATCCCGTTTTGAAAGCGAAATCAAAGAATCTGAAGTGTTACGTTCAATTCATAACAACGAGTGCCATCAAAAGAAGTTCCGTTTCCGTTATCTTGCGTTTCCAATCTCATATCAAAAAGTGAAGTGATGTAGTTATAGAACTGGAACCTATGTGCGTAATAGAAATACAAATAAGCATAGATTTATGAAAATCAAAATATCCTATTTTATATTTGATAGTTTATTATCCTAAGCCTATACGGTTTGTTTCTGATTGACATAATCTTTTGAAAAATGATTTGTGCGTCATAAATCAAGCATATCATATTACTAAAAGTAGACTCCATCATGAATAAATAACCACTAATGTATCTTATCCGAAGTTTAAAAATTTAGAGTTTTATGCTTTCATTTTCCTGTTTACACTATTTATTTAGAATTTATACTCGATAAGCTTAAGTATTTGATGAACAGATGACGGCGTCAGGAAGTTTCTAACACATTTCACCTTTTAAGGTTCTTTGCACTCGCGCGAAACTTGCATCGAATGCTTTTGCAATTAGCTGAACAGCATCTCAAAAATGAGCATACTAAATTAAGCTGAGTTGTGTCATGACATATTAGACATATTTGCAACGACACTCCACCCAGCTCTACCTCTT
This sequence comes from Heterorhabditis indica, assembly GCA_020740425.3. NCBI lineage: Eukaryota > Metazoa > Nematoda > Chromadorea > Rhabditida > Heterorhabditidae > Heterorhabditis > Heterorhabditis indica. The sequence continues at coordinate 142,964 of JAJAVP010000037.1, forward strand.
TTCTCCTTTGTAGCGATACTGAAATATTATTAATTTTCGTGAAATTAGTAATCTTATTTGCAAGGAAGTATTAATTTTCATTTATTCGTATTTAGCCTGTCTAATATTGCAATGCAACACCTATAGTTACACTGATATTTTTGCTAAAGTCTCAGTGCGAATCAAATAAATATATTTATATTATTATCTCTATCAATTTTCCTCAATTACAACATTATCCCATCTATTTCCTTATCATAATAATCACCAGTCTTGTCTTTTGATAAATAACTATCAATGGACTTCTTTCTAGTGACAACTACTCATTAGCTATGCGATTCCGAGCCAAGTTTCCACTTACATCGGCGTCCGCTTAACATGTTTTGCGTCGCATTTTCCTCTTTTATGAAGTTCCACGAAACGTACTGTAGTAACATAATCTATTTGTATTCCATGCTTCTCACATTTTCTTATCAATTATGTTCAGAATGTCGTATTAAATGCTTTTAGTCTGTGATGCTTGGCCTACACAGTATGTGGCAAAATGCATTTAATAGACAAAGGATAAATATTAAGCGGGAATATTATTGTTAGTTCAGCTCGCACGATAAGAGTTGTTGATGGAAGTAGTGCTGTGTTCATCAACCGTATTCACTCAGTTTTGCTCAAAACTGGCACGCTCTTAAGACCATCACTTATTATTAGCTAAAAATATTATGGAACAGAAATGTGCCCGAGATTAAGAAAAACTGATAGTTAAGAAAAAACCAGCACTTAAAATTCAAACATATAATCGGTAGGTTTTATATCTCTGTTTACTCCACGCGAAATACTCCTAACTAGTGGTATTCACAATCACAAATAGATCACAACCCGAACGTGTTCTCAAAGACTTTGATTTTAATTCGATAACATTTTTCAAAGTGGTTAGTTACTTTTGTCGAGCTTTCTCCTCACATTTACTATTTCTACTTCGCCTTCTACTATAATGCAGTTCTCTTTCTGCTCTTTCGTTGTGAATAAATAAATCTATTTCTCTGAGATACGTCGTTTATTTGCAACTCATTCTTCTTCACAACTACTTATATTCACTTTCTAACGTTTTGCTTTGCTAAGCATTGCGAATATTGGTAAGCTACTTTTGTTGTGGAGTAATATTATGGGAATGTTACAACATCATCTGGGAGAAATAAAACGTATGTTAGTATCATTTCTCTTCGAGACCACCGCAGTTATAGCACTGACATCATAATGTGGTCACGAAATATCAAATCCAAATGGTTAGTGGTATTGTTTAATGGTCTCTAGATTTCTCTTCAATGGTCCTCCTACTAATTCTATTGTTTTATTATTGTTCTCTTTCTGATAATAGATTTCAGAAATGTGGATTCTATTTTTATCTTACTTCGTACTCTTCAGGCATTCATTGGTAGTTAGCATTATGAGTACTTTGTGGCAGAATTTTATTTATAATAATCTTATTATAATATGGGTATTATCTGGAGTCTGTTTAATTCCACAAATAAACGACTATTTAATGTAATATATTTTTCATTGGTACTTCTTCAATTTCTACCATCGGATAAAAAAAGCAGTGCTTCTCGTAACTTCAGAAGCGCGCTTATGGTCAGTAATTAGCGAAATAACAACAATAACGCCTAATTATATTTATAAAATGGTTTCCTATTCTCAACAAATTAATATTGTTAAACCTACAAACCCTCTAAGCTATTTCCTAGAGTCCTACTTTTCTTCTTCGTCAAGCCTAAAATTTGTGTCCTGAAGAGTAACAAAGCATGCCTAATAGTATAAGAAAGGCTCAAGTGACCAGTACTCCTAAGTGTTTGGTGGTAAAATGTAGTTGTGGAGATACATATTAGCATAAGTATTTTGGTCTAAAATTTTACAGTGTGATTAATAAAAGTACATTTTTAGCCATCTATATTATCCTATCGTTCAAGAATTGAATTTGTGCAAAATGATTCCAACATATTTCAGCTTTCGCTAGTTTTTAAACTTTCACTACAATAGGACTTCTATTTCTTACTGTAATATATTATTTATACAATATTGTAAAGCAAAAGCATGTGCAGAACGTTCGCCAGGCGCATTGATGCTAGATATTAATCGGCACACGGGTGCAGAACATGTCAGTTCTACCGATAGATCTGTTGCAGAAGTCATACTTGGGAATATTATATTAATACTTGTTCCAAATTAAACAGCTAAATGTTAGATAGAAATTCTTCAGATTTTTCAATCTCCGAATAACAATGGAGATAATTAGTAGTACGAAGTTTTAACGTCCCACTTTATCTATACATCTCTATATACGAAGTCCGACAATGCATTTCTGATGTTGAAGAAAACTATTCTTAAATATACGTAAACTATTATTATATGCATTTTTTAAAAAATTAATACAAGCATTTTTACCTTACAAAAGCGGAAATCTTTATTTAACTGAATTGGAGACTGGAAATTGGATAGGTGAAAAATAGTGATATGCGACATGAGTAACATGTAGATCTGCTCGAATAACCGTTTTAATTAGTTTGTTTAGCTAGCACTCATGGCTCTTTTCTATTCGCTTCATTTGATATTAATACCTGACACCAAAACAAAGCTGTTCCGCTCCGTTCTATTCCACTAGATGATCCCAAAAATGCGAGATAAAGTAAGAACTTCAGTTTTGCTGAAGGCTGCAGCTATATATTTGCTCCAATGACCATCAAATCGAATGATGTTGCGCTCTCTAATAACAAGAAATTCTGTGTAAGTAGCATTTGATGGCAGTCGCAAAGATCATCGATTATTTGTAAATAACAAACAACACTTTTATGAAGTTTTGCATCGATTTAATCGTTGAGTTAACAAGCCGTGGCTGTGCACTGGGCGCATCTAATAGCTGTTTACCACAGCCTATTGATCCTTCAGTCTGTCATTATGAACTCGACTTCATGAGTTGAGTCTCCAATTCGCCACTTTCTCAATATCCTGGTCATTGCAAAAATGCTGCTACTCTTAATGTTCAACACCAACTGAAAGTTTCGATCTAACTTTGGTGTCTTTTTATGCACACCTATTTAGAGGTCATGTTAACAGTCTTTTGCTATACAGGCTAACCCCTACACGACCATAGGTTGGATTCTTCCATTTCATTATTTATAACTGTTCCTTTATTTGACTGTGCATCACCTATCCAAATATCTTATCTCTGCTTTAGATTACTCAACTTTTTTTCTTTGTACTTTGAATGTTTTACTATTTGCTAAAAAAATAGGTCAAACAGTTATGTGCCATATACTTCATCGTTATTTCATGTACTTAAAATACAACTTCACATAGAATATGAGAAATACTTGTAAATATCATCAAAAGTTAAGATTTCGTATATACAATATTGCTGATTTCTCCCACCAACTACGTTCAATTGGGAAGAATTCAATAGGTTTTTCGAAAGAGGAACGTTGACTTCTGTTTCGTGCTGACATCATAGATAAATGTAGAATTGTACAATGGCCTGCGTGAATCCAATTCCATTTCGTTGTCGCTGAAGAATCACAACGGTATTTGTAGAAACGTGGAACAACAAAATTCACTTTCTTAATAGACGAATCCATTAGTGTTTCATGGGAAACTAATTTTATCCTCAAAATTAATAAAATATTAAACAACGGAAAATTTCAATGCAAATCAAGTTTTAAGTAACACATGTGAAATTGAAAAAGGCTTTAGCTGTAGTTTATGAGTGACATCACAGTGTTTTTCACAAAGACTAGGATTAAATTAGTTTGACCAGAAGTATAAATTTAAGGTTAGTTTAATATTTTAGAAAAACTTAGAGATGAGAATAATTGCTTAGCTAAACTTCATATGTACTTAGTCCTCCAACAACTCAGTTCTGAAGACCACCAAATTGATTACGCCTACACATTCGGCAATAATTCACTTTATTTCTCAGAAAGTTATAAACACCAGTTCTAAACTTAATTAATGCTGCGTTTTTTAGCCTAGTTAAAAATAAACTAAATTAGTGTGACCTAAAAATATTTCAGTGCTACTGTTAATACTCATTTTACAACTCACTGTGAAGCCAAGTGATTCTATCTCTTATTTAGATAAGATGCTCTGAGAAGTTATTGTACCAACAACACGCATCCCATCGGTAGGAAATTATCGCAAATGTCATTTTAAATGTTTTGTTAGGAACACTATCTGTCTGTGATAATGTTTGGTCAACTTTCCATACCTACTGTCACGTTTTATTTGTTTTTCCTGGTGACGTAAATTTCAGTAGTTCTCTGAATTCTGTTTCTAAATAGATTAAAAGAAAACAAAAACATGTTGATTTCTTTAAATCAACTTAAATAACAAGTGCAGTGACGTTGTATATATTTGTTTGATAGAAGAGGTTGCAACTGAAAGAGAATCCCAGAATGTTATGATTTAGAAGCATATCAATGAATGAAACTTAATTGTCGTTGGTGGTACAGTTTGAACAACTGAAGTAGTCACCAGTAGATGAGCTGTTAAAATATCACCTTGTATTCTTGTACTTATTTCTTGTCATCGACGAATCATCCTAAGCGAATTTGTACTCCATGACTCCTTTATGCTCTTGTAATTTTTCCCATACTTTTTCACCTGCTCCAGTCATTCCAAGACTTCCTTTGAACTTTAAGACATTTGTAACTAAAATATGTTCTTATATTACTATTACCACTTTATGCATTCAAATATAATTTTTTCACTTAAAGATTAGTACAATTCAATTTGTACTTAACTAGCAAGCATATAAATTTCGCAAATTTCAGGTTTCTTTTCCACATTTTCATTACACAGCCACAATAAAATTTTAGGAGGCAATTTTCGAGGTTAGTTATTGTAAACAAATGGTTTACAATGTTTTCAATACAATTATTCTAATTATACTGTTGTTAAATTGGTTTACAATTCAAGGCATTGAGTTAAATATTTATTTGATTGAGATAAACTACAGATTTAAAGTCGAAATAAATAAAGACTTTCAAACCATACATAAGAGTACATTCATATGTTAAGTGTGTATAACGTATTATAGAATGGCAGTGTTCAAGAAGTTAAAGAAAAGCAAGGAGAAAGGTGCACCACTTCCAGAACCAGAACCTGTCAAACAGCTTGACAAAAGAGTAGGAATGGAAACGTATAGGTGAAGATGAGAGTACTTTTTAGCGAAATCCAAAGTGTTGAAATTAATCGTACTTAATCTAGTTATTAAAAGATCAACTACTTCATAATAACACCAGTAATTGTTGTGAATCAATAGTTTTAATATGAAAGGTGATTTACTAAAATTAAAGATGTTTCGAATAACAATAATATGAGTTTTGAGGGATTTTTTCACATTGAAGAACTACTGGAAAGCAATTGACCGAAAAAGACAAGATGCTGGACAAATATTCTTCAGCAGGTAATCACGCTTGTTCTTTAAATTGTTTTTCGTAGTTTTTGAATTCAATCAGATCCTCCTTAACTAAATTTATTTGCTGAAATTTGCAAGATATCGCTATACGAGTCATGCTCAGTTGCTTTTCCCGATGTGTGGTGCCTTCAGTTGAGCATCAAAGAATATGATAACACAAATGCGTAAGCAAGCTCATGAGAATTACCGCACAAAATTACTGCTTTCTTTTTTCGTACCTGGAATTGAGTTAGCGAACAAAATCCAGACCTACATCCAACAAAACCAGATATGAAAGTTATCAAGATACACGTACAATTCTCTTTTCCGGTTTATAGAACGATTAAGTCGTATTTTCGAAAATAGTACTTATCAAAGCGGCTATAACTCGAAATATAATGACATTACCTTATGGCCTCCAATCTTATTTTCGGAATAATTTCCTACTAGAAAGCCAACTCTAAATTGCTTCGAAATTTCTGCATATCGGCGCGAAATAAAATGTGATTCTTTTGCGACGTTTTTCTTCGGGTTTCCTAGCAATGAGCCGTTGCAATCAACTGTCTATGGGCGTGGTCACTTGAGAGCAGCTCGTTCGAAATACGTTCCAATCGAGGATTCCCTCTAGCCTCAAGGGATTACTGTGGCTCAGTGAAGATTTCCGATACTGTAGTATATACTATAGATTCAAACTTGTTCCTTTTACGTCGACTTCCAAACCGCTAGTCACCATTAAGTTCTTTCAAACACTGATGGGATCTGGGTCTAGTGCGGCGGCTAAACAGTCCGCTCCACCACCCCCTCCAAAAGGAGATGTAGAGATCCCTGCTGCAGAAGCTCCCACTGTCGACTCCCGATTACCATATCCTAACTTCCGAGAACTATTTACTTTAAAGAACTACTGGAAAACAGTACGACGGAATGATAAAGATTGTGGAAAGATGCTACTGGCAAAGTAAGAATTTAGATTTATTATATACTAAAACTTCTTAAAAATATCAAAAATCGTGTATTTTTGAGAATTTTTTACTATGTTCTAACTTGGAACACGTCAAGGGGAAAAAGAAGAACTCCTAATTACATTCATCATCTTTATCACGTACAGATAATTTTATTAAATGTAATTACTCCACTGTGTTCTAATGCAAAGATCTAAGTAGCAAAAACCTGAAACTGCAACTAATATCTTCCTATGAAAGTCTGAAAGTTGTCCTTCCTCTTTTTCTTTTGATAACTCCATTTCCTTTATATTCCCCTTTAAAGTACTAATATGAATAACGAAACCCGAGATAATTTACTTTTCTATTACTGCTAATCTTTCGTCATCGTGTATCATTTCAACATAATAGTTCTTAAATCACACGATGTCAATTACTGTTTCGGAAAGATTTTTACTGTTCTCAGAAGAAGAAAAAGTGAACAAAATAAACTACACTGAAAAATCTCTAGAAATCTAACGTCTACATTTTATAGACTTGTAAATATAATTCATTTTAGATAAGCTAAACCTATTTCACAGCTAAGAATAATTTATAGCATTTATTTAAGTATTAAACGCATTTTGCATCATGTTTCTTTCAGTGGTCTTTAACTGAACCGTCTGTAGGAAATTCATTACCGAGCGTAAATAGAACTTAAGCAATTAGAAAAATTTGAATAAATGAGCATTCACACTTTGACTCGAATGTTTGTAAATTAATTTCAGGTACCTGAACCAACATCCTGAAAACAAGAGTTTATACGCCAAACTAAAAAATATTGATGGCGCCACAGTCGACATGTCTTGCAGTGATCCAGGATTTGAAGCTGTCGCAGCCACTTATTTGAAGGTATGTTTTTGTATGTTTCAAACCACAAAGTGTTTTGAGTCACCAAAGAAAAAATTGTATCTTGATATTAAATTAAAAGTATACTTACAAAATTTCTCGATATCTCACTCCCTCAAAATAATGACTTTTAATCTTTGTATATTCACATAATAAGATGCTTGTTTCGAACATCGAAACTCCTTCCAAAATATGATAGTGGTCGGTGGCCGGCAATAGCGAAGCGAATTTACTGTTTAATAATTTTAAACTGTCAAGTTATAACTAGTTTTCCGCTATTTGTGTTTGCTATTATTTCTGCTACTATATTTGTACTTTTAAGTATCATGGATTAAGTGGAATTAAATATGGTGTTGTCTCCAAAGGGCTTTTTTAAATATACTTCGCTAATAATGGATAAATTGAAAGTTGTTGAAACTGAATTTAAAAACTTGGTACAACTTTACACAAAAAACCAAATCAGAACGGTTATTAATTACAATTTTCCGGTTTTTTCCACTGCAGGTTGCTAACCAACGGGACAGAGCACTAATTATAATGTAGTACTATAGCTTAAATTTTGACAATATGCGTTCCATCCTTAATGAACTCTTGATCTATCGTGGTCTCGGAGCAAGCAAAAAACATTACAATAGCAGATAAATACCTCTATTTTATTTAGGTTTTTGATGACGTAATCAACGCTGTTGAAGAAAAGCCTGGTGATGTTCAGAGTGCGTGCGATAGACTGTCAGCAGTCGGGAAAATGCATCGGACTAAGGTCACACTATATTTCATGTTTTCTCAGAACCGAGCTTTCATACCACTTTCTCTTATCATAATTATCACCTTGTATCCATATTTACTAATCATAAATAACGAACCACTCTTAGTTATAATAAACACGATGATACTTAACTATCTTTTAAAGTATTTACTCTATAAACAATAGACTAGATAATCCTTCAGATTAAGGATATATATAACAGCACAGAGTAATGTATTTTTTAAGTAGCTTCTCATTATTAACGGTGTCTTCAGGTATCCAGTATGCAGAGTTCTGCATTTCAAGAGATGGAGGAGCCATTCCTTCATATGGTCAAGGAAGTCTTACAAGACCGATTTAATGAGAAAGCTGAAACGTTATTTCGAAAATTCTTCCAATTTTGTTTAAAATATCTTCTAGAGGGTTTCAGTGGCTAACGGTCATGGTGTGCCATTTCTTCTGTTGAGTGTAGTCACATAAATTTTCAACACACCATTAAAGATTTTTTGAGGGAATTGAACAATTTCCTACTAGATTACCAATGATAGGAATGCATTATTTCGCCAATCACAAAATGTTTGTGATTGAAGATCAAACATTTCACGAATTTTGTTCGTGCTGATAGCTGCTAGTACCTCGTTTCTATTGGATCTCAAATAGCCGGCATAATTTTTCTTCAGCATTGAATGGTAATATTGTGATCTTTAACCGTTGCATTGTATCAATTTATCCGCCGCTGCAGAAATCCCGGAATAATGTCGCTTCCCGCTTTCTAGTCTAGGCATCGTAATCACCGATAAACATCATTTATAACAATTTCCTATTATAGCTGGTCTCTTGCACATTTGGTTAAAGAGCCTCCCCTCTCTGGATATTTTGATACAATACTCACTGAAATGCTCAATGTTAAGTTCTTGTTCAATGTCTTCATAAAAAATGTAATTTCTGCGTTTCTATGCAAGTGTTGTGAAAGCCAATAGTTTCTTATAAATATGTATGATATTTATGGAATTAGACATTTAATCGATATTGTATTGAATTATAAATCTTGTACTCATTGAAATGAAAAGTTAAAAACAATTGTTTCCCATATTGGACAATAATAACTCCTTAAACATAAGGGCAGTAATAGATAAAAAAATAAACAAGGTGTGTAGCTATACTTTCTGATAACAGAGCTTAGTAAAATCACAAAATGGTTTAGTGGGAATATTTATTGTTGAAAAGTGCAAGTAGTGAAAGGAAATAACTAGATCATATATATTCGATTTCCATAAAACAGACGAAAATATGTAGGTTATAACAATTATTTCACTTCCTCTGATTGAAAGACGACTAGAAAAAGTGGCGATTGATCACGCCTCTCATTGAACAACATTGGTTTGGGGTCAAGATCGCACACCCGTCATTCAGCCGGCTATATGACCCGCTTTGCAACTGAGAGAGAGTTTCGCACCCATCGCTATTTTCAACTTTCTACAATTTTTTCTCTTTCACCTTCACACTTCGCAGTTCACATTTCTCCTTTATCAGTCCTATTTGTAGCGATGGTCATTACACTTCGTATTTTTTCACCGTTTCATACTTATGAAAATCAAATTACAACGTCTTCCAACTTTCTGAACCGGTTACATACTCATTTAAGACTTTATATAAATTCATTCAAATACTTTTAGAAGTTCTATTCAACGAGATATCTGTTCGAAAAAAGTCATGTGAATTTTTATCTGTATTTCAGTTTATCCTTTATTTTCCATGCAGAAATAATATAAGGCACTAATGCTATTGGTAGAGTGCTTCTTATTATACCAATCTTAGATGATAGTGGGAACCAGTCGTTGCTCATAGTTCATTGTTATTCCCATACCGCATCACACTACGTAGTTACTATTCTTTATTTTCTTTTTCCGTTTCTTTCTTTCCTATGTTTCGTTTCTCTAATTAGAACATTCCCCTCAAGTACTAACAACGTTGTCTAAGACATGAGTGAGTGCTACCACAACTAAATTGTCAAAAATAGTTTCAGAAGCAAATGATTGAAAAGTCAGTTTCTGATTGGTAGAAATTTGCTAGTGTAAGAGGATTTTACTATAAGGCATAATTTTGTTAATGTAATTAAATTTCTAATATAAACATAATTTCCTTTGCAATCAAAAGGACAAAAGTATCAAATGATTATATCCGGCAGAGCATAGCGCACTGGATGTAGAACAAAACCTGCACACTAAATCCCCAAATATGCCATAAGTTATTAATTTTCAGTTATTTCCAATTACATGCATGTAGAACAACATCTACAAATATACAGATAACAGATTAAGTAATATTTGTAACAAATAGAGTTTGAATCCCCAATAAACCTGTTCGATAACTCATTTGTGTGATGGTAATGTGTCTGGCTGTCACCAGGTGAGTTCCCGCTACCATTTTTGTGCCAATATTAAGAAAAATATGTAATTATATCGCTGACGGTAACATTTGATAGGAATCCATGGTATAATAAGGTGGAGATCTAATTGGTCACGGAAATAACCTTGATCAGCAGCTTATATCAAGAATAATTATAATTCTTAGTAGATCAATAATTTTATTATTTCATAAAAACCACTTTAGTTTGAGTCTTATAAATAAAGACAATCAGTAATTAGCAACTTATTAAATGCATTGCAGTTGATGTCCTTGAAGGATGAAGATAGGGAACAACATGTTCCGATCTGGGTTTTACATATCCAAAATATTAAAAAATACAAATATTTTAACAATAGATATTTTAAGAATAAATAGTGGAAATGTCTATGCATACACAACATATCACTCACTACACACAGAGGTCAGTTAACCAATCATCTCATATCCAGGAATTGTAACCCTTTCTGTCCCTCTTTTCTTCCCATCCCCGCACATACGCCTACATTTCCCCCCTAAACCTTTAAGAAGTCTTAATTCACCTTCAATGCTAAGGATACTAATATCCATAGCAATTAATTTTCTAGGTGATTTCTTGTTAGATGGGTGAATTATTCGATTTTTAGTGCATTCTCCATTTTTATTTATGTGATTGTATGGTATTTATGAGATTAGTAATTAAACAGAACATGGGAAAAAAGAAAAGCACCGACCTCAACCACTGTTTTCCCACCTTTGAGCAATTTTCGCGTCTCGTTCCTGGGGAAGAGAGGATTCGAGAGAATGTACTCGTCAACAGTGAGTTAGCTAGAGAAAATTTTAGTACGCCTTATAATATTATCACAAATAAAATCACTCTCTAAACAAGAACTACCACATGTTAGATCAAATATTGTGATAAACAATATTACAAGAGAATCCTTCGTTAGTAAGTTCAGTTCCGCACTAATCGTGTATTTCATCTGAAATCACCCACTTACTGGCAGAAAATACAATCTGCTTAAAGTAACATAACGTAAAACTGATTGGACAAAATCATAATGTGTAAAAGAAAAAAGAGTCGAAAACAAAGCATCTTTTCTGATTTTGCAGAAGAACTTTTTATAGAAAAGATGAATCTACTAGTGAGTAACCCTAGAGAACTTGGCTTGACACTAATGCACAGATATCAAATACAGGATTTTTAGGAACATAAGGTCGTTACAATGTCCAGTGTCTCAAATTCACTACAATGTTCACTACAATTTGAATAAGAATGTCTTTGTTAAAAGTAATTAATTACCAACACTGCAGAGCCAATCGAAGTACCACCGGATGGTGTAGTAACAACGGTGTATGAGGCACTTAAAAAAGCAGCTGCTACTACGTCTAATGGAGAATTTTTGGGAGAGATTGTTGACGGCAAGTATCAATGGAAAACCTACAGCACGGTAAGAAAATGCAAGTTATACGAACAAAATTCTTGATAAGTTAAAGTACTTTCATTGTTTCTTAGATAGTTTAGGTAATTTATGAAGCCCAAGTGATTGGCTCGGCACTAGTCCACCTCGGGTTACAGCCAGGAGAGGCCACAAGAGTTGGAATTGCAGGAATACATTCCGTAAAGTAGGCTTTCCAAATTCGATTACACCAATGCCACTGAAAAATTGGCGAAAATCATGTTTATATTAAATCTAAAAGTTGGATAAAAAATTTGTTTCTGAAATATGCTATATTTATTGCACCTTTATTTGTAGAAAATAAAATAAATTCTAAATTTAGATATATGACTGCACTCCACGCTCTTGTTTCATATAGCATGGTTCTTGTTCCCTTATACCATAATTCCAAGGTCGATATTCTTTGGTGAGTTAGCAGTATCTATTATACGATTTTATAAACGAATAATTACAAATTTAAATAAACGCTTAAGATTTAGTGATTACTTGACAATCGTATCTTACTTTAATTCGCTATATAATCTTTGATTCAATGCTACGAAACATTTGAGAGAGACAGATCCCTACCTTTTCCAGTGAGATTATCACAAATTGTAACTTGGAACTCATATTCTGTGATAACGACGATCGTGCAGAAGAGTTTATAAAGAAAAAAAAGGAGGGAATTCTTTCCAATATGAAGAAGATTGTTGTGCTTAATTCTGTCAAAAAACAAGTAAATGGATATGTTGAGGGGACAGATGACCTTGAGGTTTGAACTCAAAACAACCATTTATGGCTTTAGGGCGTAAGCTGCGCTTGAACATTAACATCTAGCACTATTTAGGTGTACTCCTACGAACACATTTACACTATAGGCGAAGCTAATCTTAAGCCAGTATTTCCTCCTTCTCCTAAATCCGTTTATATTATTTGTCACACCAGCGGAACAACAGGTTTGTATTACTTTTAGTTATTACAAGGGCGAGAATATTGAGCTACTTATACAGTAATATTGTAAATCGTCTAGTTGAAAATTTATTACTATCATTTTGAAGCTCAACAATTTTAATAAATGTAATAGTTCACCAATCTTTTCCAAATATATTATTTAGAGTAAAAACTACTAGTGATTTAGGACGACCAAAAGGAGTTCAACTTACGCATCGTTCCCTACTAGCCGCAATGTCAGGACTTTATATTCAGTGGGTACCTCCACCGAATCGGTTCACTTTCGACAAAAATGATGTCTACTTTAGTTTCCTGTCACTTGCACATATATACGAGCACTTAATGCAGGTAAGCCATTCACTGGTTTATGTGTACTTCTCCTATTGTGATATTTCGCTTGATTACTAGAAAATACCTTAATGGGTTAAATCTCTTCCATCCAAGAAGGCTTCTGATGCCAATATCGATAGATGCTACAATTTTGGCTAAGTGTCTATATATTGGTGTGTAAAGGCACTATTTCTACTTTGCTTTTTTAGACTTTCACCATCTACGTAGGTGGTCGGGTGGGCATATACAGCGGCGACGTTACTAAACTTGTCACTGATATTCAGGTAAAACAATATTGTTTCGTTACAACGTCAATAGCATGAGATATTTAATTGATGCAATATTAAGTATAATCCAATGATACAAACCACTGTTTATATTCATATAATTTCATATACCTGTAAAAATATTTAGAAAAATGTTATATTTTCTACACCATTCTTTGTAGACACTACGACCAACCATCTTGAGTCTAGTGCCTCGCCTCCTAAATAAGTTCCACGATCATATTCACGCAGAGATCTCGAAAAAAAATGTTTTAGCTAAAAAACTTTTCATGGTTGCCAAAGAGGTCTGTTTAACAACTAATACCATTACCCATAATTTCCTCTTCTTTATTTCGTTTTAAGGTTACTTAGACCATATCCTAAAAAATGTAAGACGTTATTATTAAGTTTTAATGTTTATTAATGCTAACTAAAATTAAATTCAGTCGAAACTGCAGCTTCTACACCGTGGAATTCAGAGGTACGATACAATTTGGGACAAACTTGTTTTTAAAAAGGTTTGTTTCTCGATTTTGATAATTATGACAGTAATATATGCAAACGACTTACTGCGATTATTTTCTGATCCATAACTTATTCGGAGGTCGTTTACGAATGCTCACCACTGGAGGTGCTCCTGTAACACCAACTGTGAAAGACTTTACACGTATAGCTTATGGATGCCCACTCATGGAAGGGTAAATTAATGCGAATTTAAATTTGTAGAATTTTCTAAAATTTGTCTTTTATTCTATACCTTGCTGTACCTGTCAGCTACGGAGAAAAATTCTACTATTGGATACTTATGAGATTATATTATTTGAGAGAATTACTACGATAAAGATAATTTATAGATACGGACAAACAGAGTGTGGTGCAGCCGGTACTCTGAATCTTCCATTCGATTACACTACAGGACAAGTAGGAGGGCCAGCTCCATGGGCTCAGGTCTTATGATTATCATTCCTTCTTATTGCATAATTCTTTAGATAAAAGAAAGCTGGTTGGAGATATTTTAATTTGCAGGTAAAATTGATTGATGTCCCGGAAATGAATTATTGGTCGAAAGACGACAAGGGAGAAATTTGCTTTAGAGGAGCTGCTGTAATGAATGGATATTTTATGGACGATGAGCTAAACAAGAAAACGATTGACTATGAGGCAAGCGAACCCTAGGAAATTGTTTTTTTACTGTTTTCAAGCCTATTTATTATTTCATATTTCGGAAATTCTTAAAATATTAGGTCAATGCAAAAATAATTGCGGTTTTCATGATTTCAAATTTGACGCTCTTTTTTCTAGTTATCTTTATCTTTTGTTATAGTCATACAATATATTTTTGTGAAGAGTGAAAATGGTACTACTGATTTTTGGTATGTTTGTTATTTTTATTGTTTCGTGTTGTTGAATACAACCGCTTCAGTTAGTCATGAAAAAGAAGCAAATTCGCGCAATTTTATTGTATGGGTTAAAAATGGGAAAGCATCGGAAACTACTCACAATATCAACCAAGTATTTGGCCATGGGGCCGTCACAAAACGTACAACTCAACATTGGTTCCAAAAATATTCTGGCGAAAAAATGAGGGTCTTGAAGATGACGCGGATTGTGGACGCCCCTCAGCTATCGACGACAACCAATTGAGGACCATTATTGAAGCGGAACCACGTAAAACAACTTTAGAGGTGACAGAAGAACTCAAAGTTAGTCAATCAACAGTCGTCCAACGTTTACGCCGAATTGGAAAAACAAAGAAGCTGGACAAGTAGGTGCCGCATGAGCTGAACGAACATCAAGCAAATCGGCGATACCAAAACTGCTCTATGTCTCTTTTGAGTAATAAAAATGACCACTTTCTTGATCGCCTTGTTCTATGTGATGAGAAGTTGATTCTGATATTGTTAGGAAATCGACAAAATGCACAAAAACTGGAACGTTTACGTCCAGCACTAGTCAATCGAAAAAGACCAATTCTTCCTCATAACAACGCTCGACCACGTGTCTAACAAGTAGCTTTAAAAAAATTAAATGAACTGGGTTATGAGACTCTGCCTCATCTACCCTATTCTTCAGACCTCTCACCAATCTATTATCACTTATTCAAGAATCTCGAGTACTTCCTACGAGAGAAGGTGTTGAAAGTCCAAGCAGCTGTTCACAACGCTTTCGATGAATTTGTTGTTTCCAGGACTCCAGAGTTCTATCTCGCGGGAATAAACAAACTTGTTTCTTGTTAGGAAAAATGTGTGAAGTCCAGTGGTTCTTACTTCGATTAATAAATTTCATTCTAAAACTGAGATATACGTTTTGAAAGTTTATGGTTAAAAATCGCAATTCTTTTTGCATCGACCTAATATTTTTAAAGTTACTGGAAAGTTCTGTATTCATCAGTTATTTTATGAGGACATAAGTATGTTGTGAAATTACACAGATTTAAAGTGATAAGAATATTTCCTTTATGGGGACTGTTTAGGGATGGTTGCACACTGGAGATATCGGAATGTGGCTCCCAAATGGTGCCCTTCAAATTATTGATCGAAAAAATGCTCTTTTCAAGTTAGCACAAGGAGATTTCGTTTCTCCAGAACAAATAGAAGCTGTTTATCTCAACTGTCCTCTTATTATCCAGGTAATATTCCTTGTGTATTTTATAAGTTGCATGTAACTAAACTAATACTCATATTCATAAATATTGTCGTATTTTTCTATCGTTCATTGTTTTTAAAGCATTTTTCATTATTAACAATATCTATAAAAAGGGTATTTTAGCTATTTGTTACCGGAAAGACAACTCGCTCATTTCTGGTTGGAATTGGAGTTGTGAATATTCCTCTTCTACGAACAGCTCTTTCGTCCATGATAGAGGTAACGAGTGGGAACTGATTAAATGATTATCAGAAGGATGCTTTAAGTTTATACCTAAAATACAAAGATTTAATAAAAACAAATAAGTAGAATGTGGAATTTAATGAATTATCAATTTTTATATTAATCGGTTACTTTCTGTTTCGTATATCTGCAACTGATTTCAATCAGAAAGGGTTCTTACTTATATCTTCTTTTACGTAATGTCAGATTATACCAAAAACCATAAATAGATAAATAATTTAAATAAGATAAAAATAACATCTTTAGATTATAAGATATTTGGATATAAGTAACAAATAGCATATTTTTCTCAGAGTTCAAACAGTGAATATTTGTAAAGAATGTGAACGAGAAACATAAAAGTAGTTCTACGAAAAATATGAAGGAAATAAATTTGAATTTTATATTACAGTATTCAAGACAGATGTCATTATCGGATATAGAATTACTCGAAGATAGCGAAGTTCGAAACTTCGTATTGCGAGAACTCAATTCACTTGGAAAAGAAAACGGATTGCAAACAATAGAACTCATAAAGAATATATATCTTAGCGGAGAGGTAGTGGGCACTCAACTTAATCTTCCTTCACTTTTCTATTTCCTCACCTTCCAATTATAGCAGTGCGAGGAGTCAACACTCAATACAAAATAATTTATACAGGCTTCTATTTATTTATAGGAATTGACAGCAGAAAGTGGTCTGTTGACACCAACTCTTAAGTTACGACGTCATCTACTAAAGCAAAAGTTTGAAAAAGAAATTGAAAAAATGTATACAGAAGAGTTATCCCTTTAACTTTTTAACCAAAAAAAGTGTTTCTCACTTATACATAGAATTTCTAATTAATGTAGTTATGTGAAAAATATCCAAAACCTCGGATTTTTTTAAAAATAACCACATTTTATAATATCCATATTAATTTCACAGTTGAGTGAGTTTATTTTTCAAAATCAAATAATATTAGTACTTTTTTTCATATGTAGACGATTTAATAAATTGCTTTATTCTGAACCTCCAAATGTGTTTTTTTCAAGTGTATTAATTAGAGAGAAACTTGAAATAATTTTTTTCCTTGCACCACTGTCAATTTTCAATATAACATTTTCTGTAAACATGCGACTGCGACGTAAAAATTCAATCGTTCCTCTTTATTGCCAAGCATTTATCTTCAGAAGGAGTAAGCATCTAACTATTAAAACCCTTATTTATTTTTCAAAATCTATACATCAAAAATGATCTCTTAAATATTAGTACGAAAGTACTTGATCCATTACCTATCGCCACTCGCCTGACTAGTTCCTAAGATGGTGGGCAGTTGTCATTCTAATTCCTTTATAACAAGCTTTAAATTATCTTTAACAAATTTAATGTCAGTTATTTCTATAGAATGCAGTTTGCTAGAATCAAAAGTTCAGTAGGTCACTGTCTGTTGTATATGGTAGATACTCCGATAGATTATGGGAAATAACCTCAATCTACGTTCACTTTGGATGAGTTGGACCGCATTTAAATGCGCCAATTTCCTAGTTTTACTATAATGAAATGACCAGCCAGACTTCAAGTGGATCCACTCTTTCTCGATCATATGACATTTATTTCTCCGCTTTCATTTTTATCTCCGTTAACTCCTACCGCGATAGTCACACGAAACAGTTCTAATCACCACCCATTGGGAGTTTATGGAAAGTCAATCTAGAATAAATCCTGATGTGTGCATCATTTTGTAATTAATAAAATTGTTTACGACTGGGTATTCAGTTGCAATAATCTCACTCTCCTATTTTTGTCAATTCTTGTTTTTTTGAACAAGATGAACATATAGTGTTTATTACAATGAAGTGATCTAATTTAGTTCTACGTTCTTGTTTGGCCCCTCTTCTGTCAACGTCCACTCTCTAATTTCGAAAAATGATATTTATATTAAGTGAAAATTCATCGTGAGCAAAATGTTGCGAACTTCAAAGTAAAATTAGTTAAATAGCGTCTTCTGTCAAAAAATATCGAATGTATCTATGCAAGAAAAGCAGAACTATTCCTAGTAGTCTAGCATCCAATATAGATAATTTAAGCCTAGAGAAATTTAAGAACTTCGGATAATTCCACTGATTAAATTGGCTAAAGAATGTGTCATAATTATGACCATGATCTAGCTATGCAAATATGCATCAATAAAATCCAAATAACACAAATTTTACTTAGGAGACTACTTTTCTCTACTGTCTATCATAACTACCTTTTGTGATACATAAATTAGCGAGGTCATAGATTTTAACTTCATTGTTTTCTTGTTTTCCATCTTTCTTAATTTTTAATGAAATTTTGTTTTTCTTTCAATTTCCTAAGTGGAATATGCACTTATAACAACATCCAGTTGCCACCTGACTAGATAGTTTATTTGCTGTATTATGTTGTTGTGATGTAATTCTGTTCTCTCTGAATGCTAAGTGGCATGAAAAGGAATTTATGCTTTCTTGCTTGAATAATTAATACATCAAAAGCTAATTAAAATGGTCAGCTCAACCAGCGAAAAATACGAGATTATCTCAGGATGTTCTTTCTACTACCGGTTCTGTCCATTCCCTTTCCCAATTCAGTTTCGCTTAATCGCGCGTTGTCCCTATAAACAACAGGATCACATTACTTTTATAACTATTGTTTTTCTGCGAGAGATTACTTTGTAATTTTTCTCACATTATCATTGCTAAGAACATCGAGTTTCACCATTTTAGTAAATCATGAAGCATCTTCATGTTTGTAAGTAATCGACTTGATCTCGCCATGCATTACTTACAATTCGTTGCAGATTTGCACCAAAATTATTTGCATATTCTGAATAAACAAAGTCTAAAAACTCGTTTATTTCTCTCTAAAGATGCGTTTCATCGTTATTTCTTCTGCTATTTTTTCCATGATATTCACGCTTCCATCACGACCGGTATTTCCCGTGGTCAGTTTCATGGATATTTTTGTCCAACTACTGAAACCTAAAATTACTATATAAAGAGATATTTTGTATAAAGAATTTTTTTTAGCCGGAGTTATGCGACCTTTATAAGGAGAAATGCGAATTAAAATTAAAAAAATCAAATTGTAAAGAACGATCGGAGGAGTGCTTGAAGTATGCTAATGGTGGACTAGATGTTACCTGGAAGTTTTGTAAGTCAAATCCTACACTTTGTAAACGCATGGACACACTATCAAAGCTATTTAAATGTAGAGCATTCTACGAAGATGTATCGGTTAATAATCAGAAAAGTCTACGCAGTGGATAGAAGTTTAAAAGAGTGCACAACTAATGGTCTTTCTTTCAGGCATGTTCCGTAATGAAGATGATGAAGCGACATGTCGTTCGCGATCGCTCATCGATTATGAGATCATCAAAACTGCTGTTATGAATGATTCATTTAAATGCGATTTTGCGGAGTGTCAATAACTTACAATGTCATTTAAAACTGAAAATCATTTAAAGTAAATATTCTCCCCTTTCATATGATGACAATTTGTTGGTGCAAAATATCTGTAAATGAAGAATGAATTCTTATGAATTACTATATAATAGAATAAAGGATTTTATATAAATATTATTATAAATGATCTAGACATGAATATTAGAACGTTAGTAGATAAAAAAACTTTCTCAGGAAGTATTGTTTAAATTACTAGAAAATTTCTTTCCGTTTTCTATAAGATACTTCTATCTACTAATTTTTGCCCACGTTTAACAACACGGAAACAGAGTAGTATTTCCTACAATGTTTTACCTCAATGAAAGAGTAGGAATACTGAAATTATTTCCCACAAAGAAAGTCTAGGTGAGACTGGTTTAGCTATATATGACATCATAGTAAAAGAGGTAATAATCTAAGAATGATTGAAATATCTTGAACCCTTTCAAATGGAAATCTAGCCTAAAGAACAACTGTCATATTGTCCCATAACTATGGTTTTGCTTAACTCTGGCTTCTGGGATTTTAATAACTAAACATGTCAATTGCAAGACTTGAAGCATATACGATGGTAGACAAGCGTTATTAATCTTCAATATGAGATTAATCAATCTAACTAATCTGTACTACAAGTCTTTCATACACCTGAACTTCTGTCCTATGATTCAACAACATTTAGCACTTCCACTCTTTTTTCAGCAAAAAAATTGGTCACTAATTCAGCACTGCTGGAAGTTAAAAAAATTGTCAAATAGCTACAGTTAGGACAAGTCTCTTTAAAATCAAATAAATTTAAATGAAATAAATTCTTAGAAGCTGTTACTGTATAGAAGCCTGTATGAGGTAATTTGTTAGTGACCTTATTAGGCATATTTGTGTAGTTATTTTACGAGATATTTCAAGCAATTAAAAAATCTGAGCGATTTCCGACTTCAATCCCCTACACCGTAAGAACTTATCAACAGCACTGCCCATGACGTAGGATACCCAGTGATAGGCAAACACTTCCATTTACGGTCTGTGGATGCATTTGCATTTAATGCTATATTTTACTAGTCTAACTATTATCTCAGAATCCTTATCGTATTTCGTAGTTCACGAACACAAAAGCCAACAATCAACTCACTGCTATCTCTTCGAGCCGCGTGATTGTTAAGATAAGAGTCATATTATGACTGAACTATTTTGTGTCTTATCCGGAATAATGCAGTACAGTACAAACTGAGCACGTTGTTTGAACAACACAGATATAAACATTTAAACTGCAATGATGTGAGATATGGAAACATAAAATAGCCCTAGAAATTTCTATGTGCGATACCATTTAAACCTTGACATCAATGCCAGCACAAAGTTCCATGGACGAACTATACAGTAATTCTGGTCTCTGATAATCAATGTTTAACGGCCTCAAAATTTTCTGTTATATGACACAAAGTAGTTTTCGAAGTAGCTGTAGAACTCGGATCAATTTAACTGAATGCTAACTGTTTTCCCTTTCATATTTCGTCATATATTTTATGGAATAAAAATATTTTCTCAGAATCCTGGAACAGCGTAGAAAATGCTTTTGATATTTACACAGTATGGCTTGTTAAATTATTTTATATACCATTATATTTTTGCACATAAAATTGGCTTTTCCCCATTAGATAATAGCCATTATCTAAAGGTTTTATCAGCAGCTTATACATATTGAATTGATTTAAAAACTTACTCAGTAATGCTTTTATTTAATACTATCACACTAATTATGCCAATATTACATCAATTTTAAACATTCAAACTATACATTATATACATTTTGTCAGCAAACCACTACAACTGATCTCAAATACTAACTAACAAATCTGAGTCTCATTATACTTTAGCAGATGCAACACCTACATTAGGGTTATCTTTCTGTAGCAACTGGATGATTGGTTTGTAGATATCTTCTCCAGCTCTCAACCCCCAAATGAAATCAAGGTGGTTATAGTCTGGCAATACGGTACTCTGCTGGAATAAGTACATCGTTCGTTTCTACACAAATACATTTTCTCTATTCCTTCGCTACCTTATTTGTGTTAATTAACTGACCACAACAGTATGAGTGATCCGAGGCAGTAAATACCCAGTAATGTCGTTGACATCTGCTAACCAATCCTGTTTTCCCCAATATAGATATATGGGACAGTTGATTACGGTGAAATCATACTCAGGTGGATTGGCCTATAAATCTACATAAGTACTGCCGGTTATGTGAGGAAAATTATCCTCTGAACATTGATATGCTTCACCTGTCCATACTTCTTCTTATTTTTATGAGATCCAAAATCGTACATGGCAACTGTGCCTTTCTTAACCATCTGTGTCCAGTGCATAATGTTCGTTGATGAAGTGCCTGCAGGAGCGTGAGAAGTGTATAGTGGCAAACGAGTCTGAAGTGAGAGCGGTGGAAATAACATTGTTTGAGTATCGGTTACAGAAGATAGTTGATTTTTTGAAAATACCACGAGAGTATCTACTTCACTTTTACTGCTGGACATAGCCCTATTTTGCTTTTCTAATTATTTCCACATATTTTTTACTCGGCAGTTTTACTTCCTTTTCCTTTTTTTAAACGCATTTTCTCAGAAATTTGTATTTTCAGAAAAGCGATGTATATTGATGAAAATATTGCATGAGTAACCAAAAAATTCTGAGAGTTTATTAAACATTTCTCAAGAAAATCTAACCTGGTTAAGCTGCTTACTCTCCGGACCTGCTATTAAGAACAAAACGTTATTGCAGAGGTCTCTCTCAACTTTAAGTCCTCCACATACGTCTTTGGCAATCATTTTCATCACCCAATTATTCGGTAAGAACTGACCAGCTCCAAAAAGGTCGAACCACATCTGTATTTTCTTTTAGTTAGATTGCAATCTAAACCTACTCGGTTGCAAGCACATATTAACCATTGACTTGATATTTCGAATATTCAAAAACTTCCCATAAAAAATATCTTTTAATTATTTGCTAGAAAAATATATTGTACTCCATAACATTTTAGGTAAGTCTAATGATAAAATCTTGAACGGCTGATAGTTGCCCACATGACTGATAACCGTATCTTTAAAGCAATATCACCTAGAACACCACGCAAAAGAGGTTTAACTCTGATAACCTAGAGAATTATAACCAGATAATTTCAAGATGGTAACTCTTATCTTTTGTTAATAGAAAAAATTTGAAAATGAAATTACTCGACTCACATCAAACTCAAAGTTGAAATACTTAGCAAGGAAAGCTAACATGCCCTTGATGTGCTTAACAGAACCTACAGGGGCCAAGGCAAAGAACTTCTTAATCTATAACGAAATTAGATTATTAAATCACAAATTACAACATAGTCCCTTATTTTATTATTGATAGGAAGTGATAATTTCCTCAAAAAAAACAGATAATTCTTGTCAATTACTGCCATACTATCACCACCATTCCAAACCGTTATCAGCAACATACATCTGCCACGAATTTCTGTTTTTATTGTCTTTTGTCATTTAAATCTAATAAGCCATGTGTCTAAAATCTAGAATACGGTAGGAGTCAGTATTACTAGAACAATGAAAAGAAAAAATTACGAGGAAAAAATTATAAAATATCAGTAATTTGATACCTTTTTAGAAAATGACTGATCCGTAGAAAGTTTACTAAACATCGTAAGAGTACCCTGAGAGTGTCCTATATAGTAGAGTGACGACTGACCAGATACGTTCAGTGCCTTGTCAATCATTGACTCCAGATCATATTTTGCCATTTCATCCCAGCTAAATGGCAGTGGAAATAACAAAGTACCAATAACTATTAAGTAGTCTTCTCTGCAGTAGACAATTCATGACATGCACCGCTTGTTTTTCTTACCTAAAATCCCAGAACTTGCTGTGCCTTGGACTAAGGTTTATATGTTTCATACCATAGGTATTTCCTCTCATATTTCCCAACCAGACATCAAATCCAGCATCGGCAAACATGAATCCTGAATTTGAATATTTCACTTTTTTTCGAAGTGATAAAAAAATAAAAAATAAAACGTATCATAAAAACTGCTTTAAAAAATAGGGATTACTGTATGACCTGCACTTTCATCAGGTAGATTGACTACCCAGTTGCTACTGCTGCACTCTAGACCATGTTGCATGAAAACCACGGGGCGAGGAGACGTTGGTTTCGAGTCTAACATTAAATTTTTTAAATCACTCTTTTTCTATAACTATATTTGTCTCACCATTTTTTCCAAATGGAATTCTATGCAGCTCGAGAATATATCCATCTGATGTTGTAACTGTGTAAATTTCAGCCGGATATCCCCAATATTGAATTATTTGAGGCTACAAAAGCAACAAAATGTTTTTAGCAAAAAAAAATATTCTATATCATTAGTGATTTGAAAATATTCACCGTAGTCATTTTTATTTCGGGGTCTGCATGTTTTCTTGCTGAAACAACGACAAATAATAGCAAGATGGCCGGCTTCCACCAAGACCACATGGCGAATGGTGCTTCTAGCAATTCCTCTGATAAGGATGTATCAAGGAGTCTCCTTGCAGTTCTTATCTCTTCAAAAACAGAAAATGCTGTGTCGGGGAAGTGATCACACGTGATTTTTTTAGGTCTTTACTTCACAAATCCAGCTGATCATTACATGTAATTTTTAAAATTTCTCATTACTCCATTTACAATATTTTGTAATATGAGAAAGTGTCTGAAAAAAACTTAAATGCTACATTATATAATTACTTTTCTATATTATAGAATGATGGAGACAAATATTTGTTAGATATCTATGATTACGATAATTTTCGGTTTTCGCAAAACTATGAAATTAATAATTACTTTGTAAAACTAAGAATGAGTAGGGGAATACGATTTATGGCCAGGACTTGCCAATTGTATTCTTTCAAAACTAATTAATATACGGTATAATACTATATTTATTACTATTTCACACAACTGGTTTTTCACTCAAGTCTTTCTTTAAAATTTCGATGATAGGCTTGTAGACGTCATTTGGCGTACGCAGTCCCCAAATAAAATCAAGATGATTATAATCATGTAGAACGGTGTGTTGCTAAAAATGTGATCGTAGAGATTAAGAAACAAATAAGTAACTCGAAACAAAAGTTGCATCCTTGGTTTAAGTGGTAGGTAATATCTTTGCTAAGAAATAGAAGTTTTAGAAATGGAGTTATAGGTATTAAATTTAAGTAATTGCCTACTAACCACTAGTGTATGTGATATTCGAGGTAATAAGTATCCAGTGATGTCAGTAGGATCAGCAAGCCAATCTTCATCTCCAGAAAATAGATATATAGGACAATTTATTAAGGTGAAGTCATATTCGGGAGGGTTTGCCTGATATAATGAACAAAATATAAAACAGAATAAGTAAAATTATCATAATAGCAATTAATAAAAGTATAAATCAAAAAGTTCATCGAAGCACGTGACACACCTGTCCATACAGTTTTTTATTATCCCTTTTTCCCTTATCATACATGGCAACTGTGCCTTTCTTAACCATCTGTAACCAGTGCTTAATATTTGTTGATGAAGTGCCTGCAGGAGCATGAGTGAGGTACACCGGTAGTCGAGTCTGAGGTTGAACAGAACAAATGTATATTACAAAGCTTCTTTCATTATCATCGCACCTATCAAAAATAATTCGGATTTGTTCTCTTTTTTTTGGTACAATTTTGAGAAGTGAATATTTATAATTTAGGTATAAAAGTTTAGTTACAAGTCTTCGGGAAAATTAGTATGACTAGATACATATTTTCACATTCACTTTTCCAAATATATGTGGAGATCACTTATTGCATGAAAACCTTAGAAGAAATAGTTAAAAAGTCTCTTTTACCTCGTTCATTTGGTGACTTTCAGGCCCTGTTATAAGGAAAAGGATATTTCCACAAAGTTCCTTCTCGACTTTTAATCCACCACAGACACTATCAGCTACCAATTTCATTATCCAGTTATTTGGAAGAAATTCTCCAGATCCAAACAGGTCGTACCACATCTAAATAAAATCTATCCTTAAGAACAAGATGTTTTAACAATGAACCAGAATACATACATTATTTATCCAATCATTTCGCTATCAATATTTTATAGAATACAAATAATTTAATCTAACGGCATGCTTACTTACATCAAATTCCAAACCGATGGTATCTGCTAAAAATTTCAGCATGCCTTTAACATGCTTCACTGATCCAACAGGCGCCAAGGCGAAGAACTTTTTGATCTAAAAATATGTCATACTTTATATATCAGTGCTTGAAATATTATAGTTTATTGAGACGTCAGATATGAGAAAAGAAAAATATTGACGAAGTATTTTTATGCCACAAACGTTATAAAATTAGATAAACTCACCTTCTTCGAGAATGCTTGATTTACGGAGAGTTTACTAAACATCGTAAGAGTACCCTGAGAGTGTCCTATATAGTAGAGTGACGACTGACCAGATACGTTCAGTGCCTTGTCAATC